>OY744606.1:6671872-6696872 GCA_963556255.1 Allolobophora icterica | reverse complement strand
TGAAATCGCTACACCGGGACCGGGAGACCGAAATGCAGAAGTCCCTATAAGGCATGATGGAGTAGAACCGACGAGACAGTAATACGCATAAGGGTCAGTACCTTAAACTGAATGAGTTGCTGGAAGGGAAGCCAGTGTAACGTATCCCGCTTGCAGGAAGCTATACGGCCGAACTTGAGGACACCTCCAGTAAGACGGGAAGCAGGATTAAGAACCGACTGAATCTTTGAAGTATTAGCTAGTGAAAGTCCAACAAAGATAGCCATCACCAAAATTCACTCTTGTGCTTGCAAATAAAGGCGTGAAATAAAGTAGTAATGGCGTGAAAAGAGAGGGAGCCTCGGGCTGACGGAGATAGTCTGGTGCCTTGAAGACCAGCAGAGAAAGTCTGAATTGAACGCGATGTGGCACAGGGAGCCAGCGCAACGCATCACATAGGAGCGACGCGACATGCATGATCGAATCTGCGGCGGTTGCACCTGCGTTCAACACGAACTGTGGCCTGTGAAGAGGATATTTAGGCTCACCAGCTAGCAAACTGTTACAGCGGTCGACCTGTGAGATGACGAAACAGACCACAGCCTTTCTGGCAGCTTCGAACGACAAACACCTGACGCAGCTCCTGATCAGACGCAGCTGACGGAAGCATCCGCCCACCATCCGTCCAACTTGACGCTTCATAGACTTGTCGCACTAGAACTCGACCTCGAGGACGCAAACCACGGTTGATGGCCGTAACTCCGTTCCGCAGACATTCAGAGGGTCAGTACTGAGCTGACCGCTCCGCCCACTATAGTCGCGCCCCACAGGAAGTCGGTCATTTCCGGATTTAGGAGCAGGCGATTAAACATTTAGTCAGTTTTCGTTAACGGTTACGTACTAAGTTTAGTGCTATGTGAAATAATTTCCTCAAAAACACAACAGTCCAATTTGACCAACAGGCAACATTTTGAATGTCATTACATTGTGAAATAAAGAGAAGGACGGAATAAAAATGTACGAAACAGATTCATGCAGAGGTGTCATTTCCGCCCAAATCGAAGCTGCACATTGGCCTAAGTAGATGATAGAGAGACATCAGGCATTTCTTACATTGTTGCATGGGTGCATCTTTAACACTATAACGACGAGAGTGTACTAAATGCAACTTGGAACCAGTGCAGCCTGTTGTTAAAGTGTATCACAGCCGTCAGCAATGGTGCCCGCAAGTTGGGGCTAGAGGGCACCCTGGATTTGAAATCCACATAAATTAACCCAAAATGTCATTAATTTTAATTAATTAAAGTAGTTTTATTCCGATATCTCGCTCTACTTGTTGCTAACTTATACAGAAGAACACTTCTGTATTGGTGCAAGGAAAACCGGATCATCAATTTATGCCTATGCGCTCCGTCCCCGCCCGCACAACCGTGAAATTCCCAGAAGTGACGCGCTGCCCAGGAGGAGTTTTATTATCAGAATGCTATAGGGGTCTATTTATAAATTATTCGCCCTCCCTGGGTTTGGTTGCCTTGTAGGTCCCATATTCAGAAAATGGCAACGATTAATTTCTTCCTGTCCGTATTAGTGACTTTCTGTCTTCTTTTTTTTATCTTCACGGCTTTTTTATTTTATCACTATTCTGCTGTATTTATTTCATTTCCATTGTATTTAATTATTTCTGTCTTATTTAAATTTGCTGTTTGTTTTCGTGCGCCTCTTTTGTGATTAACCTGTTTGTTAGCCGCAGTGCGTTTGCAGGCGGTATATTAAAGAACATACTTGCTTACTTACTTACTTAACAGCATGACGTTGATAAATTATAGCGTGAAGTGACAGCGAGTTTGACACCTTCGACCAGGTGCATGGTAGGGTAACTCAATTATGGGTGGGTTCCATGTCCGGTCCGAGTAGGCTTACAGGAAGCATGTAAGTGACCAAAGATAAGCATAATTAAGCTCTTTGCATGAAGAATATAGGTTTATATATATGTACACACATATGCACATACATTATATACATGTTCGAAGATACATCAAAGCAACACACATAGTGGTTGAAATCCTGTTTGTAAAAGCTTATAATAACAGCTGTTTTCGATCATAATTCGACCCAGGCACAATAATGGAATGAAAGGTTATCTAAATATGGGCGATATTCATCGTACCACAGACTCCGTATACTTTTAGTTCACATGTATAAAAGTAATTAGCAGTGATAGGCATCGAATTTGACCGAAATTCTCGACATAGGGTTTATAAACAGAAGTTGTGGATACTATGCGGACATGATATTAGCTTTCTGATATTGCTAATTGCTTTTCGAAACAGGAACGCTTGAAGTGGTGAGTTACAATTTTGAATAACGTTCGTTTTTAGTTCTCCATGTTCACCAACACATTTAGTAACTAAAGAACTCAAACAGATTTTGATTGATAGGTGGATTTAGTTTTGTATTTTGTATTTATTTTCAGTCGACTTTACTAGTCTTAATTAATTTTCAGCTGTTTTTGCGAATTTTGGTAAGAAATTAAAAAATGAATTAACTATTCAGACAGTGGCTGAACTAAAGCTCAATAATTGTATTGCAAGAAATCAATTGTCAAGTTTCCAAAGAATTAAGAATGATTGCAAGTGGACATACGGCCATATTCTGCACCCGGCCTCATGTGTCCAACGCGAGTGCTTAGTGCGGAAGTGATAATTCTCCAGAAATCTAAGTGGCATTGCAGCCCAGAATAGAAATCATAGTCAATGGTAATGGTAATTGCAAATTTATATAGCGCCACTTCAGGAGAGACTAAATCAGAAGCTCTCCCGAAGTAACACAATGAAACCACGATCGAACAAAATGGTCTTCAAGCGTTTGAGGAAAAGAGGCAAAGAGAGACTGAGAAGTAAAATTATTTAGTGAAGCCGCGGGTCGAAATCTGCTAGTAAGAGAAAGTTGAGGTCAATCTGCGGAGGTTAAGCCAGACGAAACAGGTGAGCTTTAAGTTCGGTTCTGATTGACGTTAGAAAACTGACACAAAACTTGTCAAAGTTCCAAAGGTAAAATAAATCAAGTAGTTTATGTTGTGGAACAATTCAGGTTATTGTCAGTTGTTCCGAAGAGACGCAGGAGAGCAGGTCTTCCGATTCTTCGATTCTGAACTTTTTCTTCCTCGTGCAGGATTTAGATCGGGAATTCACTAAAATATAAACAAGACGTCACAATAAAAAAATCTGATCGCTGTGGCCCAGTTCTCAACAATGGCACCGATAACTGTGGCATATTGTAATTGTAATTACGACAATTTATGTTGCATCGTCAGTAGCAAGTTACTTCTTTGATGCTTTACACTGTCAACGGTCAGCGCAAATGCTGTTACATAGTTTAGTACATTTTTAACCGCTCTTTAAGAACATCGATGCTTTTGGCCAAATGAATAGGTGCAGGAGAACTGTTCTAGACACGAGGGCGAGCGACCCAAAAAGGCCTTATATCCCATTTTAGTCTTAGTTTAGGCATCCCCGCCAGGGCAGAAATTTTGTTCTAGATTTCTTCTCCACCTGCGCCCCTAGCCAACTAAGCGGTGATGAGTACAATGACCAGACACTTTCGGTGGGAAGATGAGACGGCGAGGGAGAGCACTAGTCACCCGTCCTCATATGCCGAGGCTAAGAAATCGCTAACACTTCATATCCATGGCTGCCTCAGAGCTAACTTAAGAGACTGCTCTTCTTGTTTTTTCTTCTTGGACATAGCCACCACGGACACGCTGGTTCAACCATTTGGAAAAGTCTCCATTAGAATGGTCAACCTTAAACAAGGAAGGGACTTCGCAGGCATTCCATCTTCACCATAGGCTGCCTCTCTTTCTCACAGACTAATCTTCTGGATGTTTGACCTGATTACGGTTTGATGGGGCGGTGGGGCGGGGTGATAGCTGAATGGAGGCGGGGTGAT
Organism: Allolobophora icterica; assembly: GCA_963556255.1. Classification (NCBI taxonomy): domain Eukaryota; kingdom Metazoa; phylum Annelida; class Clitellata; order Crassiclitellata; family Lumbricidae; genus Allolobophora; species Allolobophora icterica. The sequence goes on along the minus strand of OY744606.1, from coordinate 6,692,945 downwards.
AGCTGAATGGTAACACAATGGCACGATGAGCAGAAGGAAGCGGGTTCGAAACCCGCTAGCCCACAAAGGTCGACTCAGGAGGGCAGCAGTAAAATGAGTAGCAGTTTCACTGCGCAGGTAACTTTGGGTTCGGCGGAGAGACCTGGCCACCTACCGCCGATGTATGACACTGCCACTTAAGGGCTGATGGCTTAACATCGGGGGATCAGAGAGAGACTGAGAACTTGATGCGTTGGGGGCACAGAAGTCAGTGGAGAGTGTCCAGAATGAAGGCAGATATGTGGGAAGATCTCGGGAGCCCAGGAATAAAGAAGGCAGCAGAGTTGTTAAACATAAAACAAAATCAACCTGCAGTGAAGGTGGTCGGCTAAAGCACAGGACAGAGCCAAGCACGATCACTTGCTGACTGTTGTCCCTGCATGCCTGGCTCAGCCCTATGTTTTAGCCGACCACCTGAAGGGTGGTTTTACCTTAGATTTAATAACTAACATAATGCTTTCAAACACATTTCAAACAACCACATTAGAATTAACGCAGTTGAAAACGCAGTATTAGTCTTCGGATGGGGGGGGGGTTGGTTACTTGTTGGGTTCAACTTCTAGCTCGCTCTTCTTCTAATTCCCTCGGCTTTACCTAACAAGATGCTGGGGTTAACGTCTTGACAAAGTTCAGGAGCAATCTTGTAAAGTTTAAGAAAATTAACTTAGCGAGTATATTCTTTAATGAACGCTAGCAAACGCACCGCGCTTTACATACAATTTTACACAGAGGGGAAAGAAAATAGAACAATGAAGTAATAATATGGTTAGATCAAAAATAAAATAATTGCAGCAGAGCCCAACCGTACAGCATCCTACCAGTCATCCACCCATTCATCATGAAGATGCAATATAAGATTTAAGGATAATATGCGGACTGCTTTAACGATGTTTGATCACAACCATGATGTTTGATCAATGATCATAACCATGTATGTAAACCAAAATGCTGATAGCAATTGGTATATTAAAGACTATTCTTGTCTTTCTTTTCTTACCCAGAAAACCTCGCCGAGTAAGAGAGTAAAATCTCGGGAGAACCAGATTATGAAAACGTGGGCGCAAATCATACCCGGTCTTTAGAACGGGAGGTAGAAGGTCATGGAGAGTTCTTAAAATGTGACCTCGGCCAGGAATAGGACAACTTGTCGGGAATTTACTTATTGATATGTCTCTTAAGCTTATGCCTTCAGAAAGTCAGGCTAAAACTGTCAGAATGTTTAGCCCAAAATTTATGCAATTTTTAAACGAAAATAAAATATTATTTTGCAGACCACCGCAACTAAGAAATCCTCCTGTCTTTACCGGATGCGTTGAAACCCTATTTGGCCTTAATACATCATGTTGCATAATATAGTTTGATGCAAAATGAGTCTGAGCTGCAGGTACATGATTTAGACCCAAAATCAATATTCTTGGTCTTACAAAAACATTTTTGTTGATCTAGAAAGCGACATTAGTCCACTTCCTCCGCCGAGATCATTAATATTATTGTGTTGTCTGTTATTTTTACGCCAATAGTAGGCCCCCTATACTTGCATCTAGTTCGTAATCGTAATCGTAATCTCCAAACTTCTAAAGCGCCACTTGAAGGCCAAGCGCAGGGCATCAGCCTATTCACGTGCGCTACGTCAAATCAGAGGGGGTTTCTAGAGATTAGTCCAAAAGAGGTCCGAGTCCAGTTTCCAGAAGGCCAAACCAAATCAGAGGGGGTTTCCGGAGAGTAGTCCAAAAGAGGTCCAATTCCGATTTCCAGGGTACCAGATCAGGAGAGCCAGAGCAGCTGTCAAGGCGGGTATCGTTTCCGGCGAGAAGAATTGGAATCAGATGAGTCAGGGTAGGAGTACTTGAAAAGGTGAGACTTCAGTTTTGAGTGGAAAGCCCGGGGTGATAGATAGAGGAACATGAGGAGGAGGATGAAGGACAGGTTGCAATGATGATGGAGGTACTGAGAAACTGCGGAATTCAGGGGGAATCATTCCAGAGGCGTGGTGCTATGTTGGATATGGCTCGGTTGGGGAACGTGAGGTGAGTAGTGACTGGGGGTCGAGAAAGACTGAGCTAGGACGATGGTCGGATGGAGCGGGTTTTCTGAATGCTGAAGAGATCACGAAGGTACTTGGGCTGGGAGTATTGTAGGGAGTTGTAGGTTAGTGATAGGACTTTGAAATGGATTCGCTCTGGGATTTTTAACCAATGGATTGATTCGAGGATGGGAGTGATACGATGATGTTTGGGCGTTCTAGTGATAGCTCTGGCTAGTGAGTTTTGGATAAGCTGTAGACGCTTGATTTGAGTGGATTCAAGGTTGAGGAAAAGAGAATTGCAGTAATCAAGCATTGGATGAACAATGGAGGTAGCAATGCAGTTTTAAGGTCGAGCATGGGTCTTATGCATCGGAGGTCACGAATGTGCATTAGCCTAAGCAGAAACGCGAGAGGTTGGAGATGTGATTAGAGAAGGAGAGGTGTGGATCAAAAGTAACACCAAGATTGCCGACAGGGGAGTCAGAGATGAAGATGAGAGACGATGAGTTAGTCGATAGGTGTATGGAAGGGTTGGGATTTTCTTGACTTGATCAGGGAGGCCTAGGATGATGAATTCAGTTTTGGAAGGGTTAAGGCAGAGGAGATTGGATGACATCCACTGTGAAATAAGGTTGACCACGTTGAGTAGTTGTGTGATGGCGGTGGAAAAAGAGCCTGGAGAGAACGATATGAAAACTTGTGTGTCATCTGTCATCATTTGCGGTGGGCTGCATTTTAATTCATGAAACGTCGCTTGTTTCGTGTGCAACCACTCAACTAAAACACTTCTTATTTCTATGTTAATTGACATTTTCCCAGCGATTGACATGTCTCAAGTTTCCTTGCTCGCTCTTTTTGATGTCTCATCAGCCTTTGACATGGTTGATCACAAAATCTTGCTTCAGAGCCTTGAGTGTTCCTATGGCTTCAAGTGTACTCCCCTCCTTTGGCTTTGATCTTATTTAACTGAGCGTACACAGATAATCATCTTCAGGGAACTCCAGATAAAAATGGGTTCCAATCTTTCAGGGCTCGGTTCTTGGAACCCCCCTCTTAATTCTCTACACGGTTGACATGTCGTCACTCATTGCTCATCACTCCGCTAAGGGTCACCTCGTTGATACGTCCATGGTCCTCCTTTGGCTCAACTCACCATAACTGGTCGTATTCATGTACTCTCTAATAAGTTTTTTTTTTCTTTATGGCTTTGGCGATGCCCCAGCACGCAATAGCCGCTCATTTATGGTGAGTCTCCACTTCTTCCTGTCTTGTGCTCTCTGTGTAGCCTCCTGCAGGGATAGGCCCATCTCCTTGCATTCCTCTCGAATCCCATCAATCCATCGCAACCTTGGTCTTCCCCTCCTCCGCTCTCCGTGTACGTATCCGTGTAGTGCTATGTTCGGGTATCTTTCATTTCGCATTCTTGATAATAAGTTACATGCATGGATGTCTTCAAATCGCCTTGCTCGTAATTCCTAAACAAAATCAACTAATTTCGTTTGGTACTCTTCAGCAACTCCAGAAACTTGACTTTCCGCTTCTTGTGAAAACTTCCCCCAGTTTACCTTATCTGCAAGTGTGCGCAATCTAGCACTGGACAGTACTCTAACTTTTTCTGATCATCTTAAAAAGCCCCCACGCACCTTGTATACCTTCAACTTCGGCGCAGCAGGACTACTCGCAAATCTGTTTCCCTATCCACCTTGATCCACATAGTTCACACATTTGTCTGTTCTAGAATCGATTATTGCAATTAAATTCTTATTGGTCTTCCTAGGGTCCGCCTGTCTCCTCTCCAGTCAGTTCTCATCAATGCTGCCGCCAGACTGATTGCTCGTCTTCCTAAATTTTCCCATATGCCTTCGTTTATGGTCAGTCAACTTCACTGGCTTCCTCTCCTAGCCCGCATTCAATTTAAAGTTCTTTTTCTTGTCCTTAAGTCTAAACTGGGTACTACTCCCAAATATCTCACGGACCTAATCTGCCTCCCTCTTTCTGCAGCTTCTCACCGACCTCTCCGCTCTCGCGACCTGCATGTCCTCTTTGTTTCGCGTGCCAGGGCTACTCTAGCTCAAACTAGATCCTTTGCCAACATAGGGCTCTCCCTGTGGAATGCCCTTCCTTCCTCTCTACGGATAACCTTACTTTCTGGATCTCTTTCTACATCTCTTTCCGTGATTAAAACCTTTTTCTTCTCACGGAGCCTTCACACTGGGAGCGCTGCTGAGTGGACTCAGCTATGAGCGGCGTTATACAAATCTCCTAATACGATATTTGGAAGCGCCATCAGATTTTGACTTGCGTTCGTATACTTTGGTGATCTGTAAAATATTCGAGCTGATCTCATATTTGACAACTTAAACACTGTGCATATGTACGAAGTAGGCGCTATACAAGTCCATATTAAGCTGGTGTAGTGATTTCAATAACATCGTTCCGTACGTTAAGCATCTAAAGTAGAAATGTGTTTCGTAGTGACACGTCATCTATGAAGGCTATTGAGAGATTATAGGTTATGATGACGTACTGTTTCAGTGATGTCATTCAATACGTTGTCAGCGACGCAATATATACGTCTTAAATTGTTGCATCTATGTTTGCATGTATTGACTTCTTAAATTGTTGCATCTATGTTTGCATGTATTGTTTTCCTAATAGAAATAAATCATTAGCATATATTTTTGTATATACTATAATTATATGCAACATATAATTATTCAATAAAAGTCGATATGCATGAATATGCGAATGTCATTAGCTTTCTATATTCAAATTAATTGCTAAATTATAGGCCTACTGTTATATATTATATATATATATGCGCAGCTCCTACGTACGTTTATACATATATCACATGAATATTACAACAAATATATAGATACTAGCTGTAAACCCGTGAAAAATCACGGTATATAAAAAACAATTATTATTGCAGTGATAACAATAACGTCATATTATAGGCCTATAGCCGTCGTCAAGACAACCGTCAAGACAACCGTCGCCAAGGCGGCAGCATAGTGAAGTCACAATAGTGTTTGTTTACGGGACAGACAGACAGACAGACAGACAGACAGACAACGGTTATTATGTAAGTTGATAAGCTAACATGTAGGTTTTCAAATTAAAAATTAACATGTATGTATATATGAAGGCAAATAATTTATATATATATCAATGTATATATTATATATATATATATAATATATATATGTCAAATATATTTGGCAGAAGAATTTAAAATTCACATTATATTTATAAATGGATAGAACTATATAAAATCTGGCATAAATTTATGTATGCTAGGGGTCAGCCGGGTAGACGTTTTCCACCGAGTACCGAATCCGAGTATTTGGGTGTACTATTTGCCGGATCCGGGTCCGAACCGAGTACCATTAGTTCCATATATGCGAAGCTTCATATTTTCATGTAATGAAAACTTATCGAATAAATTTCTGTATTTGTAATAACTGACTAATACATTTAAATTTAAAAAATAAATGATCAATTAAATGGACTTGACATCTGTTGTAGACTACCGGTGTTGGTGTTTTTTGTACTTTTCTTCTTCAAAATGAATATGCTAGATGAAGCTCAAAGCTGATATTAGGGGCCTATATGAGCTACAAATTCCGGCAAGGAGGCAAACAAGCAACTATTTGTGTGTACAGTATTTTCCGTGGCGAATACTTCCGAATTGTGCCAAACAACTGCATATTCGGCCAAGGCAAATGTCCGAATCAATTTGCGGCTGACCCATAATGTATGCACGTGTATTTATTTGTATATACACGCATACAAAAACGAATATATATATATTTAATATATACGTATCAATATATAAATATATATATGTATATATATATATTAGCATACATATATATGGCACATGAATAATAGCTATTCCACCAAAACATATTTATTATTTTAACAATGCATAGCATATAAGACCTAATTATGCATGCACATATCTGCATAATTATGTAGCAGAAGAATTAAAATACACCAACACATTGTTATTATTGTACCAATATCTGAATCACATATTAAAGGTAAAACAAATCGCAAAATGTACTTATGCTTTAATACATACTTACTAATTTAACAATGCGTTTATACGATACTTATTATATATATAGATATAAATGCATACCTATGTCGCAGAAAAATTAAAATCCACGCACAAGTGATTATTATTTAGCACTGTTTTCATTAGAATTACATATGAAGGGTAAACCAATTGGCAAATTACACCAAGTGTAATTAAAAGTATATAAGTAATTAAGTATTTTTGTTGTTTGTATCTTTATTGACCAAACTGCTAAATCGCACTTTGGTGCATAAACATTTTTACAAGCACAGTGACAAAGTAAAATAATATCCTAATGATAAATGTTACGAGAATCAGGGTGTCCAAAGGAACTAGACTTGATGGCATACACCGTGGTTATAAACGTTTTGCTCTTTAGATTAAATGTCACCAATTAATGACACAATAAAAATATAATAGTATGGCAGCCTACATATACTCGGTGAACTAGCTGCTAAGTTCAGGCACTCTTGGAAACTTTTCTTACTGTTTTTAATGCGATAAATGTTAGACTCCATAAAAGTTTAAAGCGTTTGCACAATTATCTGAATATACCCACATCCTATAAGAATCTAAAATAGTCTAAATAAATGGCAACTCCATCAACTACAGAAAAACTGTTCGACAACTCTTCTATGTAAACTTATACTCCATTCTAGCAGAAAATCTTTTGAAATTTCGTTATAATTGAAGAGCCTCAATATATCACAAGCTGTAAAAGCGCATACTGAAATAGCGCCAAGTAACCAGTCAGAATTCACAAAGCCACAATTAACGCATTAGGGACGCATAAACATTCCCATAAGCTAGTCATGTGGCTGCCATGGGTATGAAATGTTAGCACCTTCATTTTCTTAGCCTTGGCATATGAGGGCGGGTGGTCAGTCCTCTCCCTCGCCGTCTCATCATCCCGTCGACAGTGTAAGTCAGTGTACCCATCATAGCTAAGTCATCTAGGGGCGCAGCTGAAGTCGAAATTTTTGTCTTGTTGGGGATTTGAACCCCCGACTTTCGGTTGACAGTCCAGCACGCTAATCACTAGACTAATAGACTATCGAGCATTCCACGTAGAAATAGTGCCAAATAATAATTGGCCAGAATTTTTTATGATAAAAAAATCAGCTCACCTTCCTCGATAATATTTTCGTCTTCTTCAAAGGCAAACATGTCTGAGGATTTCATCGATAGACCATTATGTTGTTGATGATCTCCGACACTTTAAATCTGCAACATATCTGCGATATATTTCCACGACATCAGGAAACTTTTGACGGTTTTACAGAGATCAGAACTGTCTTACAAAATATTTGTATTAAAATACTAAAAGCAATATATTCAGTTTTAAAATCCAAGTGAAACTTGGCCTTAACCGACGCCTCTATTTATTAGAACTCTCGATCAGGGTTATACCCGGTGTAAAGAATTCAGGCTACCCCCATTTCAGGTTACCCCCGGTAATCTGAAATCGATTTCACATTACCCCCGGGGGTAACCTGAACGCGATTTCAAGTTACCCCTGCGCTGTTCACATTACCCCCTACCTGATTTAGATAAAGTGATAAATTCTTACGCTTACAACTCATGATATAGGTTTATTGAATAAAACACGTGAAACATACAAGATTGAAAGCTAGTTTCAATATCTGAAAGAAATTTTAAAAAATGTCACAGAAATATTAATTGTATTAAAACCACTCATAGTTCAGAGCGCCTGACATATTACATACAAACATAAGATACACGAAGATTCAACCTAGTTGATGTAATTGTGATCTACAGAGACAGATAGCTTGTTGAACATAATGCACTAGGGGGTAATGAGAGTTTAATGATAAATGTTAACAATTATTATTATTATTATTATTATTATTATTATTATTATTATTATTATTATTATTATTATTATTATTATATTTTTTTATGCCCCGAGGTATACAGGATCCCTCAGGGACTTCAATATTAATTAATGTAACATATAAAAAGTCCGGAATGGCCCTATTATTATTATTATTATTATTATTATTATTATTATTATTATTATTATTATTATTATTATTATTATTATTATTATTATTATTATTGTTAGATAGTCGAAGAACGGGCCCCATTAATTTGAGGGGGTAACTTGAAATCGATTTAAGATTACGCCCCGCTAATCTGAACGCGATTTCAAGTTACTGGGGGGTAATTTGAAATGGGGGTAATCTGAAATCGCTACACCGGTCTAAAACCTCAAACGATGAATTAGTTCACGCTTATATTATGTTTACATACTCTGCCATGTGCATTTCATGTTAGCAAACTGGCGAATATAGGAGTGAAGTTCTTACCGATTTGCGGGGATTAAACCAGTATGTTTCCCAAAAATTTCCTCCTCAAAATAGATAAACTGACACGATAGAATCGACACACAGATGTCGTTTTTCTTTACCACGGCCGGAATAACTGCAGTTCAATAAGAAAACTAATGAAACGCAACTGAAGACGTTTACAAACGATAAATTCTCTGTTTATATTTAGTGCTATAAATATCCGGGGTCATCTTTATTCAGACAACAAGAATATCTGGTTATAATAATAATAATAATAATAATAATAATAATAATAATAATAATAATAATAATAATAATAATAATAATAATAATAATAATAATAATAATAATAATAATAATAATAATGGTATTGTTATCATAATTCTGATACCGTGATCATGACAAATGGGATATTGGGATTATAATGCGATCATGAGTAGAATGTGATCGTGATTATGATGTGAGCATGATCACAATGGCTATGCAAAAGCTACCTATGCGCACGAGGGTCTCCAAGTAAAATCGTACTAAAAATCAGTCGAGGAAGCCTGGTCAAGAAAAAATAAGTCAGGTTGTGGGGGATGAAAGCAAGTTAAGGCAACTATAAGTCTGAGTTTAGAACTAAATGACGTTAAAGCAGATCACAGAACACACAGAATTGGGCAGTTACTTCAAACACTGTTGAACTGCGACCGAAAAACACCTTACAGATGCTACTATAATTATATACTACTGTAAAATAAAGAATATGCTTACTTACTTACTTACTTACTTGAATGTCAGTTTTATACGTAAATTACAATCTCAAGAAGACCAAATGGAAAGAAAGTATTAATACTGAATATTTGGATTTCAACATTTGCTACCTATAAAATGCAGGACTTGACGAAAATATAAGCCAATTCGACTAAAGATCGCCACTTTTAGTAAAGCATCCTTACCACAATGTCTTGCCGGATGGGGCAAACATTGTGTCTTCATTTCTGTAGAATATAATGTGTGTCCCTGCTTAATATATGTTTGTGGGTTTGATAGTGTTTCTATGTTTGTCTTATTACATATAATTTGCGATATCTGTGTTCAACAATTGTCGCATTGAGCGCCACATGACGGATACAGAGTTCTCGTGAAAGTTCATTTAGACTGTTTTCGTCCACGTACCAACCATACCGAGCACTGTTAAAAATTACCAGTTTGTATTAATAATGGTTTCCACGTTATTTTACAGATTTGAGCAGCACTACTTGCTTATAATAATTATTTAGAAAATTTTTAGTCGCTTTAATTTGCATGGTTTTACCAGACCTACATTTTGCGCACAAGCACACAAAATTCATGAAACAAATAACGGGACTCTTATAAGAATATTCCACGAGCATGACTTACGGGCATCCCAATTTTTTACGTCTAAAGGTACATTTTAAGCAAAATAATAGCTAATTATTCAAGTTAAAATTGCGTCGGCCCTGTATGAATGCAAAGTTAGTTTAATAATTAACATGGTTATCAGAATGCAACGTAGTCCTCCGTCAAACCCAAGAGATTACTGCGCTAGAAGAATTTAACGCATATATTAACGCAGTTTCCAGATTACATTATAATAACACGCAACATCTAACATAACATATTGCTACTTCAGAAAAGTTTAACGCGTATGTGTGCGTTAAGAATTAATGTAGTCCGTTGTTTTTACAGTTGAGCTACTCTGGTCAATATACACTTGGCAAAATATCATTTGGTCTGCCAGTTCTGCTATTGAAATAAATTTAAGTGCTTCACGAACTCGACCGTGTTGTTTTGAAATTTGAAGTCTGAACTGAGCCAGCACGTGATGATGTTTAGCTATTATAAAAAGTATTATTTCAGGTTAACAAATTAAAGCCGTACGATGTCAAACACTGCATTGCGAGTTTCCAGTTGTTGATGTTGGAAGTAAACCGTTTCTTGTGCCGACTCTGTCGCGTGAGGAGATCGACAACAACGACGAGATGGCATCATCATTATGATGTAAGCGTCGTTGCCGGTCGAGATAGGATGATGACGGACGAAAAGCCAGTCTCCACTTGGGCAACAATGAAGGCAGCGAGGCCCAGGTGTAATCGGACACCACACAGCCAAGGTGTAATAGGACACCTCGCGGCTATGGTGTAACCAGACACCGCCCGCGCTGCAGGCGAGCGACGACCCGCGTATCGAGGAGCAATCTGACACTAATTGACGATAGCTTGACGTGGGGAGGGGGGCTGACTGATGCACGCTGGAGTTCCTACTTAACAGAAGGGAACGGAGAATACGGGACTTGTACTGCTGACGAACGCGACGTGTGAACATCGGTCGAGCGAGAAACATCGGGAGGAACGACCAGCGGGGCGGCAGAGTATATAGTCCGTCAGATTCAGAGACTGACGCGAAAGAACGATCTGTAGTTAGGCTGTACGAAGCAACATTTGAGATAATCCGATTTAATATCTAAACGCTTTAATACTACGTGGAAGTTCCCGTAGAGTTAGTGTATATATATTTGTTTCTTTAATTAAATTCATTTATTGATTAAACAAAGTTCGTCGTGAATCTTCTATAGAAAAGTTAGGCACGTTTAATAAAAGTGCAAGTAAAAGAACAAGCAATCGAGGGTCGACATCAACACACGGCAAACACACGACAGGGCGACCTCCGATTGCGACATTGGCGCAGTCGACAGGATTTTCAACTGAAGACGTCACGACGAAAAGCGGAACCGGAAACGGATAAGAGGAATCTCAACAGATCGGGACCAGCGGCGAATACAACCCTTCGCAACTGGAGAAGTCGAGTGCCGGACTCCTGAGGACGAAGGACTCGAAGGAACCGACAGCAACAGGCAAGGACGAGGAACAAGAGCGCCAACGGACGACCGACCATCGCTAGCAACGACGGACGGGAGTGGCAACGGAGGACAGCGGATCAGCCAAGATACCAAAAGACGGAACACGCTCGACGTATCAGAGGGTAAGTCCTTACTGGTAGTCGTGGTAATCCGTGAGGTTGCGGTTGAGGTCTGGATGAGGATTGGTGTGCGAATAGCCGAGGCTTTTGCGTAGCTCCTTTTGCTCAGTTCTGTTCTTGTTGTATTTGTGGTAGAATTTTAGGACGTTGTTTTCTTTGATTTCTGACCAGCGGTGACTCTCCTCTAACTTACTTATCTTTTTCTATTAGTGAGCGGACTGTTGGAAGATGGATAAGTTGTCGGTAGGGAAAAGAGTGAGGGTGCAGAACATGCCCCGTCACAGACTAGTCGCATATCTGTTAAAGATGGGACTAGGAGAGGAGGAATTGGGTTCCATGAGTACGGGCCAACTCCAAGAGGCGAGTGCTGAAATAATTGTGTCTGGACGGGAAACCCCGCCAGAAGTAAGTGAAGAAGTAAGCACGGGTAGCATAGAAAGCAGTATCGATTCGGCAGCGCAAACGCAGGTATACGAATTAAAACGCTTAAAATACGAGAGAGAGGAAGCCGCAAGGCTGAGAGAGGAAGCGGAGAGAAGAGAGAGAAGAGAGGAAGAGAAAGAGAGGAGAAGAGAAGAGAAAGAAGAAAGACTGAGGAGAGAAGAAAAAGAGGAAGCGGAGAAGCAGCGAAAAGAAGCGAGAGAGGAAGCGGAGAGAAGAGAGAGAAGAGAGGAAGAGAAAGAGAGAAGAGAGGAAGAGAAAGAGAGGAGAAGAGAAGAGAAAGAAGAGAAACAGAGGAAAGAAGAGAAGGAGGAGGCTGAGAAGCTCAGGCTTCAGGAGGAGAAGCGGGCTGAGAAACAGAGGAAAGAAGAGAAGGAGGGAGCTGAGAAGCTCAGGCTTCAGGAGGAGAAGCGGAGGAGAGAAGAAAAGGAGGAGGCAGAGAAGAGAGAGAAGGAGGTCCGAGAGGAAAGGGACGCAGAGAGGAGACTCAGAGACGAAAGGGACTATAACTTGAGGCATTCGGTCGTAGGACGAATGAAAACGTATAGTGAAAGCTTGCGAGGACTCTTACCGAGATTCCCCAGCGACCATGCGCAAATCCCTGGTTTCTTTGTGCATTGCGAAAGGTTATTCGACTCTTGCGCTGTCCCGGACGACCTTCGAAGCAGATTACTCTTGACCTGTCTAGATAATCAGGCCAGAGCACTGACGGCCAGACTCACACAAGAGGAGCTTGATAATTACGGGAAGCTAAAAACCTTCTTGTTGAAAGAGTTCAAAGTGAGCGCAGTCTCTTTACGAGAGCGATTCATGAACGCAAAAAAGGCGGTAGATGAATCATACACAACATTAGCTTCGAGACTGCATAATTTACTTTCTTACTATCTGCAAGATCGCAAGGCAATGACGTTTGATGAGGTTACAAGCCTCTTGATTGCAGATAAAATGAAAGAAATGTTGCCCAGAGGATGTTTGAATTTCATCCTCAGTCAAGAGCAACAGAATTGGTTAGGGCACAAAGAGTTAGCTGCAGCGGCTGACACTTAGTCTGCCACACACCCTTGGGAAAGTGACTATACGAAGCATAGTCTAGGCACGGGTAAGACGGAGGCTCGCTATGCGAAAGCATCAGCACCTCCTCAGACGACAGCTAAACAGACGGACACGTGGACTGACCGACCGGGAGGGACACAGACAAGTAACAGGACAGACGGACGTCCAACTCCCGACGAGATTAGAAAGCGTGGCCTTTGTTTCCTATGCTTTTCTCCAGACCACAGAGCTAAACTGTGTTCGAAGAACAAACAAACTAAAAGCAAGCAGGTGAGCGCGTGTGCGGTCCAGCCAACCGTGACCAGAGCTCAAGACAGACAGGCAGACAGACAAAGCGAGACGCGACAAGACGGACCGCCATTGATACAAGAGATAGACCAACATGCACTGCCGACAAGCCCGGATTGCATTGACGTGGAGGAGACTTATGTAAGAGAGTACATGAAAGTGTATATTACGGGGCTCCCTGTGACATCGTCTCTAATAGATAGCGGGGCCGAATACAATTGTGCGCGAGCAGAACTAATCAGGCCGCTCAACCTACCTGTGGTCAAGCAGAGAGAGGTGAAGGGGCTGAACGGTCAATCAATGATTGTGGACGTGGTGCGGCTGAGACTAAAGGGGTCTCAGGCCGGCGAGGACAGGGAGGGGGAGGTAAATTACGCCCCTGATGTTCGGATATGGGCGGCACTCATTAAAGACCTTAATGAACCGTTAATTATCACGCCCACTACAGCCGACTTGCTGCGCGAGACAGCGTTGTACTCGTGTCACGCGGCCAGCGCTCCTGAAATAGATCAAATTTCAGAAGCGCAGGCGGTCGCAAGGACTGAGACGAGTGAGGAAGAGGGGAGAGGGGAGGAGGTAGAGGGACTTAGGACGCTGATAGGCGAGGATTACTTCACGGTCGCTCAAGCAGACAGTGGGAGTGCAGGAGAAATCAGCCCCGAAGAAACGGATACTGAAGAGCAGTTCTTCAATCCTGAGATACCACCCCCACCCAAGGAAGACACAATAGTAGGCAGAAGCAAGATGGCGGCCGAACAAGCACAATGTTCGACACTAGCACCATTCTTGGCCCACGGGAAAATTGGGGCGAAGAACTTCTTCATTGAAGACAATTTGCTCTTTCATAAAGACAAAATAGCTGGGCATTCTGTAAAACAACTGTGTTTACCTAAAGAAAGAATAGACAAGGTCTTAAACTTAGCACATGACGCTGCGTTCGCAGGTCATATGGCGTTGAAAACGACTAAGGACCGAATCAAACTGAATTTCTGGTTTCCCAACGTGGAGGATATAGTGAAGGAATATTGTGCATCTTGCGACATTTGCCAAAGGCATGCGCCGCTGCGAGTGGCGCAGCGAGCCCCCATAACTCCTATCCCTCGCAACGACGAGACCAGATTTGGTTGTCTAGTGGCAGATTGTATAGGGCCTATAGTTACCAACGTAGACCCCACAAGCCCAAAACCCGAGTACAACTACGCCTTAGTGGTAGTTGACCAATTTTCAAGATGGCCGATGGCCTATCCTCTGAAATCATTAACGGCAAAAGCGACATGTGATGCATACATGCAAATCTTCACGACCTTCGGTTTTCCAAAAACGATTAGGTCCGATAACGGGTCGAATTTCAACAGCAAATTAACCCAAGAGTTTCTGCATCGTATGGGGTGCTCACCACGCTTTGGGCCAGTCGCACATCCTGAGTCACAAGGTCTAGTGGAGCGCTGCAATGCCACACTGAAGACCATGATTCATAAATTGGCAGAAGAAAACCCGAGGGGATGGCACAGACTGTTACCTTACGTGCTTTGGAGCTTAAGGGAACGCCCCTCGGCAACCACCCACGTGAGTCCCTACACCCTGGTGTACGGTACCCTGCCTAAAGGACCTCTATCTGTCCTTTCTGAGGAATGGGCGGGAGAGCGGGATTCTCCATTAAGTCTGGGCGCAGGCGCCGCAACTTACCTGGACCAATTAAGGGATAACCTTGAAATGTCTAAATTATATGCCGAATATTATTCAGACATCGAACAGCAGCGCTATGCTACTCATTACAATTTAAGAAGCATGGACAGGCGTTACGAAGTAGGGGATAAAGTCATCATCCAATCACCGGAAGCGCGAGGAGCAAAGAAGGAGGGCCAATGGCAAGGCCCGGCCATCATCGCTCAGGTGAAATCGCCCTACACATACATCGTGGAAATAGGGGGCAAAAGCCGCTTATTACATGCAAATCGTATTCGCAAATATAACGAAAGAATACAGCAAGCATTGATTAACAATTGCTCCATTCTGTTCGAGAAGGACGAAGACTTCGGTCACGTGGAAGCAGTGGGTAGCTTCGTCACGAGTCAGACAAGGCCCAGTGCACAAGTAGACCCTATTGCCGTTGCACACTTAACGGTACCCGAGCGGAAACAGCTGTTTAGTCTGTTAGACAGATTTCCAGATGTGTTCTCGGACAAACCAGGTTTCTGTCCCGTCCTAGAATACACAATCACTGTTAGCGCGGAGTTCAGGCCGAAGAGTTTGCGAGCCTATAAGGTGCCGGAACTGCTCAAACCGGAGATGGAGAAGCAGATCCGCGAACTTTTGGCCCTAGGTATCATCACTCCCTCACATAGTGAAATGGCTAGTCCCGTTGTGTGCGTTGTGAAAAAGGGAGGTCAAGGCGGTTTAAGACTGGCCATTGACTACCGATATGTAAACAAGTTCTCGGCGGGTGACGCATACCCCACCCCCGACATCCAGGAAGTGTTACAGAAGGTAGGAAGTGCAAACTTCATATCCTGCTTTGACGCACGTCAAGGATACTACCAGATTGGACTCCACAAGGACTCTCGTTGGTTATCAGCCTTCGTATGTGACGCTGGCCTATTTGAGTTCGTACGACTGCCCTTTGGTTTAAAGTCAGCCTCAAATTCTTTTATCCGATGCATGTCAAAGGTCCTTCATCCCATTCGCGACTTCACTGAGACGTTTGTGGATGACATGGCAGTACACTCGATGACGTGGCCGGATCACATGAAACACCTAGAGAAATACTTAATGACTATTCAACAGTCGGGTCTGACCCTTAACATTAAGAAGAGTTCGTTTGCTAGGCGACAAACAACGTTCGTAGGTCACCTGATCGGATCAGGGAGCATTGAACCGGATCCTATGAAAATCGCAGGGCTAGGGAAAATCCCTCAACCCGAGTCCAAAAAGGACATACGGAGATTAATTGGCTTCTTCAGTTATTTTAGGAACTTCATCCCTAACCTGGCTGAGACAGCCAGAATTCTCACTGACTT
The DNA here is from genome assembly GCA_963556255.1 of Allolobophora icterica. Classification (NCBI taxonomy): domain Eukaryota; kingdom Metazoa; phylum Annelida; class Clitellata; order Crassiclitellata; family Lumbricidae; genus Allolobophora; species Allolobophora icterica. The sequence continues at coordinate 6,676,697 of OY744606.1, read as the reverse complement.
GACCCAGAAATCGGTGCCTGCTAAGATACTCTGGCGAATTGAACATCAAAATGCGCTAGATAAACTTACGCACGATTTGAATAACGCGGTATGTTTGCAGACAATTGACTACGGCAGAGAGTTTGGTTTATCGACTGACGCTTCAGACAAAGCAGTCGGTTGCTGCTTATTCCAAATTCAAGACGATGGAACAGAACGGCCAATATGTTTCGCCAGTTCTAAATTAGATGCTACGCAAGCGCGTTGGTCCACTGTGGAACGCGAAGCGTATGCTGTAATCTTTGCGTTGAAGAAGTTTAGGAATTGGATTTTTATGTCAAGGACCACCCTCTATTCTGATCACAATCCCTTGACTTTCCTAACTGCTTCTACGCCCACAAGTGCTAAACTTGCGAGATGGGCTCTGGCACTCCAGGACTTTGATATCGCTTTTAAATATCGTCCTGGGGCGCTGAATATTCCCGCTGATCTTTTGTCCAGACTATGATTGAGGAAGAAGGCGGACTACCATGTAAGGCACCGCGATAACTGTAAATATAATTTCTAACTGTGCTGATATTTTGTATTTTCATGGGAACGACGAGGACATGGTCTGGAGGAAATCGATGGAGGGAACGACATCATTCTCAGCCGGGAGGCGAACCAATGACTGGCTTTGTCCTCCCCCGGGAAGGGAGGTGTCGCGTGAGGAGATCGACAACAACGACGAGATGGCATCATCATTATGATGTAAGCGTCGTTGCCGGTCGAGATAGGATGATGACGGACGAAAAGCCAGTCTCCACTTGGGCAACAATGAAGGCAGCGAGGCCCAGGTGTAATCGGACACCACACAGCCAAGGTGTAATAGGACACCTCGCGGCTATGGTGTAACCAGACACCGCCCGCGCTGCAGGCGAGCGACGACCCGCGTATCGAGGAGCAATCTGACACTAATTGACGATAGCTTGACGTGGGGAGGGGGGCTGACTGATGCACGCTGGAGTTCCTACTTAACAGAAGGGAACGGAGAATACGGGACTTGTACTGCTGACGGAGGCGACGTGTGAACATCGGTCGAGCGAACAACATCGAGAGGAGCGACCAGCGGCGGCGGCAGAGTATTAGTCCGTCAGATTCAGAGACTGACGCGAAAGAACGATCTGTAGTTAGGCTGTACGAAGCAACATTTGAGATAATCCGATTTAATATCTAAACGCTTTAATACTACGTGGAAGTTCCCGTAGAGTTATTGTATATATATTTGTTTCTTTAATTAAATTCATTTATTGATTAAACAAAGTTCGTCGTGAATCTTCTATAGAAAAGTTAGGCACGTTTAATAAAAGTGCAAGTAAAAGAACAAGCAATCGAGGGTCGACATCAACACACGGCAAACACACGACAGGGCGACCTCCGATTGCGACAGACTCTCAATTGTGATGATATCTTGATTCATCATGCTCATCGCTAACAGTCCGCACCTGGGTTGTATACATGTAGAGGAAGAAATTCAATTGCGAGTAAAGAATGAGTCTTCAGAGACATAACTTACGCCAACGAATTTTTGTAAAGGACCTCTATAACATTCTTCATATATATAACTGCAATATCGTCTGGTTTGTGGGTTCCCAGGAAATAGCGAACAATGTTTTTGATAATTTCCCAAATTATGCTGCATCCATTTCCATCGGGTTCAGTTTTGATGAGAAGATTGGATCAGGCACTATCTATCAAAAGAAGAAGAGGAGTATAGTCCCGTTAGCCAACCCTGAGGCAGCGATGGGTATGGAGTGTTAACGATTTCATTTTCTTAGCCTCGGCATATGAGGGCGGGTGACTGGTCCTCTCCCTACCCGTCTCACCTTCCCACCGACAGTGTACGGTCAGTGTACTCATTAGAGCTGAGTTGGCTAGGGGGCGCAGGTGCAGCAGGAATCTCGAATCAAATTTCTCTCCTGGTCGGGATTTGAACCCTCGACCTCTCTCAGCAGCATATTACACTATCGAGCGTCCTTTAGTTTTGATGGTCCAACAAATAGTCCTGCCTTCAGTTTGGCATCTCTCAACATACCTTCAAAAGTTTTCTTCAGGTATTAGATTCCTGGACTTTCAACTGCCAGTGTCTTTACGAAGTTTGTGGTAACGCCCAGTTTTATAATGTGCAGTGGTGTAAACAATAGGTTATCCTTTGAAGATCATCATCATCATCAGTTCCTGATGCCAGCCATTTGGCGGCAATGGGTACGAATAAATGATCTCCATTGTCCTCGGTCATTTGTCAAGTCTATTGCCCCCCTTAATGTTAGTCCAAGTGTATTGTATTGTATTGTATTGTATTGTATTTGAACATTTATAAAGCGCCTCTAGTAGGGTGAACCGTTCAGAGGCGCTCCCAGTGCGCAAGGCCAAGAGAAAAGAAATAAGTCTTGAGGAAAGCAAAAGAAGATGAGGGGTTACTTATTAAAATTTGAGAGCGAGTAGAAGGAGACAGTGTATTCCAGAGAGAGGGACCAATTGAGGCAAAAGATCGGGACTGAGCCATACCTGTTCTAGTATGAGGAACTGAGAGATCAAATCTGTTTGAGGAGCGAAGTGGACGATGCGAAGAGACAGAAAGAGGCCGGTGAATTACATCAATTAAATATTTGGGGGCGAGACCCCGCTGTGTCTTTGACACCAGCATAAGGATTTTGAACTTAATACGTGCAGAGAGAGGAAGCCAGTGCAGTTTCTCAAACATGAAGGATGAAATGCGTGAGTAGCGTGGCAGACGGGCAATTAATCTTGCAGCTGCATTTAGGACTGACTGCAGAGGCATGAGACGGACCTTAGGAAGACCGATTAGAAGCGAATTGCAGTAGTCAATTCTGGAGCAAATGAAAGCATGGACCAGCGTTGTGAAAACAGAGGAAGAGACAGATCGTCGAACAGCCCTGAGACGCCTTAAGTGGAAGTAGGAAACACGTGTGAGGTTAGAAATGTTATGTCCTCAGTTATATTATCTATCCAGCGTAGCCTTGGTCTGCCTTTGTGTCTTTTCCCTTCGAATCTTGCATGTAGTGCACTGTGTGGGAATCTGTCAACTGGCATTCTCTCTACATGTCCAAACCATCGGAGTCTTCGTTGAACGACTTTGTCTAGCAGAGTTGTTTTGATGCCTAATGATTGTCTGTCTTATGTCATCGTTTCTTATTTTCTGCAGTCTTGAAATCCCTGCGATCTTTCTCAGCCAGTTCATTTCTGCTGTAAGAATTCTTCTTTCATCTTGTTTGAGGATACACAAGTGGAAACTGTTGTGAGCTGAATTTTTTTACACTGACGTCTTTTCCGACTGGCCATTTTCGTATATCGTAATAGTTAGCATCATATCGACTGTTCCACATACACAAAAGCACATAGTTTTGGTGCAAATGGCACAAGTAGTAAGTAGGTTTATCGCTTTGGATCTCCGCATATATATTCTACACCTGGTCGTTGCATTTTGTTACGTTTAGTTGAATTTCCATAGTCTCATGCACTTATTTATAATCTCGTTTTCTCACCTCTCTGCAACGTGCGTTGGACGTTAGTCCTGCTTCCCTTTTAAAATGACGCTTGTGTGCCTTGGGTCCAATCATCGCAACTATCGATGACCTTTCTCTGTGTCTCTGTGTGCCTCTCTGTCTAATTCTGTCTGTCTCTTTCTCTCTGTCTTTCTGTTTGTCTCTGTCTGTCTGTCTTTCTCGCTCTCGCATGAGTCTGCTTCCCCGCCGATTTCGCTCACGCCATGGCTTATCTTCCTATGGTAAAAAGCTATCTAAGTCCCGACAATCTATCAAACTGTTACCATATCTCCACTTTCAAATTTATTTCCAAACTCTTGGAAAAGTAGTTGCTAATCATGACCTGATTTCACTGCATGTACCTTCCTTTCCAGTCCATCTACCTCAAACACCATTCCACTACAACTGCACTACCTACCATTCACAATCATCTCATCAGTTCGACGGATAATGGAGAAGTCGGTGCTCTCAATCTTCTGGGTCTACCTGCTGCTTTTGACACCGTTGATCATTAAATACTTCTTCACCGCCTGAAACACTGGTTCGGTGCACCTGGTCCTGCTCTCAGTTAGTTCACACCTTGTCTGCATCTTGTCTGTGCCCAATAAATTCTTTTAAATCGACACACTTCCGCATTCACTCTCCTGAAATGCGATGTACCACATGATTCTGTACCGGGCTCGCACCTTCTTACGTTATATGCCACCACACTTGGTTTACTGATCACCTGACTATTTATTACCTGTACACGGACTAGAAAAAAACTATTCCTTTAATTTGATTCAATTACTTGTAATCCTCCTCTCCGACCGTAACTGCGTGCGTTGATGCTCATGCTTTTGTTTGATGTTCGATAATGACAGAATATACTGAGAAACTATCTTCTAAGATTTTTATGTACGCGGGGAGTTGAAGTGTAGCGTTAAGCAAGCTGGTCTGTCAACAGCGACATAAATTTGGTTCGAGATTTCTGCTCCATGTGCGCCCCCAGCAAACTCAGCTATAATAAGTGCACGTACCGTACACTGTCGGTGGGAATATGAGACGGCAAGGTAGAGGACTGTCCATCTGTCGTCATGTGCCGAGGCTAAGAAAATGAAGTCGCTAACACTTCATACCCATGCGTGGAAGCCTCAGAGCTATTGCTTAAGTGAATGATCTTCTTCTTCCATGTGCGCATGTATATATTTAGCAGGTCCTTAAGCTATCCCAGGGGCAACCATGAGTATGAAGTGTTAGCGACTTCATTTTCTTTGCCTCGGCAAATGATGGCGGGTGGCCAGTCCTCTCTCTCTCGCCGT
>OY744606.1:6654372-6666872 GCA_963556255.1 Allolobophora icterica | reverse complement strand
GTGAGATATGTGAAATGTAAATAACAATGGATCCACCATACAGCACGAATCACACGTTTTCTCTCCCTGCTATGTAATATACTGTCATCTAGTTTATAACTTCTATCGCGCAAGTCGCTAAAACAGAGAGGGATTGTATTGTCAGCTTACAAAATAGCTAAATAATGAATGACGCGTCAATAAAATTATACTTTCCAAATATTTGTTTTATATGTTTCTTTTTTTAAATTCTATGTCAATGGAGAATAATTGAGCTTCTCATCCTCTCTTTGCCTCTTTTCCGCAAGCGCTTGAAGACCATTTTGTTCGATCGTAGTTTCATTGTGTTAGGTCGGGAACGCCTCTGATAAGTCTCCCTTGAAATGGAGCTATATAAATCTCTAATTACAATTACCATTACCAATGTGCAAAGTATGTTGAAAGTTATTAGATATTTATACATAGTATTCTGTGCGTACAAAATTTGCATACGAACACAAACGCATACCACAAACGCGAAGTTGTGATAAATATTTCTACTAAATCGTAATCGTAACAATAAACTGCAAATTTCTAAAAGCTTTACTTGAAAGCTAGGCACATGGTACAGGCTTATTGACGATCAGAGGGTTGTACAGAGTTGCCAAGGGAAGAAAATGTTATTCCTAAAGGCATAACTAAAATACTAAGTTATCTATCGTACAGCTTTATGTGCACGGAATTTTAAACAAGAGAAGTGTTTATTGAGTACACTGGTTGTCATACCCCAACCAAAAACAAAAAAGTTAAGAAAAGAAAGGAAAATGAACATTCAAGCGGATCAACATAGAGCAATGCTCGGGACTATCGTCCATAAAGTACTCTCGGGATGAAATGTAATTTAAATTAGAATTTTGCATTTTGCAAGTGTGTTTGCAGTTAGCCTAAGAGCATTTCAGGATAAAAGGTTTTCACCAAAACGATACAAAACAGAATGAAGCAAAATGTTGAGGCAGCACATGGAGAAGAACAAGCCGGCTTGATACCAGGCAGAGGCACAACTGATGAACTATTCACAACGAGGCAGATATTTGAAAAAACCATAGAACACAATCGGAAAGTCTTCATCAACTTCATAGACTTCAAGCAAGCATTCGACAGTATCTGGCATGATGGAATGTGGACATAGCATCAGTTGGAATAATAATAAGGCGCGGGCAATAGACTTGACAAATGAACGAGGACAATTGAGATCATTTATTTGTACCCATAGCCGCCAAATGATTGGTGTGAGGAACTGATGATGACGATGCTACATTTAAATGTAATAAAAACATGTAAACTTACACATACCTAAACGTGAGACACATACACTCTGTTAAACAGTGTACAATTCAAGTTTCACAGGCCCTATTATGGAAGAACTTTACTAAGCATTTGTTCGTGATTCCCAGGCAATCGTGCCGGAGCGCCCTTAGTTACTTAAAGGGCACTATACAAGTGCTCTCATACATACACGTATTAGGACATGTGTAGATGAATGTTTTTCTCCACAGTGGAGAAGATACTAGCCGCTTCTGCAGGATTCTTCTAAAGCCGAAAGTCTTCTGCTGAGCACAAGCCAACACCTTCGCAAATGTGATCGGCTTAAAGACATTATAAAATCATTAGATTACATTTTATGTAACTCCTCAGTATTTCTCTTCCCCTGTTTCGGAAACGCCTGAAGTCCGTAGTATTTGTTAGTGACGGCACTGGCTTTGGTTGGGAGAGCCTCTGAATCGTTGAGTGGCGCTTCTGAGAATGTTCATACAATTACAATATTAGACTGGGGATTTGGGGAATTATTTTAAGTTCACAGATTGTTGTATAGACTGGTTGACTGTTACTTTGTGTAACTGTGCAGAGCTAGTCAAATTGTGTTTGGTAGGCCCTATTAGAAACTTTGACGCGTATGTACATTGTACAAGCTGAACGATAATGATAGTTTGTCTCGCGATTATGATTAGAGGTTTATAATTAACGTTGCTTTCCGTTTTAGGTTGTTACATGGATTATTGTGTACAACGCGTATCACATTCATACAGTCATACATTCAAACATTTATACATTCAACTAACGATTTACGACAGGACGCTGAAGAAATAATTCACTGCGATGCATTAGTGCATACTGAATTAATTGTACTGGTTTTCCATTGATCATCCACTTTAGAATCTCTCTTAGGATTTGAACCCCCGACCTCTCTGTTGATAGACCAGCAGGCTAGCCATTAGACTATCATATGCACTAACCGTTCAATTTCAGAGGGGTGATTAGGGGCAAGAGAAAGGAATCCAAAGGGTCATCCGCTCTAATATGCCGAGGCTAAGAAACATGAGGTGGCCAAAATTTTATAACTTTGGCTGCCTCTCTTGTTATTTTGGACGTGAATTGCTCAATTTCAATGCAGGTAAGAATTGCCTTCCCCACTATCGCCATCTAGCGAAGTCATTTGTATAAACTTAGTTGAGAACGTCACGGCTGAGAGACTAGCGACTCTTGTGTAATTTCGTAGTGGTCTATTAGGTTCAACGCCTGTATAGTCAGAGGTCCAAGGGCCAAGTCCTCTAGAGCTAAAAGTCAAGCAATAGAAATTTTGATCTCTTTGAAGCTTAGCGTAGATATTCTAAACGCAGGAAATTTGAACTCCAAAGTGTAATCTCCCAAATGAGGGTCGTGTTGTAAAATTTTGACTTTTGGGTCGAAATTTCGAATCTATCTGCCTATTATTTTGTAATTGTAATTGTAATTGAACATTTATATGGCGCCACTCAAATCAGCGGCGCTCTCGACCCGCATCACTGCCAAAACCGGCAAAAGATAGGTTTTTCTGAACCCTATTATGTCTGTCCAGCAGCATCTATCTGTCTGTCTGTCTGTCTGTCTGTCTGTCTGTCTGTCTGTCTGTCTCTCTGTCTAACGTCAATGACGCCACACCTTTCGATGGTGGTTTTCTCCTTCAGTTTTCTGTATCCATCCACCACCATCGAGTCCAGCAGCGTCCGTCTAAGTCTTCCTCTCGTTCTCTTTCCCTCCATTTTTCATTTCAATTTCCTTCCTTCTCAGCATGGAATCCTCTTTCAGAATGTGACCATTCCATTTCTTTTGTCTTTCTGTTGTTGTATACACAAAAAACCTTTATATCCTTTCATATCTACCACCCTATTTAGAATGCGAAATAAAAGTAGGTTCATTGATGCTCAGAGAATGGAAAATGGGTTTTGGGTAAGTCACCCACTATTTTAGGTTTTTTTTCTTAATTTGTGTCGAATATATTTGACTCCTAGATGACATGTTGGGGATTTCCGTGGGATTAACGCTGCCATTTTCAGTCGTACCTTTCACAATAAATTTTTAGCAATATTTATTCATGTATTAGGTCGTTTTAGAAAACGATGCCAGCCTTTTAACACGAGAAAGAAATTATTAAGAAATTCAGACAAAACTCAGCAATGCACTGACACAATCAGATGGAAACTAGTACAGGAGGTTAAAGTTATGGGGCACGATAACCAGTGGTTAAAGTGGTTTGGGTGAGCAGTGGGATCTTAAAGAAGAGTTTTATTGGAACACGTGCGTCACCATGGTTCTAATGCATTGTGAACAGTGGGAACGCAAGCAAAGAATTTTGAGAGCAGTGGGAACGCCGTTCCCACCCACCTTAAATGCTGTCGGTAACAGATTGGTTGGAACGCTCCCCTATTAAGGCGGAGAGTAGAGGATCGAGCCTCCCTTGAGACGTTCACTGTGTAGGAAGTCCTCCACTCACAATTGCTTGTCGTTATTGATTTATGATCGGCTGCTGGATAGTCTTCTTCTTCCTTTTCTGAGGGCGAAATCAGCGGAGCGTAGCCGAGTCAGCGATGCGAGGACGGGCTGTTCCCTTCTTGCTGAATGAAGGCCCGAAGTTCAGGGTTGTCAGGTCATTCTCTACGACTCTAGTCCAAGTGATCCTAGTTCGATCAAGATGCCTTCCCTTCTTTCGGGCTGTTAGATAATTGCGTTTATTAAATGCTGAAAATAAATATAAGGACAGATAAACACTACACGGTAGCCTAATCTACAGTCATGGCCATAATGCATGCATCACCCCAATTTGGCATACTTTTTAGGGAAAAGTTGTATTTATGCTATGGGGCCTAATTTTAATGTTCCTTAAAGATCTGGTATACGGTATATAAGCCACTATTGTTGCTTCGGTTCTTGACAATCCACGATTGTGATAAATTTCAACACGATGGGCCCCTTGCCATCAGGCAAAAGTTGTTAAGAACTAGCTGGCGCTGAATCACGTTAAATTTCTACAGTATCTCCATGGCCCGGGAACTCACCTGACCTCAACCCGATTGAGAACTGCTGGGTGATGTTGAAGCGTAGAGTTGCCGAGAAGAACCCTACCTCACTTGGGGCACTGAAGAAAATAATCACGAGCGTGTGGGTTCAAGAAATTACACCAGAGTACTGTGAAAAACTGTGCATTTCAATGCCTTCACGTATTGCCATGGTTATCGCCAACAAGGGCAAACACACTAGATACTAGCCAGTAAACTTTGTACAGTACATTTGTACAGTTGTACATGTGTGTAATTCTCATGTTTATTGGACATAAAGTGTCTAACTCTCATGTTTATTGGAATAAAAGTGAGGAAACATATAAAAATCTTGGTGATGCATGCATTATGGCCATGACTGCACATTCTATCAATTCCATGTAGAAAATAAGAATGAGTGTCTATAGTGTATACAAATATGGAAATATAAAATTCACATTTGTTGTATAGAAAATTAGTGAATGAAACAGATAAACAAAGGCAGAAAGTTACTTACCGCATACGCGTTTGTAAGATGCAAATAAAGCTACTTACTTACTTACTCTCTCAAAGTCCTACCTGCACCTCATCGCGGTGAGAGGGTGAACAGCCAAGTAAGGGATAGCCTGGTGGGGCTATGCCATCAGTGGTGAAGACCTTGGTCGAAGACCTTGGTCGAAGAACCACCTTGGGCGTTTCGCGAGGTGGAAAGGCTCACCAGGAACCCCGAAACAGCTGGCCAACGCAGGAGGCAGGTGTTGGAAGGACACCTCAGACCGGAAGAGGCCAAAACGGCCCAACGATCTCCTTACCCTACCAGGAGAGGACTGGTCACCGCCTGGCAAGAGACCAAGAAACTCCTAACAAAATGAATGCCGGCAAAGGCGCTGCACGGAGAAGTGGAGGGAACGAGGAGCAGGGGACGACCGAAGAAGTATTGGATAGATAATGTACGGGAGGACATAGAAGACAGAGGATGGGAGTTAAAAAAGGCAATAGAACTCGCAAGAGACCGGCCGAAATGGAGAAGTTTTGTTGGAGCCTCATCGTCGGTGAACACTTGACGGAGGAGAAAAAGAGAAGAGACTTACTTACTTGCATCTAAACTAATTAATCAGATGATTGCTAATTGCGATTGCTCATTGCATATTATATCATAAAAGGGTCATCAATGATGATCACCGACAAAACTAGCAACAAAGAGATAATGCACATTGAGAGAAATTGAAAATTATCTCGAACGCATTAAATGAGACTTTCGCTAATATTCTTCCATGAAGCAAGTCTGTTAGAGAAATATGTGCGTTGTCAAAATGATGAAGTCTTGGGAGTTAACTGGAATGAGCAATGGCCAAATCACGTCCTTCTTTTATCACACCAAATCGCATCGTTGCCTGCGAACAGAAAACAGTGTTACAGGTAAATGGCTGTACAACGTTTGCCTGCTCGTGTCTACTCTTATTCTTCGTCCTGAAAAGTCCTCTTGAATTGGAAACAAGAGAATTTGCTATAGAAAGTTGCCAGCTGAAAATCGCAATAGGATGACCTTTGCATTCCTCATCTACGGTACTGTATTCAGGAAGAATTAGACGGGTTTCACGCAATTTTCAACTGATAAATTTCAACAATTTTCGAAAAACTACCAGAAATTCATTTTGTATCCTTTTTACTTTTAAGCCGAAACCAGTGACCGATTAGCCATTTTCTCTGTATTTAGAAGCAAAATTCGATGGACTGAGAGATTTTACAAAATAGTGTTAAACTCAAAAACGATTACAAAATGTCTCAAACGATAAAAAAAATATTCGTTTTTTGCTGTCGCAGCAGTTTATAAACTTCTTTATAGATGTAGGTAATAATATTATGCATTTCAATTCCATCTCACTATCTCTCTACAAAATTACACACATAAATTATAAAATGAAATGCTACATAAATTTAAAACAGGACCAAAAATTTCAACGAAATGCATTTGATTCCATATTTGGCTAGAAATATTTTTACGTGCACAGTATTTTAGAGGTGAGATTGTGAGGGGTTCAAATCCAGGCAAAGAAAATTACGCCGATGCCCTTCATACTCAAGGCTGCCTCTCAAAGGCTACCCTGAAATGCAACCTTAAACGACACCTTTTCTTCTTCTTTTCTAAACTCAAGATTCTTGAATTGGGTGTTAATTGGAAAATTAATTTACTTTTTATTTCTCATCTAATGTTTAAAATTTGTTCAACGAGCGGCTAATATAATATTTTAAGAAAAAACTCCGATCCGAATTCATTCTCACGTCTCTTCCCAAAAGGGCATAACATAACAGTGGTGACAATTTTGTAACACTACTCACACAAAAGATTATGTTAGTCGTATATTACAAAAGTAATTTCAATACAGTTACAAAGATATCGACGTCCGGAGGGGGGCGCAAGCGGTCACATTTGCGCCCCCTCGATTTTGTAAATATTTTATAAATATAAAGCTTTTGGATTATGATTATTACAACAGTCCCAACACGATTTTCAATGCGAAAAAAAATAATTATTTATGCAAAGTCCTTGATCATTATTTATTTTAATTTTTTTCCTATGCAAATCGTTTCCTCTGCAAAAACGCATTTCCCCTCCCCAATTTTTTTCTCCCTAAAACATTTTGCGCCCTCTTAAAAACTTCCTGCGGACGCCCATGAAAGACATGTTAAAATTTACACACAAACGAGAATTTTGAAGAAATACCTTGAAACTGGTCAGCTCTTTAGTCAAAGTCTTAAACTGATTCGAGAATTGTGGCTCCTGTATACTTTTAAATTCTAGAAACGAGGAGTGCAGCCAAACTCTCAAGGTGTAAGCCACATACGGGCGGCGTGAACAATACTCAGGTAAAAGCGACAACCCATTGTGAATGAAAAAAAGGCAGTCTTGCTGATCCTAAAACGAGAGAAACGAAAAAACATTAACTTCAACGAAAACTATAATAGAAATTGTCATTCGTCTAGCTTCACAGTAGAGAATCATCCATACCATAGTCAAATAATCATGCAAATCTTTTTAAATGTCGAGTCTTATTTCATATTTTGTAAACTCTGTAAGAACAAAATCTGGAATTTTGAGTCTGTCTAGTGTAATATTTTAGAGTTTAGCAGCAGCTAATTAATCTCGCAGTTCGCAGCAACTTACGGGTCTTACTAAAACCGGTTATGCCATGCAAGGTTTCGCTGCACGTTTCAACATGCTTCTACAGTGCGCGTAATGGCCTAGTATGTAGATGCCTATTTATATAAAAATACTTATTGCTTGGTTTAAATAAATAAATAAATGTTCGATTTTCGCATTTTTTATTGCGCTAGTCATCCTCATGATGGTTTATAAAAGATGGGACTAACATTACATATTAGTCCCAGATAAAAGCAAACATTTTCTGAGCGACAACGCGTTTTAATTTTATCATTAAAATATATATTAAATATTTAATAATGTAAATTATAATTATGGAACACAGATAACAGTATTTACCTCCAAAAATTGAAGCGAAAATCAAACGTAACTTTTCCGACAAAAATTGAAACAGTCCCGTCGTGACTGGTACCCTGGTTCATCAGCGGCAAGCGACTGGTACTCTGCTCCTTCCAATGTGCAGAAAATTTATGCGCCGCACTTCACACTATAATAAGTTAACTCCACGGTCATTGTGGTTCTTGAAATCTACGCCATTTATCAGAGTAGGCTCTATAGGCCTACCTATGAGTACTACAAATACAGTGCTTTTTTCAGCCGGAACGCGCCGGAACGACGTTCCGGCACCTTTTTTCAGCTCCAAAAAATAGTTTATTTATTTTAATAATAAAAACACTAATTTAGTTATTTTAATTTAATTTCAGTGTTGTGAACTGTTTTCAGTGTTTATTGAGACCCCCAATCCCCAATCCTGTTTTTCTCGAGATTTTAGCCCGTCCATAATTGTTCCGTTCCGGAACCTATTGTTCCGTTCCGGGACCTTTTTTACTAGAAAAAAGCACTGAATAAATATATTAATTTATATATATATATATATATATATATATTAGTATATTTAAAACACCACAGATATATTATGTATAAATTTATGCGGACTTCAAAAAACGAAGCATTTTTCTAATTTAAAATGTGATGCATGTCAAGCAGCTTGACCGATTACAGTACTAAATATTAAAAAGAGGCAAATATCGTGAGTGCTATTTAGTATAAATATTTAGCACGAATATATTTTTGTACATGTTTATTTTTTATTTGTGTACATACTAAGTATGCATAGGCATAAACGTACCTATTGTATATAAATGTTTACACGATTCCAATGCACTTCGCGCCTCGAAACTGCATAGCATAGACTTTAAAATAAGCAACTGTTACATAGGCTACTTCAGGATATTAAATTGGTGATTAGTTTTAAAAATAAATAATAAGAAAATTTCCTATCTTTATAAAAGTTTTGAAAGCGAAATAAACTCGTTATCGGTATTCCAGCTCAGTAAAATGGCTTTTTCTAACTCTCTGCTAAAACAAATGACAATAGTCCACGAATAAAGGATTACGATAAATATATTGTTATAAGTAAAACCATTTTTCCTTAGATGACTAAGGAGAAAGGACCTCCTAAGTTTTCCATAGTAAATTCCATATGGATGGTTCTTGTACTTGTGTTACTCCATGCATTTTATTATCATGTTACATAGCTGCCTACCTACATACTTTCAAGCATACTTGCATACATATCGACATGTATGCGTGCCTACAAGCACGTATGCCTTTAAGCATGCATACAATCGTTTATGAATAATAACAACTAGAACACATGTAGGCCTATGCATGCCTACATACATGCATACAAACCTGCATACAAATAGCGAACATACTTACTTACTAAAACATAAACATTATCGTAGTCGTAAGTTTAGGCTACGATTACCAATACGAACATACATGACTATACACATACAAGCATACATAGACAAACTTACATATTTATTAGAAGTGGGCATTTAATGCGTAATTATTGCGACTAATGATTGCGTCAAAATTGTACGCATTTGAAATCTTCATCGCAGTTTTGAAATAATACGCTGAATGAACAGTAAGTATATACACGCTGTAAGATCAATGGTAGAAATGCGCTAAAGGAATCCTCAATGCCTGTGCCCTGTGCAAGTTTTCTTTTTCGTCGATCTGACAGTTAACTTAACTCGTTTTGGCTGATTAAAGATTTTCATCTTTAGATACATTTTTAAATGTTGTCCTGAAGTATTGATAAAAATAAATTCCCTATAGACGGACATTTTCATTCGAAAAACAAATCTAAAACCGAGTAGTCTAAAAGTATTGTTTAAACAAATTAAATTTCATCGATGTCTGGAAAACCCCTCCGACATGACGCAGAGCTCGTGAATAAGCTGGTGCCCTGTGCTTAGCTTTTAAGTAGCGCTTCAATAATTTGACGTTTGCCATTATGATATCTAAACCCGCTACGATATCATGAAAATTGAAGTACCCGCTATCTTCTTAGCAACGCTTGCACCGATTTTACAATTAGGCTACTAATGAACCCTTTTGTTCTTTGTGACTTTACCATCATATAGTTTGGCGTAAGCAGCGCTTCTGTAAGGTACTTGAAAGGACTTACAATAGGTGTCCACATTCACAGACACATACGTAAATACATAATCGTAGTCGTAATAGTAAACTCCAAATTTCTAAAGCGCATCTCTGAAGCTAAGCTTAGGCCCCTATACACGAGCCCCAAAATTTATGTTTTGCATACATAAGTACATATATATATATAAATAAGCACACATGCAAGCAAATGTATACATACATACATGCATGCATAGATACATACATGCATACGTACGTACATACATACATACATACATACATACATACATACATACATACATACATACATACATACATACAAAACAACTGATATATATATATATATATATTATGAGCAAATTATAGATTTTTACTCATTTTATTATTTGACGAAGTCACTCCATCCAAACATCAGTGTACAGACGTTACAAATTTCGGTAGTAATTAAAACCTGTCATCATGCGATGTCCATCTTGAATTTATATAGGAACATACATACTCACTCACTCACTCACTCACTCACTCACTCACTCACTCACTCACTCACTCACTCACTCACTTGCATATATTAGAATTGAAATTCTCTCGATGCGCAATCTAAAACTAACTATATTGAACAGAGTCAACTGCATTTTATTAGAATGTATATCAGACACATAAATATGCAAATATGAATACAAACGGAGTCCTAATCTATTTTTATTGCTCTATGATTAGAATATATAAAACACACTTAAATACATAGCAAAGAGTAAATATATGAAACATATATATTTCTAAACATTCATACACATTATATATATATATATATATATATATATATATATATATATATATATATATATATATATATATATATATATATATATATATAGAACTATCTGTAGGTCTTATCATAGAGTGTGTGTTGTATAATGTTGTTGCAGAGACCGGGACACTTACCAAGGATCTGTGAACAAGGCTCGATATCTTCCCTGCAGCTATGGAGACTGATGAAGGCATTGCGCATTCCCTATATATTGCTTCTCTGGTCTCTCTGGCAACCGGACTTGGACCTCCAATGGACATCGATCTCTGAACAACCCCTCTGATACGACGCAGCGCTCGAGAATAAGCTGATGCTCTAGAGTAGCGCTTTCGAAATTTAGAGTTTGCGATTACGATTACTATACAGCATACATGTGTCCAGCGCGGAAATAATATGTCGCCGCAAACTTCACATCTCAATGTTGGAAGTTTTCGCCACACATGGAAAAGAACGGTGGAAACACCATGTGAACTCAGGATTGCACAAGGTCTGAAGACGAATGAAGAACAGCGACGGCTGGCTGCGTGTCATGGAAACGGCAACGCTCCAGAAAGGAGCGTATACTGCAAAGATGATTGTCTTTATAGTTGCGACAATTTCTATGGCATCGTCAGTAGCAAGCTACTTCTATAGGACGCTTGACACTTTTACACTGTCAACTGTCAGTGTATATGATGCTAAGAGTCACAAAGTATTATGATGATGATGATTACGACGACGATGACGACGACGATGATGATGATAATGATGATGATGGTAAACAAGGGGTCTTGTATGTCTGAATGCTGAAAATTTGTGGAAAGGGTAGAACGTTTGGGCGATTTGTCGTTGTCAATACTGGAGAAAAAGAGTAACTCATGGAGAAGAGGTGTCTTAGTGGACAATAGTGTGACCCAGCTGGAAAGCGCTAAAAGTTTAAACCTACCTCACACAAAAATAATTATAAAACAATTATCAAAGCTACCTGATATTGAAGAACTGTTAAACGATTAAATACAGTGAAAACTTAGCCTATTCATTCGGACTATACGAAACTTTTGGACGGTCTTGAAACGCAAACATATATATACAGACGATACTTCACGTTGTCGCATAAATTAAGCGATAGCTCTCCGCAGGGAGTTTTAATTAGAATAATATTCGAAATATGTTTTCTTTATAGATTCGCAACAGTTGGCGATAATAATCTAATCTAAGACTTCTATTTCGCCTTTTCATATGGTAAGGGGGGATAGAATAATGGTAACACTCACGGACAGGAGAGCATTAGATCGCGGTTCGATACCCGTAAGCCTTTCTAGGGCGGCGCCTTGCATGGCTGCCAAACCGTGTGTTTAGTTACGATCTTGATTGTATCCTGTCGTGTTTCTTACTGCGTCTTTGTTAGTTTGAATTAATAAAGATTGTCATTATTATTAATTATTATTATTATTATTATTATTATTATTATTATTATTATTATTATTATTATTATTATTATTATTATTATTATTATTATTATTATTATTATTATTATTATTATTATTATTATTATTATTATTATTATTTGTACCAGAGGTAGATATAATCCCTCAGGTTGTTCAAAACTATATCCGGAGATAATATGATGTTACTCTGGAACGGCGCATCACTCGACAAGTTCTGGCCGCATGAAAGTTCCTATGAAGGCAACTGCATTGAAGCGTTGTATGGTGATTTACAACGGTACCGCTGGAATAGATAGCAAGTCTGTCTTGGGTCTCCGGTGGTTAAAGCTAAGCCTTTC
>OY744606.1:6489372-6649372 GCA_963556255.1 Allolobophora icterica | reverse complement strand
GTATCTAAATATTTATTAAGCGCCTCTCGCAGAATAACCATTCAGAGTCGCTGTCATGAGCAAAGAAGCTCCGGGGATATAGAAATGTCTTTAGGAAACGCGAGACCGATGAGGAAAAGCTAGTCATTAGTTTAGCCATGAGCAGAGGGAGGGAGATCATTCCAGAATGTGGGACCCACTACAGCAGATGCCCGGTACTGGGCTAAGGCAGTTTTAGCCCTGGGAACAAAAAGATCAAGGCGATTCACAGAGCGCAAAGACCGAGAAGAAGATGCAGATAGCGGCTTTCGAAGATAGTTCGAGAGATATTTCGAGCAAGTACCCTGTTAAGATTTGGAGACAAGGAAGAGGATCTTATAACGGATGCGCGCGGCAATAGGAGCAGAACAGCAAGCATGTAAGTAGAGATATTGGCAAAGCGGGGAAGTCTAGCGATCAGCCCAGCAGAAGCATTTCGAACAGATTGAAAGGGGAGAGATGCTGCTTAGAGAGACCCATAAGGAGCGAGTTGCAGTAGTCCAAGCGTGAGCAGACAAATGCATGACCTCTGGTGGTAAAGACGGAAGGTGAGACCGAGCGTCATGTGGCCCTGAGACACCTCAGTTGGAAGAAGCAGGAACGAGTCATGTTGGCATAGGCGTAGACTCTGGGGGTCATCCGGGGCACGTGCCCTCCCCCAATAATTGAGGAGCCGGGGCAATGCCCCCCAAAAAAATCGAGAGGAGAATTTCTTAAAATATTAAAATATTATGTTTCAATATAGATAAATTTCTTCAGAAACAGAAAAAAACAGAGACACAGAACTGAAATACTATCCGAAATTCAAAATGAAAACAAAGATTTATTTTTGTCTTCACTATCTTCAGTATGAAACAAATTTACATGTAAAGAAAACTTCTCCTTTCATACGAATTAACGAAACACCGGAAGACTGTCCAGACCAGAGGTGAAAAAGTTTTTTCAATTTTTGGTTTAAAACAAAAGTAAAAGAAAACCACAAAATTTGTTGTTTGTTGTTTTTCTTAAATAAATTTCTTATTTTTGTAGAAGTTATTTTAAAAACATTGATTGAATAATTTTTAATTTCCGAAAATCGCAACTGAATTAAACTGAGTTGGAGCTCTTGTTCATGCCATTTTTCATGATTTTTATGATCCGAAATCCGAAAATCTTAAAAACAACCAAAACAACAAAAGCAATCAAAACCAAAACACAACAAAACAACAAAAGCAACAACAAAAAACAACAAAAACAACAGCAAAAAACAACTTTTCATCTGGAAAAACTTGTTTTTTGCACTCTGATCCAGACCCCATGCCCCCCAAATATTTTGGACAAGTTTACGCCAGTGCATGTTGGAGATATGCTCTGTGAATGTGAGGGAGGAGTCAAGTGTTACGCCCAAGTCGCGAACGGTGCTTTCATTGTGATAGATATCCCATAATATCTCTTATTATCTTATTATTATCTTATTATTATCTTATTATCAACTTCGTCAGTTAAGGGTAGTCTCCCGTACTCTGACGCAGGCAGCTGCTTCTACCCTTGTCCATGCGTTTGTGGTTTCCCGTCTGGACTACTGTAGCGCTCTTTACGCTGGCCTCCCAGCTGCCCGCCTTGGGTGTTTGGACTGGGTTTTGCGTGCAGCCGCACGTCTTATTGGTCGCATCCCCAGATTTGGCCAGGTTTCTCTTTATATGCGGGATGTTCTGCACTGGCTCCCTTTCCCGCTGCGGATCGCCTATAGGGTCTCTGCACTGGTTAGGCGTTGTCTAAAGGGACTTGCTCCCCCATACCTGCGGGAGTTGTGTCGCTCTACCTCGGGGGTCTTGCGGAGATCTGCTCTTCGCTCGGCTGACCAGGCCGAGCTATTGGTCCCCCGCAAGCGGACAGCCATTATGCAGCGACGTTCTTTTTCGGTCGCTGGACTTGCAACCTGGAATGGCCTTCCTGTTGCACTTCGCCTGGTCCCTATGACTCACTCTACCTTGTTTCTTGCAAACTTAAAAACTACTCTCTTTAGCCGTGGTTGGACTAGGAGCGCTCCTGAGTAGATAACCTTGAAGGGGCGCTATATAAAAGCTCATTAATAATAATAATAATAATAATAATATCATGTGGAACCCAGAGAGAAATTATCATTTCATTCATTCTGCCATTGAACTGGCAATGAACGAATTCTAAGGTCCTGGACACGGTGCCAGTGCATCGCAGAACTTGCGGTGTGCTTACCAGCTTACACCGATACCACATTATACTTCTTCGTGACAGAGCCTCACAGAGGCACGTGTGCGCAAACAGCTGCAGGGTCGCTACAGGGATTCGAATCCGCAACCGCATGGTCTGTGACCAATCGTGTTACCGAGAGACCAACGTGTGACAAATCATTATGATATAATCGTTTGACTTCTATATACAGGCATCAACCAATCTAAGGTTATGTCTGCTAATCGATTTCTAAGTTATGTCTACTCATCGATTTCAAAGTTATGTCTACTCATCGATTTCTAAGTTATATCTGCTCATCGATTTTTAAATTATGTCTACTCATCCATTTTTAAATTATGTCTACTCATCGATTTTTAAGTAATGTCTACTCATCGATTTCTAAGTTATGTCTGCTCATCGATTTCTAAGTTATGTCTACTCATCGATTTGTGGCGTTCTGCGCCCGCCCGGACGCCTGCACTCTCGTTGCGCCGCGGGCGGGTTTCCTGGTGGTGGTGACTCCAGCCCACTGCCCGTCTGGAGCCCCACCAGAGTCACTCTGCCTTGTCTACTTTCAACGTAAATGGCTGTTCTCTATCTCCTCCCATAGTGAACGTTCCTATCACAGGAGATTCAGGATTG
The DNA here is from genome assembly GCA_963556255.1 of Allolobophora icterica. Classification (NCBI taxonomy): domain Eukaryota; kingdom Metazoa; phylum Annelida; class Clitellata; order Crassiclitellata; family Lumbricidae; genus Allolobophora; species Allolobophora icterica. The sequence goes on along the minus strand of OY744606.1, from coordinate 6,646,522 downwards.
GCCGCTTAAGAAAGGCAACACTATACAGTTCTGTCTCTGGGTCTGACTCTGCTCTTTTCCGCGGTCGCCGGATGGGCAACGTCCTGCAGGATGGCCGTCCTTCAGAACAGGGTTCGTTCTCTTACCAGCAGGAGTCTTCCTCTTTTGTATGCCTTCTTAGCTACGGGCTTCCTCCAACTCTCCACATGATCTGAACTTTGACGTACCATTCTACATCTCGTGACTCGAACTATCGCCATTTATAAGGGACACCAAACGTTTTCTACGTATCGGGAACAAGGAATACATGCGACAAGTCTCTGCATCACATCGTCCTAGACACCGGTCTATTGGGTAACTGTCAATGGTACCTCTCTTCGTCATGTCGTCTAGGCACCTGTCCATACGTCTTCCCACCGTACGTATCTCTCGCTCCATATCCGTGCAGGGCATACCGGCCTCACACGTATTTTATCATGCACCACATTTACGGAGTAAGTTTCCTTACCCGTCTTCTGTGTTGGCAATTGTCGACCAACACAGTAATAAATTCTGCTTCGAAAGATACCTGAAGGGGTCTCCATGGCACTCTGATAGTGAAGGTCCTCTCTCTATGACCTTCCTATCTACACACAGAACTTCGTTCCGACCTACGCACGAGGGGGCCCAGCCTCGCACTTCAGTCAGTTCTCAGAGCTGCGTGTTACGACAAGCAAATATGTTTCTACCTGGGTATCCGACTACCCGGACTTTCACGTATCGCTCTCTTGGTCTGCTTTATTATTTCCCTTCATACATGGAATTATCGTACTCCTCACCTAGGGACTCTGACTAGCTGAACTTCGGCTAGCAAAACGCGAACTTGTCTCTTTCAGACCTGGGTACCCGACTACCCGACCCGAACTTTGAGGTTAATCTCTTCCTCTTGGTCTGATTTAATCTCTGTTTACCTGGAACTCGCGTACTCTTCACCTAGGGATCTGGCCCGCTGTATCTTCTCGTTGCGGCGTATCCCTACCCGGTTTACATAACCTTTTATACGGTTGTGTTTTCCCGGGAGCTCACAGACTCGTAGGCTCCAATTCTGAGTACACCGACTCGATTCTGCTAACGGTACCAGTGGAGTAACTATCAGTACTGTTACCCCATCATTTCACACAGACCTGTGTTATCACTTCCCACTGCGGGAAGTTTCCTGTCTTCCACGCACCTGAACGAACCACGGTCAGATTGTACGGACACTTCCCCGAACTGAGAGGTTTGCAATTAGTTCCGCGAGCCAAGATTTTGCGGGTAGACCGCGAGTTAGGTAGGCCAAACGAAGATATGCGGGAAAACCGCGGGAGTAGCTATGACGGAGCTAGGTAAAGGAAGAAACTTGCCGGAAGACCGCGAGTTAAGATTCAGCGTAGAAATGTGTAATTTTTATTGTGAATTGTAATATGTATAGGCTTTTATGTGTAGTTGAGATATTTCGGGTTGACCGCGAGTTGAGAGATTGCGGTTAGTCCCGCGAGTTAAAAGAAAGGCGGGTAAGTTGCCCGATGTTATCGAACTGAACCAACGGGGTCACCCTCCCCGTACATATCGAACTGTCACCATCGGGGACTTGCCTTCCCCGTTTTTATACAGACCTGTGTATCGAACGGAACCACCGGGGTCTTGCCCCGTCTTTATCGAACGTCACCAACGGAGTCTGCTTCCCCGTACTTTCGAACGGCATCAACCTGGTAACTCTCCCCTGATTAATCGAACAGTCACCGCCGGGGTCTTTCCTGCCCCGTATTTTACCGAACGTCACCAGTCTCGTACTTTACCGGACGTCACCAGCGGAATGTTTCTCCGCACTTTACCGATACAAACCTGTGAGCCATTATCTCTCACGATCGGTGTTTCTCCCGTATATGTCAAACCAGACATCCATCGGTCTTTCCAGTATATATCGAAACGAACATCTACGGGGTCTGCTTCCCCGTCTTTTTACACAGACCTGTTTATCTGCGGGGTTCTTCCCCGTCTTTCTATCGAACGGAACCGCCGGGGTCGACTTACCCGGACTTTACCGATACAGACCTGTGAGCCTTTATCTCTCACGATCGGTCTTTCCCCGAATCAGCCTTCCATGATCAGACTCAGTACTGCTCGCGATCTACAACAGAGCGGGCCCTTACTCCGTTGGATCGACGCTTTGCCAGCACTGGTCAGACCGCCTATGGAGCGGCTGTCACTCGGGAGCGCACTGATTAGCCGGTAACCAACGACACTAAAGCACCGTGTCGCTGTACATGCAGAGCGCAGTAACGCCGCTCTACAATATAGGCAAAACACCGTGAGGCAGCCTATACTTATCCCTCGCCACACTATACCGTGGCTTATTCCTTATATACTAGTCTACGCACACCTTTTCAAATACAGGTGTCTAAGGTAGCGAAATCAACATATGATAATAAGCGCCGCCCTAGCTTTAGGCCTTATTTATTGGACCGAAATGCGTCTAATATTATTCCAATTAATAATTTAAACCATTAAACCGAAAAAAATACGCTAAAACTTAAATATTGGCTATTTTAATATCACGTAAGCGCTACCATTTATGCATCGGCCGCTGATGCATTATGTCTCCGTAAAGCGCGTCAACAACACAGCTATTATCGATAAAACCTACATTCATGCCTTGTGGCCAATCCGCCACACTCTCCCCACCTTACTTAGATGCGGAGCATCTCTGACAAAATCGGGGACCTTAATCACTCGTGACACAGAAACATCTCCAACCTAGATCCACTTAGAAAGCAAGGAACCATTGTACCACTGGTTATAGGGTGGAATACCTCGGTCATCTGGACGACTTACTCGGTCAAGTACTCAATCCAGACCCATCCATCTCCGCACCCCGCACGAACGCCAAGTAACGATGATAGCCTGAGCATCTAAGAGAAGCCCATCTCCTGCGAACCGTACTGACGACAGCCTGTTTAATGGTGCTAGAGATCCAAACCACCACCCTACTGGCAACTTGTCTAATCCACCAAGTCGCCAACCTTAACCGGCCCTCTGTCATGAACCTGAGCTCTACCTAACCCATTTGGCCAGGAGACCTAGGAGAGAAAAGTCACCAACTATCTCCCGATCTTGTATATAAACGATAACTCCTTCACGTCACGCACTCTTCCAAAATAAAACAACGGAACACAAATAATCGAACATGGGAAGTGACAGCCGCTTGTGAAAACATTTTTTTATGTGTTTCTCGTTTTAATATTTTTTTTGGTAGTTTTCTTTTCAAACATATTTTCGTATTTGCACAATTGTCGTCTCGAACTATCATTATCCAACAAACACCGTAACTCTGTACCACATGTTCTCGGTATGCAATGAGGCAAGATAACCGGAATATCAGCACACATACTTGCGATAATCACCCAATAACGTCTTTGCACCAGAAAGACACTTAACAATCACCATCGGAAACTGTCAGCAAATCCCCGCAATTAAGCGGTAACCAGTACCGCTACTGTTTTCACTTCAACAAGACGAAACACAGTCCAAAAGAAACGCTCTCATCAAAATGGAACTCAAAATGATGTCTTTAGACATAGTCCAGAAAACCTCCGCAATTAAGCGGCAACTAACACCGTAGATCATTATTATACCGTACTCTAGGATTCTCAGAGTACTTATCCGCCGACCGCACTCTTATTTGTGTCGGCAATGAACAACTGACACACTCTGTGGGTTCCAACTCTTACCCAAAAGAAACAACATGGGACCACCGACCTTTCGCTTACGGAAACCAAGAGACAACGCGTTCCAGAATCGCTTCGACACAAGCCATTCGGCTACACTTCAACGTACGGAACAACCTGGACGACTACACTTGCCTCCACTGATCCGACGCCATGCCTAAGTTTCGCCTATTCACCTCCTCCGGCAGCTCTATGTGCACACCACCGTCTTATTTGCCCTTTTTGTCCACACTGACACAAACGACGTAATCAGTGTTTCTCCAAATTACCCGGGCTCCTACGGTTCCAATGCACCTCCAGGGGTTCCGTTCCCCTATTAACAACTGCCTCCAACCTGGTGAACTCTACTGCGAACTTCCTAATCTCTGCAACCCCGCACGAACGCCAAGCAACGATGATAGCCTGAGCAATAATCCTTGGTGCGAGCAAACACTCTGCGACAGTAGAGAAGCCCATCTCCTGCGAACCGTGCTAGCGACAGCCTTTTTAATGGTGCAAGAGATCAATAACGTGAATCGTACTTCGACGCCAGTCGTCCTTCATCAAATTCTCGTCCTTATCGCATTCTCGAATTCGACCTCAAGAAATGCCTAGCGGCGATCTCGTTCTCGGTCCACAACGTTGACTTTCCGGTTGTCTCTTGTAACCTTTACTCGGCCGTGCTTGATCTGTTCCGCTTGCTTATACACGCAAGCCGCCTCTGCCTCAAGATTAGCAGGATCTGTTGCTCGCACCTTCCGTGCTAACACTTGGATTGGCGAACGCATCTATACAAGCGTCGCATTCACCCGTTTCCAAACTATCACTTCTCGGTCCTGAGTACCACAGAACCACCAGCCTCTTAATCTCCTGCACTACATTGCTCAGGTTTTCTCCATGAGCTTCCCCGTAAGTGCACATTTTCATTCGAACTAGGCTTGTTTGGTCATCGGACCCGTAACTGGCGTTAATCTCTTCATTTGCCAAGTTACATTTATCTATACACCCATATCTCACAACAATTGAGATGGGCCCTTGTCAAACGTATCTTGATCGGTCTATTTTCTATCGGGCACTCCCTAAGTTACAGCGGGCGCAACTTAGAATTTCACCAAAAACGCGGAATCTGTCGTCTTTCCATCATATCGCTCAAATCGTATTCCACGATGGGTCGGTTTATCGCCTCTCTTCTGAGTAACGGGCCTCTAAATATTTCTTCATTGTAAGTTCGCTATCACCAATGAATTCAGTCTCGTCTGTAGTGGCCAATCGTAGCCGTTTCCACTTTCTCCTCTAACCAACGTACCTCTACCCGGTACGTCCCTTAGAATCCTCCGTATTATCTCACGGTCGGTCAACGGTTCACTTTCCTCGACAGTGCTTGATACAAGTCACTTCTGAATAACGGGCTTCTTCCCAGTACGCCGTTTAGATTCCTTCGTATATCTCACGGTCTTCAACCGAATCACTTTCACTGCCGGTTAACTGCCTTAGCTTCACTCCTACCACCGAGAGTGAAGTTGGGCTTCTTATCCACTCCCGTTTTTCCTGTTTCGGTCTGTTTCTCTGTCTTTTACGTAACTGTTAGTCCTACAGGGTTTCACAGCGTAATCTACCTTTGTCACTTTCCCGGTCAACGCCTCGTAACGAATTCGTATCTGTGTTAGCCACTGAAATCGGACATACACTGTACATCACCATCCTCTCTCCGGTTACCTGAGCCACAAACACTCGTTTTCTCCGTAAAATCGTCTCCATATAAACAAGTCGGTTCTCCGACTTGGAAAACAACACGAAAGAAACGAACGCTCGGTAATCATCCAAGGAGCAGAACCCATGGAAACAAAAACCAGCGAAGAAACAGATCTGGATCGGTCATCACCGACAAACCGACTCGAAAGCACAAGAAAGTACGTGGACACGCAAATGACCTACTCTTCTCAAAAGGCCGGACAGAAAGGGGAGAAGAAACATGCAAACGCGAAGAAAGCGACAACACTTAGGGCAACGATCCGAAAGAACACTGAAGACAGGAACCAACGATCGAACCGGAAAACAAAACAACTTCCATAAGAACTCGGAACGCAACCTTGGAAGATCCGAAAACTAAAAGGAGCCGCACGGATCACCAGCCTCCGGAATCACTCGAAAACCTTAAAGAGACGAAAACGGCAGACGGCAGCGAGAACTACCGATACATCAACCAGCAGAAACGCAGAAACAGAAAGAGGAGAAAAACAAACTCTACCGAATACTCCAACGATTCCAGTTTCCACAGGATGTCCGAAACTCTGGTACTGCTACTAAGACTTTCTCATACACTCTCGGCACACCTTACGCCGCACCCAAACGTATAGGATTTGTACCGTGTGTTAAAAAAACGTACTCTAACGAGCTCAAAGGCTCCTGGTATACCTTCTACCGCTTTCAATCTTATAAGTCGCGGTACTCCAACGTTTTCGAAAGGGCCCTGATAAATCAAGCTCGGTCTCATCCTCAGCTCGCTACCAGAACTGACATACTCGTAATTTGTATCGCCTTAGACACCTACCTCAGTAGTCCTTTAAACGAACCTCAACAATTCCTCAATATCATTGAGAAAACGATCCTCGATAATGGCCAATCGCGGCCGCAGCTTCCGTTTCAATTGCACTAACCTCACCAGGTACAACCGATTCACAACAACCGCTCATTCTGCCGCGTCTCTGGACGCACACCATTGTGGTCTAGACTTCTACGATTGTGGTGCGGAACATCACCCGACTCATTGCCTACATCTTCTAGAATTTCCCCTCATTTATAATAAGAAAACGCTGGTACCCCACTTCTGGTACCAGTTGTGGCGTTCTGCGCCCGCCCGGACGCCTGCACTCTCGTTGCGCCGGGCGGGTTTCCTGGTGGTGGTGACTCCAGCCCACTGCCCGTCTGGAGTCCCACCAGAGTCACTCTGCCTTGTCTACTTTCAACGTAAAATGGCTGTTCTCTATCTCCTCCCATAGTGAACGTTCCTATCACAGGAGATTCAGGATTGGCCGCTTAAGAAAGGCAACACTATACAGTTCTGTCTCTGGGTCTGACTCTGCTCTTTTCCGCGGTCGCCGGATGGGCAACGTCCTGCAGGATGGCCGTCCTTCAGAACAGGGTTCGTTCTCTTACCAGCAGGAGTCTTCCTCTTTTGTATGCCTTCTTAGCTACGGGCTTCCTCCAACTCTCCACATGATCTGAACTTTGACGTACCATTCTACATCTCGTGACTCGAACTATCGCCATTTATAAGGGACACCAAACGTTTTCTACGTATCGGGAACAAGGAATACATGCGACAAGTCTCTGCATCACATCGTCCTAGACACCGGTCTATTGGGTAACTGTCAATGGTACCTCTCTTCGTCATGTCGTCTAGGCACCTGTCCATACGTCTTCCCACCGTACGTATCTCTCGCTCCATATCCGTGCAGGGCATACCGGCCTCACACGTATTTTATCATGCACCACATTTACGGAGTAAGTTTCCTTACCCGTCTTCTGTGTTGGCAATTGTCGACCAACACAGTAATAAATTCTGCTTCGAAAGATACCTGAAGGGGTCTCCATGGCACTCTGATAGTGAAGGTCCTCTCTCTATGACCTTCCTATCTACACACAGAACTTCGTTCCGACCTACGCACGAGGGGGCCCAGCCTCGCACTTCAGTCAGTTCTCAGAGCTGCATGTTACGACAAGCAAATATGTTTCTACCTGGGTATCCGACTACCCGGACTTTCACGTATCGCTCTCTTGGTCTGCTTTATTATTTCCCTTCATACATGGAATTATCGTACTCCTCACCTAGGGACTCTGACTAGCTGAACTTCGGCTAGCAAAACGCGAACTTGTCTCTTTCAGACCTGGGTACCCGACTACCCGACCCGAACTTTGAGGTTAATCTCTTCCTCTTGGTCTGATTTAATCTCTGTTTACCTGGAACTCGCGTACTCTTCACCTAGGGATCTGGCCCGCTGTATCTTCTCGTTGCGGCGTATCCCTACCCGGTTTACATAACCTTTTATACGGTTGTGTTTTCCCGGGAGCTCACAGACTCGTAGGCTCCAATTCTGAGTACACCGACTCGATTCTGCTAACGGTACCAGTGGAGTAACTATCAGTACTGTTACCCCATCATTTCACACAGACCTGTGTTATCACTTCCCACTGCGGGAAGTTTCCTGTCTTCCACGCACCTGAACGAACCACGGTCAGATTGTACGGACACTTCCCCGAACTGAGAGGTTTGCAATTAGTTCCGCGAGCCAAGATTTTGCGGGTAGACCGCGAGTTAGGTAGGCCAAACGAAGATATGCGGGAAAACCGCGGGAGTAGCTATGACGGAGCTAGGTAAAGGAAGAAACTTGCCGGAAGACCGCGAGTTAAGATTCAGCGTAGAAATGTGTAATTTTTATTGTGAATTGTAATATGTATAGGCTTTTATGTGTAGTTGAGATATTTCGGGTTGACCGCGAGTTGAGAGATTGCGGTTAGTCCCGCGAGTTAAAAGAAAGGCGGGTAAGTTGCCCGATGTTATCGAACTGAACCAACGGGGTCACCCTCCCCGTACATATCGAACTGTCACCATCGGGGACTTGCCTTCCCCGTTTTTATACAGACCTGTGTATCGAACGGAACCACCGGGGTCTTGCCCCGTCTTTATCGAACGTCACCAACGGAGTCTGCTTCCCCGTACTTTCGAACGGCATCAACCTGGTAACTCTCCCCTGATTAATCGAACAGTCACCGCCGGGGTCTTTCCTGCCCCGTATTTTACCGAACGTCACCAGTCTCGTACTTTACCGGACGTCACCAGCGGAATGTTTCTCCGCACTTTACCGATACAGACCTGTGAGCCATTATCTCTCACGATCGGTGTTTCTCCCGTATATGTCAAACCAGACATCCATCGGTCTTTCCAGTATATATCGAAACGAACATCTACGGGGTCTGCTTCCCCGTCTTTTTACACAGACCTGTTTATCTGCGGGGTTCTTCCCCGTCTTTCTATCGAACGGAACCGCCGGGGTCGACTTACCCGGACTTTACCGATACAGACCTGTGAGCCTTTATCTCTCACGATCGGTCTTTCCCCGAATCAGCCTTCCATGATCAGACTCAGTACTGCTCGCGATCTACAACAGAGCGGGCCCTTACTCCGTTGGATCGACGCTTTGCCAGCACTGGTCAGACCGCCTATGGAGCGGCTGTCACTCGGGAGCGCACTGATTAGCCGGTAACCAACGACACTAAAGCACCGTGTCGCTGTACATGCAGAGCGCAGTAACGCCGCTCTACAATATAGGCAAAACACCGTGAGGCAGCCTATACTTATCCCTCGCCACACTATACCGTGGCTTATTCCTTATATACTAGCCTACGCACACCGTTTCAAATACAGGTGTCTAAGGTAGCGAAATCAACATATGATAATAAGCGCCGCCCTAGCTTTAGGCCTTATTTATTGGACCGAAATGCGTCTAATATTATTCCAATTAATAATTTAAACCATTAAACCGAAAAAAATACGCTAAAACTTAAATATTGGCTATTTTAATATCACGTAAGCGCTACCATTTACGCATCGGCCGCTGATGCATTATGTCTCCGTAAAGCGCGTCAACAACACAGCTATTATCGATAAAACCTACATTCATGCCTTGTGGCCAATCCGCCACAGATTTCTAAGTTATGTATGCTCATCGATTTCTAAGTTATGTCTGCTCATCGATTTCTAAGTTATGTCTGCTCATCGATTTCTAAGTTATGTCTACTCATCGATTTTTAAATTATGTCTACTCAACGATTTTTAAGTAATGTCTACTCATCGATTTCTAAGTTATGTCTGCTCATCAATTTCTAAGTAATGTACTCATCGATTTCTAAGGTTATGTCTACTCATCGATTTCTAAGGTTATGTCTACTCATCGATTTCTAAGTTATATCATCTTCTTGGTTGGTGAGCTCAACGTGTCCTGCGAATGTTTCGTTCAGCTCCATTCACACCTCGAACTCAGTGCGAAAAGGATCTCTGGACTACTATAGATGGCAGGGTAGCCGATTTGTTTAGAGCGCTTGCTTTGTAGCCGGAAGAGTACGGGTTCGATCCTCCTCCTCTGAGACAACTACTGCATATAGTGATCTTGAGCAAGTCCCTTCGCTTACAACTGCTCAACGCCATCGATTGATACGTGGTCATTAGAAAGTGAAATTTGATAAATGCATACTAATAATAAAATAATATTACAACCTTCAGCAATTGAGTCTGTTGATTGTGTTCTACAAGGCCAACTAGTCGGGACTTTAAGCATCACATTATTGATCTACTTAATGAACTCTGAAATTACTTTATTTAGCAATGGACGCGTTTGAGAGGTAGCGTAGGGTTGACAGTAATCCGTGGTGGGTTCTACCGTCTGGAATGACCTCCCTATAGGGACCTCTCAGATACTTTCTATGGCCTTCGTAAGACCTTTCTTTTTTACCGGGCTTGGGTCGGGAGCGCCACTCAGTAGATTTCTTGAAGGGGCGCTATATAAGTTTATGACTGTTCATAGTTTGACCTGTTAGTTATGAGTTCTTAACACTGTAGAATTTCGACTTGCTTGCTTTATTAATGCTAACAAGACACGAGTTAGGTAAGAAAGGCGATTCGAGACCAGTACATGCATGTGTTTGCCAAAGTTATCTTTAAAGACCTGCGACAACAACGACTACTTCTGCCAATGCCACGAATAATGTAAATGTATGAAAACGTGTACAAATGCTATTCGTTTACCTATATATAGTTGGTGAGAGACACACAGATATTATATAGATGGATCAAAAACAACACATAGGATGAAAGCAACATCAGTAGATATATGACATAAGAGTTACCCAGTTTAAAACAGTTAAGCCATCGAAATTTCATACGTTGCTATGGAGTGCCTAACAGCAAAAATTCAGTATTCCGTATAGGGTTCTTAAGAAATCTATTGGCCGCCAAAAGACCGCCCTCCTAGACTGCGCCTCCTGGAAGTGAGTGGACAACAGCTGCACAGAAGACTGACAAGTAGCACATTCAGATCAACTGTGGAACTTATATAAACATCACCAGCATATGCGTCCATAAATGAAAAAAATTGGAAAAAGCACGGATCCTTCTCGAACATCACATTAAACGAATAATTATCATCTATAGGTATATTGATTGAGTTCTGAGTACTGATTGATTGAGTTTTGATTGAGCACTGAATGAGTGCCGCGCCAAGGTAAGTAACAAACCAATACTCTGCATGCACGATCAGAAAATTGAACCTATAATGCTGAAGGCGAAGCAAGAAACGTGAATGGTCTATAGTGTCAAAAGCATCAGAAGAGGGATGTGGTTGCAGAAAAAGGCAACGTCAACCTATGCATTGCTAGATGTCTCTCGCTATTTATCTCATGATGCTGCAGCTACTTTTATCATTGCCTTTGTCATCAGTCGACTTGACCATTGCTGCTCGATTCTGGTAGGCCTGCCACTTTCTCTGGCTGCTCGTCTTGATCAGGTTCTTCGATCTGCTGCGCGTCTCATTGGTCACCTTCCTAAACGTGCACCCGTCTCAGCCTAAATGCGTGAAACACTACACTGGCTTCCCATCTCGCAACGCAACAACTATAGAATAGCTGCGTTGATCTGGCGATGCCTTCTTGGCTGTGCCCCGGTTTACTTACGTGAGCTCTGCTGTCCTGTCTTTCATGTGACTGGCCGCCGAGCCCTTCGCTCTTCTTCTGCGGGTGAGCTCTTGGTCAGTGGCGTAGCCAGGTTTTAACACCCGGGGGAGCGAGCACATAAAAAAGGCCCCGACTACCAAAATTAATAATTTCAAGTAATTACATTCATTATGATTATATGTATTTATTTTTGTATTTTAAATAGAGACACTGAAACACTCAAAAGGTAGCAAAAGTAATATGTATAGTAAATGTTCAAATCTTTTAGTTGTGCTATTTATTCATTCATTCATTCGGGTATTTATATAGCACCTCTTCCAGGGGGCTACTCAGAGGTGCTTCCGATTCCAGCACGGCCAAACAAGACAGTTTTCAATCGAGTAGCCTATAGAACCTATCAGAGGGAGTTCTGAGGAATAGGCGCAGATCCGGGGGAAGCCGTTCCCTACCGTCGGATCACCACTGAAAAGACGGTTCTGCATGGTAGCTGTCCGGCAAAAGGCACAATGAGTACCCCTTTGCCTGAAGATCGGGGGCGACGACTACCCTGAACTCTCAGCATGCATGGGGCGGCAAAGGATCCGCAGATAAACTGAAGCGCATCCCAGCAAGCACATCTAGACCAGGGAAACAACCCTTATACTACACGCTGGCTGACAGTTGGCTGGAGCCAATGCAGGACCTCCAGCATATAACCAGAGACCTGACCAAATTTTGGTATTCGACCAATAAGGCGTGCCACAGAACATTGCACTCGATTAAGGCACGTCAAAGAACTAGAAAGTAGGCCTTAGTAGAGTGAGGAACAGTAGTCAAGTCAAGATTTATGACACAATCTAGTGACACTATTTAGGTTTCAACCATGAATCAGATATTCCATCATCCACTGACATTTCCTCGTGGAATCTCTTTTTTGAACTCTATGTGGCTTACAGTCAGTAGGCCTAGTAATATCATATTTTTGAGCCAGCTCGGTTACTTCATTCTCAATCCGTTCAAACTCAGATTTAGATTCATTTCGCATGTTTTTAATATCGTTTTCAAATAGTTGAATAAAATGAGAAGCAAAATGAATTACCAAATCAGTGCTACTTCCTGTGAATATGTGGATAATCATAAACTGAAGCCTTCACTGGCACTTTTTTCCAGAATATTAATTCGAACGTGTTATAAGCATACCGTTGGTCCAGTCTGAGAGGTGGGGGGAGGGACAAAGTCACCCATGGTCGTCTGGTCGCTGATCTTTTTTTGGAATTCATGTCCCAAAAAATGTTTCCACGACTTTTTTAAAACTTCATCTCCATAAAAAGTTGATGACTTTTTTTAGTCATTCACCTCTTTTTCACAACTTTTTCCGGGCCTCCCAACTATAATGTGTCATTACCTTCTTACGAATTCTCATGACTTTTTACGAATTCAACTCCAACTAAATTTGATGACCTTTTTTCAGAAAATTCTTCTCAACTTACTTTTTTTTACCTTCTTTCTTACTTTCTCTGATTTTTCGGGGGACACTTCTCCTAAAAAAAATCAGTTTTTACTTCATCTTGTCAGACCAGGCTGTGAAAACCCTCACACGCATTTACATTTGTTGGCCTTGTTTCGTGTTTCTTCCAAATGTGGGGGGACAAATGTATGGCGTGTCCCCCACTCTTAAAGGTGGGGGACATGTCCCCCCGTCCCCTCATGATCGCCGCCCATGCATTGGTCTCAGTCAGCTGTTTCGCAGTGCAACTTTTAATCTCACAATCTCACAATTCTATGCAGGGGAACTGTTAATGATGACAGATTCTGCAAGAGTATATATGTACTGCTGATTTCCAGAATGCCCATCTAGTATCGCAAGCCTTTTCAGAGTCCACGCGAAAGATACTATTAAGATTGCAATGTTCTTCTTTTAATATTGAAAGACGAGGTTAACTGCCAGAAAAAATGTAAAGATACTTTCTAGAGTTCCAGAAAACAAATTATGTCGTTCGAACGATTGGAATAAATAAATTTTGAACAATTGGAATAAATAATCTGTGAAAAGGCCCCACATCTTGGAAAATAGTCTCAGAGGGAGCGGCCGCTCCCTCTGCTCCCCCCTAGCTACGCCTCTGCTCTTGGTCCTCATTCTACCACCGCAAATAGGCAGCGTCGTGCTTTCTCTGTGGTCGGCCTCTCCATCTGGAATCAACTCCCATTGCAGATGCGCCTGTTTCCTAAGAATACTTCGCTTCTGTTTTATAAGTTACTTAAGTCCAGTTTACATGCCGTGGTTGGGCTGGGAGCGCTTCTGAGTAGGTAACTTGAGGGGCGCTATATTAAATTTTTTAAATGAACGAATGAATGAATATGTACGACTTGACAATTAAAGCAAGTCCTCCACCTTGATAAAAAATGTGGATATATATAGGAGCCTAGCAGGGTTTTCGTCGCCATCGGATGATGCCTTGTGAGACACCGCAGCGAAGGAAGTATACTGGTAAAAAAGTAACAACAATAATAAATATCCGCAGTCATTTCTAGAAATGCATATAGTAGGGAACTCTTGATAACACAAGCACTCGCTAAAACTCTTTTTGGAAAATGCACTTAATCACCAAATTTACATGCCATAGATATATACATACAAATTATATATATATTATGCACATCTGATTGCACATGGATATTAAGTGCATAATTATTCCTTTATAATTGCAAATATCTATGTATTAAATAGTTCAAGAGATTACTAAGTAGATGTCTAACACATAATGAATCAACATATGGCGTACTGACACCAAGCCGCAATCAGATGTTCTTATAAGAAATTGCGCTGCAGGACTTAATGGACAAAATACATCGTTGCTTCGATACCTCCTAGGTCATAGTTTTCATTTAAAAATAGAAGTTTTAACCCAGTTTCATAGCCAGGTATCTCGGTGCAACAGTAAAGTATTTGAGGCATATTGTAACGAAAGCGTTTAAAGAAATCAAGGAGTAACAATCACCTGTGATTCACCTTTAAATGTTTCAATGAAGTCTTCGTAATTTGTAACTATATATATATATATATAAAATCATAGATTTATATATCGCATTTTCACAGAGACTGGTCTCAGACGCTCCAAAAATGATAAAACAAAACTACAGTCGAATAGACTGTTATATATATTCGTTTAATAAAACAAACAGGTGACACACCGCATCTGGTTATATACATGCGTTTAAAGAAAAGAAATAAAGAAAATACTCTATCCGCGACTTGGATAAGCCTACACTCTAAAGCCGAGTGTTCACAACTAGAACACATTTTTGAACGCGTAAATGTAACACTAATAGAACGCGTCCGGGCGTATTAAATGTTAACGGTAGCATTACATTTTTGAACACTAGTGTTACGATTTTAAACGCTTGATAGATGTTCTACTCTTGAACGCATGACGCGTTCAAATACTTAACGCGTAAATGTAACACTAATAGAACGCGTCCGGGCGTATTAAATGTTAACGGTAGCATTACATTTTTGAACACTAGTGTTACGATTTTAAACGCTTGATACATGTTCTACTCTTGAACGCATGACGCGTTCAAATGCTTAACGCGTAAATGTAACACTAAAAGAACGCGTCCGGGCGTTCAAACCTGGTCTGAACACCAGTGCTCATGAACGGAACACAACAATGTGCGCTTCATGAACACTAGTGTCCCCAACCTACGCAATGTCTGAGTATATACTTGCTATGTAAAATTTTAAAGTAAAACAAGTTTGCAAACATCAATTACTGCACTGAAAGCTGCAATAACTTAAATCAATGTATGCCGTAATAACTTAAGTTGGTGCTTAAAGCATAGGCTGAACTAAAATCTTTGTACAATCATGTATCTAAAAGTCTGCTTAAGCCATAACCCCTCCCCTTGTCTGCATTTGCCTGACCCTCCCTCCGGATGTCATATATATATATATACACACATATATATGTGTGTGTGTGTGTGTGTGTGTGTGTGTGTGTGTGTGTGTGTGTGTGTGTGTGTGTGTGTGTGTGTGTGTGTGTGTGTGTGTGTGTGTGTGTGTGTGTGTGTGTGTGTGTGTGTGTAGATGAGCAATAAGCAAGTCTCAAGGATATTTCAATTTAAATCCAAACGCTAATCAAATATTAAACCATACATGGAATTTCAACAGACAATAGAACTATCATATATATTAACTAGAAATGAATATTGCAACAATGACATTGACAATGATGATAATTGTAAACATTCCAATTCCACATTCAACTTTAGGTAATGACTCCGGCAAAGTTTCCATAACATGCAGTATCTTAACGAAACATTTGCACTGTTTGTTGGTGTTCTTCATATAAGGCTCAACAATTGTCATAGTCCGGAGAACACCAAAAAAATTAGAATAAACCCTAGGTTATTCTAGATCAAAAACAGAGTAAGAGACAAGCAGCAGCTGGGTGGCATTCAGAATATCCGTCTTTGGCACTTTAATCACAGCTGTGTCATCCAAGATGAAAATGCTGGTTATGTCGTTGCCCACTGTCAGAACAACGATAAGCAGGGGTTCACTCTCCACTGTCTCCAAAGACTGTGCCACAGCATTGTCTGCAATGACCTGAGACAAAGAGCACAACATTCAAAATGACTGGTACTATACAGTATATACAAAACTGTAATAGATGAAGTTTGATTGAGCACATATATAGGTTGGTTGAAAGAGGCAGAGACAAAGATATGCAATTTTAGTCATCATTGTGATATATATAGTTTAGGCATAGTGGATGGCTTGCAAATATCAAGTATAGCAGTTTAAATGACATATCAATTTTAGTTTATGAAATGACATGAACATTCAACATTAGACTGTTGTGTTTATATCTTTGAAAAGAACTTACATTCAAAAGTAATTTAAAGGCTATGATTATTAACTATTTATTTCCACTATGTCACATAGAATTGTTCCTTGCATTTCGTGTAAATATTTAGCAGAGAAATTGTGATAAAAATGAGACAACAGGAAAATTTCTGAATCAACTGTTACTGACCTTCAACATAACTATTACAGAGGAAGCTTGAAAACGCCTGCCTCTTTCCTTCCCACTTCCCCATCTGAAATGTGTCTCGTACTCTATGAACTGCACAACGGGTGACATTTGGCCAGCACCCTATAAAAGACAGACCATATATTGTAATGATATTTATGTGTTCTAAACAGACTTTTGGGATCCCATCTATTATCTAACAGTTAACAATTTCTATTTAATAATGAATTCTAATATCAGCTTTACATTTCTTAAGCTGTAAAGAAACAAAAGAAACAAAAACGCAATCTCCAAGTCATCACAGTTAATACCAGTTGCAAAGCCTGAGGATTATAATTGAAGAAAAATGCATTCTTCTTAATATAATCTCCATCACAGAAGTCATGAATGAACCCATCACTGCTGTTATGACCATGTTTACCTTTAGGAGATTCACAAATATTATGTTTGGCATGCCATTCCAGTGCAAATACCGAATAATAATAATAAACATCAAATCCAGACACTAAAACACCAAGTGCTACCGAATTCGCCCTCATCGCTTGAAGGCTCTGACCCTTCATCAGCGAAATTTCAAGCAGCATTTATGACAAGTTTGTGATGACGATGTACATGCACTTTGAAATTGTTCCATTTCTTTGTTGCATACCCGGATGAACCTGTTTGGCATGCCACTCTGAAACTTGCTTTGTGGTGACGTGAGCTGGCCTAATGAGCCTTGACACATGAGAATAAATTGGTCAAAAAAAACAAGAACCACACCGACAGCAATTAAAATTCCTGGTAGGCCTAAGTGCTAAATGGGTTGATTACCTTTTTCATCATGAAACCGAGAAATCAGAAGTTGCGATATTGCAAGAAATAAGAGGACTACATCGTTTTAAAGCATTTTGTAATTTGATATTGAATATTATATGAGCTTACAATTGCGTCTTTCGTGTGGAGGCATAATCATGCCTGTGTAGTTTCACCAAAATTTTATACACAAAATTAACATATCCAAAAGATGTCTTTTTTCCGCAAATTCGTTGAAAATAACACCCAACGCTGTATTTCAAAACATGTAACCGCCAAAGGTCGAAAACGGGTCGCGTACGCATACATCATTAATATTCATGAGCTCTTGGTTGCGCTTCGATGGGCGAATGGTTTAGTCTGCTTTGCTACATTGAAAAGAATACATTATCAACAAAACGAAACACAAGATTATTAACATATCTTGTGTTTGCCAGACTGAATACGTAACACAACCGTATCGAACTATTTCTTGAAAGGTCACGACTTCGCGGACGACTACATGATTAGTATTCATCGTATTCGATGGTTGAACGCACGCGTTCAAATATTGCAGCCCAGGGCGTCCTTATTAGAACGCTGATGTTCAAAATATGCCGTGTCCAACTTAGTTCACTTACAAATACCATATATCATGCAGATTTCTTGTCTTATATTCAGTTTGATCGTCTTTTACAATCTTTGACGTACAAGCACACAGTCTGTTGTCTGTATAAACGCACGTGTCATAATGGAATTTTACATGGTTACACACCTGTTAATATTTCTGTACACCCGTGTTAATTTATAGAACGCGTCAGCTGTGCTGCCGGACACACGTGTTAATATATCTGTACACCCGTGTTAATTTATAGAACGCCTTAGCTGTTCTGCCGGATGCGTCCGGCGTTCTGAGGATTTACAGTGTACCCTTTACCCAAGACCTCCAGGAAGATTGCGTTTTAACATCCGACAACTTTCTTGCTATACGTTATAAACCTTATGTAATTCCATCCTGTCGGTATTTGCTAAACTTTAAGAAATACATAATTCATGATCTAATCAATATGTAGTAGTTCTGCTTTTGACAGGTACGAAATCATTGCGCCAATGTTTACGTTTTGTCCATCTATTTTTCTTTCTGGTGCGCCTATAATTGATCTTCTACTCAATGTAATAAAGTTCAAAGTATTAATTTAAGGCCCCATCGAGGTGTTTGTGAAAGATATTTCAAATAACACTACAAAGTTAGAAAACCTGATGAAATGAGTATGTGTTTGAAATGCCGTCATGAGATCAGTTATAAGAAAGAAAACTGATTGATTAATTGATTGATTGAAATTATTGTCTTTCTGGTCTCACCTTTGGACTCCTATACATATACATATATGTTTTTGTTAATAATTGTAATATTTATTGTTTTGTTCAGACACCTATGGAATCATCTATTGTCTGGCAACCTCAGCAGCTAACGACGTGAGTTGCTGGGCAACGTATACCAAAAAATTAAAAAAGTTGTAATTAAAAATTACAATAATAATAGTAGTATTGATAATAATGATAAGATTGTCATTAATCTGAATATCTTTAAACGTTCCATGTAAAGGCATATAATATTATGAGATATATATATATATATATATATATATATATAATATATATATTACAAAATTATATATTTATTTGTCTGTCGTGTATTCCAACCTTCTGACTGTTTTTGTTTGATATGCCATCGGCTGATGCCTTGCGCATAAGACAACGTCGCGAGAAGAGATTTTAATTAATAATTATTAATACCCGGTATACTAATTCACTCGCTGTCTGTTGATGATTGTTAACTTTCATATCTAAGTTACTCCTACGAACATTACAAATACGAATATACCACATATTAAGTATATGCATGCATAATTAAATATTATGATAGTGATATAAGTAAATAAGTAAGTATAGCCTTTATTGAAACCAACTGCTAATCGCACATTGGTGCACATAGTTCATTAAATTAATTTAAGCATATAACATCAGAATGACAAAGATTTAAGGACTAAGGAATCGGCATTAGGTATAATTATATTGTGTACCCTGAGACGTAGTGAATATGACAGTTTTCTCGGCACGTAGCCACTGATATGATATGGTGGCCTATATATCTAGTGACTATAGTGGTTATAGACGCCAACCATATGGAATTCCCTGCCGTTCGTACTTAAATCTATACGTATTTTGCATTAAATTAAGAAGTGAATAATACATTACATTCTATTGCAATAATTAAAAATACATTATACACAAATTTAACGTGCAATTGAATGTACGTTTATATTAAATGATCATTCTTCGTATTGATAGTTTTGTTTATGAAAGAATGGAGCGCGCTAGTCTAGTGGAATTCCCTGCCATATGTAGGCTACTTAAATATGTGCATTAAATAAAGAGATGAATAATGCATTGCCAAATTAACATACATTATTGTTTCGCTTTGGACTAATACGACACCAATGCAGCAGCGTCTGTGTGTTTTCTATTCCATTTATCTTCTTATTCCTCTTTTTCTTGCACCTGTACAATTTTTTACTAGGCCTATATAATGAAATCCATGGTGTTACTTGCTACAGGTCGCATTGTGCTGTTCATGAAAGATAATTCACACAGCACTGCGCTTAAAAAGTTTACTGAAACTGATTAAATGGGTAGTTGTTGGAACTTGCCATCTTTAAATAAGTTTTAAGAAATTGTTGTGATACTATTAAAGGGACTTAATATCCTTTTCATAACATATTTCTGTGGATGACCTAATTATAGATTGTAATTGGTGTTCCGTCACTCAAAGGCTAAGCAGCTCATGATGTAGGTGATATAGGCATTTTTAAACAATAAAATCTTAAAGTTATAACTATATAAATATTATCTAATGTATATTTTTATATAGATTATATATAATGCTTTTATTCTTCATATTGACTGTCAGTCCTTTTTTATTCTTCATATTGACTGCCAGTCCTTTATTCTTCATATTGACTGTCAGTCCTAAAAATTGCGGATTTTTTGGTGCGCTACTCTTTGACACTTTGCGCATTAAAAACCTGCGGAATAGAAAAAAATAATAATATTGTTCCTTAATTAAAGCCCTAGGTTTTAGGTTTGGCGGTTTCCCTCGTAGAATGAAGTGACCAACGACTGTAGGCGGTTCAAGTAAGCATCTGTCGGCCAATGGGCGTTGATTTCATTTTGGTTTACACATCTTACAAGCATAGGCTGCTGAATTTAATTATATGCATAGCCTAGGCAACATCGTCCGCTTTGTGGAATGGAGGCGAGGCGCAGGGACGGTCGGTCGATCGGTGGTAGCCCCCACCCTAGGCCCTTCACCCTCCCTCTGGCCTACCCCGATCAATTGACCACTTGTATATATAACCGAGCTTTGGGTCGTAAACCTGTATATAAATGCCAGCTGTTGATGCTGTCACCGTTGCCTTATTATACCCGGAACACTAAAGACAATAAGCTGTATTTCATATTCTAAGAATTTGCACCAGTATCAGATGCTAATATACAGCCTAAGGAAGAGAGACTAGGTCACATGCCAAATTATGCTAATGAACTTAGGAAATGAACTTAGGAAATGTCCTTTCACAATTGAGTCTTGGTTTGCAGTACTCATTCTAGTTTGAATTTCGCTGCAGCAGAGTTGAGCTTCGTAATTTCTTCACTTCATAGCCATTTTAAATCGCATAGTCGATACAGCTTATATCTCGTGTCTGTATATTATATTATTATCTTATTTCAGTAGTGGACCTTATAGTAGTATAACATTGTATTTCGTTAGTGGACATATATTAGTATCATTATATCGAACTATTTCCAAAGATGGATGGAGACTACGCTGTACCAACGACACCGACTTCAGGTGTTGCAGTTGGCAACATGCGAACATTTAAAAAACGGTTGTCTGATGGATCTACCAAGAGTTATAGCTACCCTTACGTTTCTGTAAGGAAACATTTTGAATTAACTTTTACAACCGACAGTGATAAACTTAAATTTGAGCAAAAATGTGAGGACATTCGCTTGGCGTTGGGAGTAAAAAGTTTGAGAGAAGTTCTGGTGAAAGTCATAATGGATGTTGACACCAATAAGCTCTCTTCTGCAACTCAACATCCGCAGCAGACACTCACGATGTCTTCAGTCACGGAAGAAGTAAGTGAATCAACTTCACTGACTGATCCAGCATCTGTCACAGCAGCAATATCAGCAGCTCCAGCAACAGCTTTGGAGACTGCACATGAGAATTTTGTTGGGCAGTGCTCCAGCATTGCCCAGTTGATCGACACAATCTCACAACATTCATCCACATGTGTGACGCCGTATTCAGTGAAGTCATGGACACACAGTGGTCATGTGCTGTCGGTGGATATGGAGTGTGCGAAAAAACACTCCTTTCAGTGGAGTTCCTCATCCACAATAGACAGCGAGCGGAAGGAATTTGAAGTCAACCACCGAGTGATGTTGAGCTACCTGGCCTCTGGTATGACACCCATACAGTACGAGCGCTTTAGCGACTTCAGTCGGTTTGGACTATTGTCAGACCTTTTCCGCAGGAGGAATATGGTTACATTTAGTGCCATTTCTGAGAACCTGCGAAAGCAATCTATATTTGGCGCTAGAGCGCAGGAGTCTTCACTGTCGCCTGATGGAGCTATCTCTATAATGACTGACGCACGACATCATTGTAGACGAAATAGTTATCACACCGACCATGTTGCTATCGGGTTGAAAACTCACAAAGTCGTTGATATTCAACACATTAACGGGAATGATGATAACTGTTCACAGCGTCACGAGGCAGTGGGATTCGACAGGATGTACGAGAGCCTGGATCTCAGCAACATTAAAGTTGCCCATCATGTGCATGATCGAAACATGACAATCAACAAGCGCCTACGTGAGAGGAAGCAAGCCAGGAATTCCAATGACCGCTGGCACTGCACCCGTCCTATAACAGCCGGGGTGAAAAAAATTGGGCAAGGAGCACAAAAAAACATTGGAAAAACATGGCATCCCGAGCTTTCTGACAAGGGTGCTGCCATTCGAAACCACGTCTATTGGTGTATGGACAATTGCAATGGAGATGCCCAAACCCTGCGTAAGCTCATAGAATCATGCATCCCTCATTTTCAGAACAACCACAGCAAGTGCCATGAAACTTCCCACTGCAAAGAGCCGGGGCATATGATTGAAGTTCGAATTGTTTCAAATGAGGCTGCAATTACAATGCTCCAGGACTTTCTTCGGTCGTTGGTAGTGTACAAGCACGCTGAAGATTATGTCAAAGGCCACGACACATTTTATGTGGAAAGTTTTAATAACGTTTGTCTGATCTATCTGGATAAACGGATACACTACGGGAATTTAATGTACGAGCTGCGGAGCAATCTGGCTGTCTTGGACTGGAACGAACACGTCGACAGACCATACACGTCTATATGCACGACTGTTCGTTCGAAAAACCCACGTCGCCAAATCGGGAAAAAAGTGTATCGGCGCAAGACCTACGTATTTGTTGAGAACATTTGGAATTTGTACATTGCCGTGTGGTCAGCATCTAAAGCAATATCGGAGTCTGTGACAGAAACTTCTGCAGATAAGGAGACCTGCCAGAGTGAAATCTCTTCGGACGAATCCGATGACGACCAATTAGGAGACAGTGAGAGCTTTTCAAATGAAAGCAATGCACCCTACACAGTAGAATAACCGTAAGAGCTGTGACAATATTGTATGATACACTAAAATCAAACATATCAGTGCTACATAACCATCAACCGTCATTACACATAACCACCTTAGCATTCTGCTGTCTACTCTGCTTGACCTCCCCGGATTTTGGCCTGGCATAGGACAGAGAGATGTGTGGCAGAGCTGATGTGTGGCAGAGCTGACTGCTATCACACGCGTCCACAGGTGGCGGATAGTGGAACGACCTCTAGAAATAGAGGTCAGCTGCGAAATAAGCAGGGTTATATCTGACGAATAAGCAGTCGCGGACCAACAGCGGCAAGGCTAGTAGGGCACACTGTAGAAAAAGAGTGGCATTTTGCTTGACAACTAAAAGCTGCAAATATCCAATAACAGCCTTGTGACATGGGAGCACATGACTCAATTTAAATAAGCCTGATGACCCTCTGCCTAGCGGGCATGTGTTCATCACCAAGACTAGGTCCACAGCGGAAAACTGTGGTTGATGCCACGAAGGGCATCCGATCTGTAACAAGATGCTCCAATCTGTATAAAAATGAATCTGTGGCTTACCCCCCCTCAACGAGGTCCTAATCCAAGCAAGAAAAAAAGAAGATTGAACGGACAAGGGACTGTGGCCATTGCAAAATTGATTTGACATAGCACTTATGAAAAACCTAGTCTCCGTAACGTGGTTTTCGTGTGGCGCCGAGCAATTGAGGGCAATTCAGGTTTAAATCCACCTCTGAGTAGGAATCTTGAAGAGGCGCTATATAAATTTAAAATGGGGGAATGTTATGTTACATTGAATCATAGCTATGACAGGTGTACATAAGCAGCTCACAATCGATAAAATTCTGCTTTATGTCAGAAAGTAAGTGTACAATAAAAATCTCTCTGTCTAAACAAAGTCCGGCGAATTATCCAAAGTATCAATGTTACTCCCACTTGTGGCCCATGTAAGGCGTGCCTGTTGGATTCGGATACAACGATCTCACTTTTCGCACTACGCAATCTGGCATTATTTCCCGCATGTGAAGTACACCGTTCGATTCCGTTAGTTTCTTGGCCAGATATAATGGGCTCGTCCACCCACCCAAGTTGCAAATGATCTTCCAATATTTTCCATAAATTACTCTTCGTATTGGACTGTTAGCTGCATGCGCTGCTTGTCCTCCGCCAAGCCAACCTGGAGATGCAGAACCCACGCACGGAGAGAGAAAACAAAGAGGACAGGCGCCTTCCGATTGATGATTTTCACCCTGCAGCTGCAAATGATCAGCTGACACTTGAATGTCATGACTGTTTTGAGCCTCAATTTCTGACTCTGTACTATTTCCATTGGACGCGACCAAGACCTCCTTCGAAGCGGCATCCATACAAGATTTTCTTCTCTTTGGTGGTTCCAACTCTGCAATTGGAACAAAGGCAGTTTCGATTGGTTGGAGATATATTTATAATGTCATCAACATACAATTAGCTCTTTCGACTTGACTTGAACGACAGCTTAGCTGGGTTATGCATATGTTTATTGTCTTATTACATATCGTAATAATAATAATCATGGTAATTTTAATAATTACATTTTTAATTGGCCATTTATTATCATTACTGCTGTTACTGCTGTTCACATCAGTTGTCATTATACTAACATTGCTGATGTTATTATTACTATGTATTTCTATAGCATGGTTTGAGCTAAATATTTGCAAGGATAATAAATGCAATTTAATTTAATATTTATAAATCTTAGTTCAATCTTATTTGCGCACGTATAGCGCTACCTGAAGAACAATAGGGCCTACTTGTACAGGGTTCACCACACAAAACAATTTATACAATTTCAGTATATATATATATATATATATATATATATATATATATATATATATATATATATATATATATACGCATCGTCTTCATAATTACCAATTTTTTCAAAATTCCAGTTGTTGTGAGCAAAAAATGCCCGTATGGCTTCCTCTTGATCGCCATCTACCACAATAGTAAGTTCGTATTTGTTCATGGCAATCTAATCGCATATAGAAACTACAGACTTGTTTCTCAACCCTGTAAGTATCTTCATAGCAATGAACTCCATAGTAATATGAGTGTATGGGGGGGTAAATTTGGATAATTGGAACAACTTGTATACATTCTAGAAGTACAGGTATGACCTCTAGCCAGCTTACCTGGCTTTCGTATACACAAATTAGTCGACCCACAGCTCGGTTATATATATACAAGTGGTCAATTGATCGAGGTAGGGCCTGTACGGGGTATGCCCTGTCGGGTCTAGTCTGCCCTAGCGATGCATCTCCATCCATCCGTCCGACCGCTAGAGGGCCAGAGGGAGGGTGAAGGGCCTAGGGTGGGGGCTACCACCGATCGACCGACCGTCCCTGCGCCTCGCCTCCATTCCACAAAGCGGACGATGTTGCCTAGGCTATGCATATAATTAAATTCAGCAGCCTATGCTTGTAAGATGTGTAAACCAAAATGAAATCAACGCCCATTGGCCGACAGATGCTTACTTGAACCGCCTACAGTCGTTGGTCACTTCATTCTACGAGGGAAACCGCCAAACCTAAAACCTAGGGCTTTAAGCGCTGCATGCAAACGCACTGCGCTGTACAGTAAACATACATTATAGTAGAAACGGCAGCCACGCAGGGCGCTTTACATACATATATATAGTAGAAGCACACGATAACAGTTTTAAAGGAGTCGAATATAACTGTTTAAGCGGCAGCCAAACGGCGCCATTTCATGGCCTACTAATCATTTAACCACTGCCATCTAGCGAGTGGAAGGCTGAAAAAACCTTACGGGGTCATACTGGGTTCGATCTTGGTACCTTCAGCTCTTCACGCCAGTGTGTTATCCATTACTCTACGGACCCACCCAGTAATGAAAATAGTAATGAAATACGTAGGGGCACGTGCATGTGTAGCTAATTTCTGCGTTGTCTTATCCCTAAATTTCATGTAACGCGACCGAATTTCAGTCGATGTTTTCAAACAGTGATTTCTGCTTCAGTTTCAGGCGATCATGAATTTTACGATATTGATGTCATAGGTTGGACCAACAAACGAACATATATAGGCTCTACGTACATACGTACACGCATATTTACTTACGTGTAAAAGGTATGTAAGCTTATGTAACCTAACACTGTAGCTTGATGCCTAAGACCGTATACTATATAGTGGATGGTCGTTTTGAGTGAAATCGTTAATCGAAATCGTAATCGTAAACTCCAAATTTCTTATGTCCGACTCGAAGGTTAATCATAGTGACGCCAGCTTATTCACATCCTGTTAGAGAGGTTATCAAGAAGCATTGGCCATCGGGAAAACCAGGTGTTACGACATAACTGAATATAAATTTATGAACACAAATAAATAAATAAATTTGCTACGATTAGGAATTGAATATATTTATGCAAAGGCCTATA
The DNA here is from genome assembly GCA_963556255.1 of Allolobophora icterica. NCBI lineage: Eukaryota > Metazoa > Annelida > Clitellata > Crassiclitellata > Lumbricidae > Allolobophora > Allolobophora icterica. The sequence goes on along the minus strand of OY744606.1, from coordinate 6,620,111 downwards.
TGAATATATTTATGAATAGACCTACATGAATACGAATAAACTTAAGAATATAAAATTAAAAGTATTAAATTAAAAATGTAATAATAATGTAACTGCATAAGTGTTTATGCATATGTATGCAGTGCTTTTTTCAGCCGGAACGAGCCGGAACGGCGTTCCGGCACCTTTTTTCAGGTACTAAAAAATAATTTATTTATTTTAATAATGAAAACAATAATTTAGTCATTTTAATTTAATGTCAGTATTTTGAACTGTTTTCAGTGTTTATTGAGATCCCTCCCAACCCCCAATCCCGTTTTTCTCTGGATTGTAGCCCGCCCCTAATTATTCCGTTCCGGAACCTATTGTTCCGTTCCTGAACCTATTGTTCCGTTCCGGAACCTTTTCTTCCAGAAAAAAAGCACCGTATGTATGTATATTTTACGCACAGGAATTAACTAGCTTTTTGCTAATTCAAAATGTTAGATTAGAAGCTGCACTTAACTCAGTTTTCTTAGGGAGAATTACTGCCGAATTGTGCAGAAATTTAAAATAATTATTGTACCTGCAGTTTAGAGTTAGTAATTCAGTTATTTTAATACAAATAAACTAAATATATATCAAGCTTTGGTACACCATCGGTTGATCCCTTGTGCATTAGAAACTGGTGCTATACAAGCTGCTAATTATTATTTAATGTTGAAATTAGAACTAGACTATTTATTAACTTGTTGCGTGTTTGTTTGTAACGGGGTCTTAACGCAAAGGTCGGGGGTTCAAAGTCTCGTCCAAGGCAGAAAGATATGCAGAGATTTCTGCTACACCTACAGAGGCGTCTAGAAAATTCATTGGAAATATCAGTTGGCCAGGGAGAGGACTACCAGTTCACTCTGTCGGTGGGAAGATAAGACGTCGATTGAGCGGGCCGGACACTCGCCTTCATATGCCGAGGCTAAGAAAATGAAGTCGCTAACACTTCATCTTCTGGCCGCCTCTTGGACGGCTTAAGAGACTGTTATTCTTCTCTTCTTCTCTTCTTCTAGATACAAATTTCTTTACTTATTCGTGTATTTATAGAATAATGTTGGAAAGACTAGATAGACGTACAAATCTCACAACTGCTCCTGCAACAACAGATTATCACACAAGTATACTTAGACTTAACTTGATGATAAAACTCGTGCAATTCTTTTTGGCAACCGAGCTAGTCTACCGAAGGAATCGAATTTCTTCACTCAAAAATCTCTTATCAATTCCTTCCTTTATCTATGCAATCTTCCTCCTTCGTCATCAGCTTTTCAGCGTCTTCTCTCTGGTATCTCTGGCAATCATAATCGTAAAATTAAAATTTCTAAACCGCTATTCAAATGCTGCAAGCGCATGACGTCAACTCATTCACTAGCACTGTGTCGCGTCAGAGGGGTTGTCTGGAGAAGTCCACTTCGGCATACTATTGCGATGGTTACCCAACTATGTTAACTGTACCTTAGCCCGATCAGTTGCGTATAGCGCCTCTCAAACAAGACTGGTGTTTCAGTTGTATGTATGTATGTATGTATGTATGTATGTATGTATGTATGTATGTATGTATGTATGTATGTATGTATGTATGTATGTATGTATGTATGTATGTATGTATGTATGTATGTATGTATGTATGTATGTATGTATGCATGTATGTGTACATAGCTACATAAATTATATATGTAAGAATGTATGCATGTATGTTTGTATGTACGTACGTATGCATGTATGCATGCGTATGTATGTATGTATGTATGTATGTATGTGTGTATACATGTATGTAAAAATGTGTGCGTCTGTGTGTGTGTGTGTGTGTGTGTGTGTGTGTGTGTGTGTGTGTGTGTGTGTGTGTGTGTGTGTGTGTGTGTGTGTGTGTGTGTGTGTGTGTGTGTGTGTGTGTGTGTGTGTGTGAGGACTTAAATGTATTGCATTTTATAAGTATGTATAATAGAATAATATTTATTGTACCAGTTGCATAGCCACACTCTGTTGAACCGCTTAAAAGCGATAAACGTATGTGCGCTCTCTCTCTCTCTCTCTCTCTCTCTCTCTCTCTCTCTCTCTCTCTCTCTCTCTCTCTCTCTCTCTCTCTCTCTCTCTCTCTCTCTCTCTCTCCCCCTCTATCCCCCTCTCTCTCTCCCTCTCTGTTTTGTCTTTACTTCCTGGAGCTATAGATTTGTGCAGTCTTCGATTTGTGTTGAAATAGTGCTAATTCCATTTTTGGAGCTCAAGGCACTTCAACGTTTTGGAGTGAATTCCCGCCAGAACCATAGCTATCTGACCCACGCTACGAGCTCACCAGTTTCACCACTGCAATTTTTCTGATGAAGGCCGGCTTACCTTCGAGAGCTCTGGTGCCCGGGTTCTTCCTACTGTGTACGTCGAATACTCCGCTCCTCGGCACATGGCGATCTTCGCCCGCAGGGCTACCATGTAGCTCCGGACATTCTCCGTCCTTGGCCCGTCCACCTGGAATGGGCCCCCTCTGGAGATGCGTTTCCCTCCCGTGGTTCCCTGCTGACAGTTTCCCATACTGCATAAAACTCTTCTGTTCCGCCTGACCTGAACCAGAAGCTTTTTAAGTATAGAGATCTCTAGGGCGTTATACAAATTTTGATTGATTGATTGATTGATTCACAACTGAGAAAAGTCCTTTTTATAAAACATTCCGCCCTATTACATTCCTTTTCTCGAGGTCTCTCTCACCACTCGATGTATTAACACTATCCATCGCATGTTAGTCTCCCTTCCATTCAATCTGACCGCTGTATATGTAGCGAATGTCTAACACTCGTTTCTGGAGTGTCCGCTACTTCCGGTCGCCGTCATGTTTGCTGAGTAGGAGACGCCTACCGGTCGGCCACTGAAGCGTCTCCTGCGGCGGGGCGCCGAACGTTGACAATCGACGTCGCTTCAGTGAAGGTAATGGGAGGGATATTGGAGCTCTTCGCGGAATCTTCCCACACTCGGCCGACCACTCCAACGGACACCGCTAGCCAATAGTCAACTGGCAATAGTCGACGCTGCTGTGGAAACGCGTCGAGGTGATACATCTTCCCACACCTTGGCGATCGACCTTCGTCGCCGGTCGATGGCAAGAGAAAGAAGTAGAAGAACTTTCCAGCTTACACCAAATTAACTCTCAATCCTGTCCAAGAGAACATCGACCTCGTAGATTGGCTTTGGGATTGTAGAGCACTCCACTGAACACTACTCGCCCGGGAACTAGGAGGGGAAACCAATGGAGGAAGCCAATGGAGGATGTCTCGCATAAATTCATAGACGTGGCCAAACCTGGAGATACCGCCAACCCAGCGTGCAGCCGACAGCAAAACCCTCTCTAGACAAGCATGGCGAGTCTGAGAAAGTCCATCAAAGAGAGAGGATCAACAATCTAATTGATTGACAATAAACGCATGTGTATACCAGAGTGGAAGCCGGGGAGAACGAAAGAGAGCGGGATACAACAGGCAGTTGGCGCAGTTGGTAGTAACAAGCACGAGTCAACACATGAATTTCAATTCAATTCAACTTTATTGATCCGAATTCAATACAAAAGTACAGTAGGCACCAATCGGAATGTAAAAACATTCGGGATACAATAGGGAAAGCCCAAAAGGGACACATATGTCCCGCTTAATTAGGGCTGCCTATTTGTAACATAGTAATAAGATGGCACCAAAAAAGAAAAAGAAAAATGATGGGGACAAAAACCAGGCCCTGAAAATAATGTCCTTGAGGTATAGTATGAATGAAAAGTAAAGGACTAGTTGAAAATACAAGAAAATGTAAAAAACAAAACAAAAACAAACAAAAAATGAAAAGAAAATGCATCAAAGTGCTTAGATAAAGAGAGTTCCTGGTCCAGAATGACACCTAGGTCACGAACAGAAGTAGAAAAGGCAAAGAAGGGGAATTCAGCGGCAAGAAGCGTCACATCAAGCTTGGCCAGCTGTTGACGATTGCCGAGCCATATGTACTGAGTCTTCGAAGGATAATGTCAGGTTGAGGATCGCGGATCAGAAAACATTGAATTCTGACCTATCAAAATGCCAGTACTTAAAATCAGTCACTATTCCCAGACATATGTCATCGTGGTCATCTGCTGAAGTCCTGCATCAGTTGCACGGCTCGCTCTGCTCAGTCATTTACCACTACTAAACTGTTGACATATATTTCTTGTTTACCTGGAATCTCAAAGGTCTGCCACCTGTCTGGATTTGCTTGTGCAAGGAATTCAACATTCAACCCAAGTATGCAAAAGAATGGCATGGTACTGCTTAGTTATCAAGTTCCTTTTCAGGAATTGTACTTGGCTCCATCTGGATTCGTTTGGGTGGTTCATCAGAGCCTTGTTTCTTTACAGCGCTGATCATCTTTATTTTGGTGTTGCTGTTTACAGCATCATTGAAAAATGCAAGGGTACTTAGCTCCTCTTTGTGCAATTAACTCCTGCCATGGTTGCTTCACCCGTACTATTCGGAAGCTTCAGCACGCCGAGAAGCTGCTGCACATGAAAACCTGATACCAAGACTGGTAATCGGTCAACCTGCTCACTACCTGTAATGTCCGGCAACATCTTGCAGTACCAGTCACAACAAAGGCTACGGACGGATCGAAGTGGCTTTCAGCTTGGGCTGTCTGTTCACGAAACCATGATCTGGCTGTTCTCTTTGACTCAGGATTGACAGTTAAGCTAGATATGTCGTGTCCAACGTTCCCTCTAAGCTGCGCGGCTGCGCGGCCGCGCAGCTCATTGGAAAATGCCGCGCAGCAGTTTCAAAATTCCGCGCACAAGTTTTGATAGCAAATATATATGAGCTAAAGTTTTGTTTAACTTAAGGTAGGCCACTGAATTATTAACCTACTTACTTATCTTTGCGTCAACGGAAGGCCAAGATCTGTGTGCGCCCGTAGAGGAGCATACCAGCCACTACCGTTGGTCACAACCACGGATTTCTATTAATGGATCGGTGATCACACCTCCACATTCAGTGTCTGTCTGTGTCAATCTCTCATTAACTGGGACGTCCTGCGTTGACTCATAAGCAGCAGACTAGCTTAGTGGGTCAGCCTATGGAGAGGGATGCTGATAGCCCGAGGTTTTCTCCACTGAGTGGAAAGATCTTGCTGATAGTCTACTAAGATTTGAGAGGGATGCTGGTTGTCCAAGGTTTCTCCACTGACTGGAAAGATCTTGCTGATAAACCTAATGCTAGAGAGCTGCCTAGCCGCTCTGCGGCTTTGCCGGCTAGCTAGCTTCCAACCGAATCACCGATGATGCCTTAATTACTATAATTAGGTCTGTGTGTCCATCAGATTATCCCTATAGGATTCAACTTTGAAAGTTGCTACCGGTTTCATACAGCATAATATTTCTTTGTGACTAAAATTTGTAACCGATGTCGAAACGTAAAACGAACCAGACCATATTAGATTAGACAGTTTTTCAAGAAAAAGTGTAGTTCTAAGTTTAAAACCGAATGGCTTAGTGAGCTGGTAGAGACAGAACTTCCAACGTCAGCAGAACACAGACGAAGGAAATTGGACGATGTCTTCATTTATCGTGAGAGAACTGATGATGTCGTTTGTCAGTTGTGTCAACAAGCTCGTGCTGTTGGCGATTTCAGTAACGGGAAACGCTGGGACGATTGGAAAATGGATTACTTGAAGCGCCACCCTATAGCCTACTCAGAAAATTCATTTGGATTCGGTGTCTAAACTAAAATGCCAAAAGTCCAGAAGCCTGCACAGACTACTAACTGGAAGCGCTGAAGATCGAGAAAAAAGAAAAGAGTTTTCAAAGCGGAAGATTGCTGACATCAATGAGGTAATAGTTTTGATCGATAACGTATTGCTGGCCATGTCTATGAATGTATCGTGATCTCAGATTCGTAATTTCTGAAAAAGCCCGGTTTAATGAAGACAATCGACGACGTAGTCCATTTTGCACTCAACGATGAACAATTTATCATGTTGGCTCGTCTACTGGATGTGTGTGCAACGTTCCAGGCTTCAAGTGCAGACTGTGAACGCGGTTTTAGCCATCAAGAATAAATCTCGGAACCGTCTGGAAACTGACCACTTGGACATGATGATGTCTTTGATGAGGATAAAGTCTTATCAAGGTTCAGAGTGTTTCAAATATGGTCATGTAGGCCTATAGTTTATTTTATTTATCGCATTCGTAATCGTAGCATAATATTTTCACTGCGATAAAGTATGAAAACTAGGCCCTATACGTAATTTATAAGCCATACATGTCTTTAATAAAAAAAAGACATTATTACAAACGTGTAGGCCTAAGTAATTACAACTTAGAATTACAACCACAAATGTTTCTGAATAGGCCCCATGTGTTGCTCACGTGGAAATGAGGCTGCTCAAACACCCGCCAGTTCCGCGCACGCAAGAAAAAAATTAGAGGGAACGTTGGTCGTGTCCAAGGCTTCTTGCAGTCTCAGCCAGAATAAATGTTGCACTACAGTTGCTGATATTTGCCCGATTTAGTGCAGCACTTAACTCTGTTGTAGCAATAGGCACATACTGGCATTTCGTATTTCTTGATGAGCTGTGTGGTTCTAAATTAGACTCAACTTCATCAGCTGTCATTGTGGTCAGTTCTTCTTTTGAAGTGAAGTCATCATCTGCCTGAACTTTGATATTCTTTTTTTCTTTCTTCTTCTTTACTTCTGAGATATTCCTTCTTCTTCAGTCTCTTTACAGTTCTGTCATCGTTCTAGCTAATACTGTGTCACAGTGTGTCCACACTATCCATATAGCCTTCTAAGAAACACTTGTCTTCAGCAATAGTAATCATTGACAGGCATCTGCATCTGCTACATCAAATGGTTTTTTCAAATCTTCGACCACAGCAGTTTCATTAGCTATCTGGGTCTCAGTTCTGCGATTAATGTTCTTCTTTTCAGTTTCTGCCATCGGTAGGCCTAAAACATGTCTTCCAGCTTCTCAATGGCATTCCGGTCATTTGTTGTTGGGATACGAAATATGATGATAATTATATATTTTAATAAAATTTGTTGTATGCAAAAAACAAAGATTGCACCCAAAGAATATTTACAGACCAAACCAATTAGTAAATCAATAAGTAATAAGTATAATGGTGAACCAAAATGCAGTACAGTAGAAAACTGCAGCAGGTACGAAAGATTGCGATATAGTAGAAACTTTACTCATGTTGAGCAACCAGTAAATATTAACATAAAATGCTGAAATTTTACACTCTTACTTTACTGAACAGAGGTAACAACTTCAGAGGGTACCACGTCAAAAATTACGAACTTAAAATTTTATCACTGGCTTGCTGGGCACCCTAATATATATATATATATATGTGTATTATATATATTATATATATATTATGAGAAATTATATGTATATATATATATTAGGGTGGTTCATCGGCAATGCTGAAAAAATAAATTCTTAAAAGTTGCAGCTCTCACCCCCGCATTATGTTCCAAATAATAATAAAAAATTTATGGCAAAGTTTCAGGTGTTTCTGAATAGATTTAGGGGTGCCTATACATGATTGTACTTAGCCATAGAAGCTCAAAGAAGAGTTTGCAACAAAAGTTGGAGATGTTCCTATAAAAGTCCATTGGGACGGTAAACTTCTTTCACACATGACCGGAAAAGCTGAAATTGATCGCTTGCTTCCATGGGTGTCCGAAGGGGCAAGAGGGCATTTCCCCCCATTTTGAAAATATTTTTTTAAAATAATGTTTTTGATTCTAATGATTATTACAACATTCCCAGCACAAGTTTCAATGCGAAAAACACTTAATTGTTAAAGTAAGTCCTTGATCATTATTTATTTTAAAATTTGTTTCTATACAAATTTTTTTCTATGCAAAAACAACATTTTAACCCCCATAAAAAATTGTCCCCCCTACAAAATTTTTGCACTCCTAAAAATGCCTGTGGACGCCGATGCTTGCCTGTATTGGCATCTGGAGCAGGCACTGATCGGCTGCTTGCTGTTCCATACATACCAAATGGGACCAGAGAAATAACAACCGCTGCAGTATTCACAGCTATCGAAGGTTGGGGTACGAAGCCACGCATCTGTGCCTCTGTGGCATGGCTTTCGACATCATTTCGTCAAACACATGTCTTAAATCAGGTGCACGCACTCTTATGGAGGAATAGTTGGGCAAACGTCTGTTATCTTTTGCCTGTCGGCATCATATGCATGAGATAATCCTGGTTAAGATCTGTTCACTGACATTAGCTCCTTCTTCTGGACCAGCTATGCAGATGGTCAAACGTTTCCAATCCTCCTGCAGGCTGATATTGATCATGTTGCTTTCCGTCCAGGTTTAAATGATGTTGAAGTCACAAGAGAGATCACACCGAGCAAAAGAGCTGAAGTTTTGAATGTTGTTGAACAGCAACTTCAGGAAACTCAGCCACGAGAAGGTTACCAGGAACTGCTCATTCGTGTCATCATATTTCTGAGAGGCATCCCGCTAAGTGGAATTCATTTCAGTACTCCAGCTGGACTCCACCGAGCAAAATGGATGGCGTGCTTGTTATACGGTTTCAAAATCTCAATGTTAGGTCTTATCCAGGCAGATGTTGTCCAGTTTAAGCTGACAGCCAAAGAAGAACATGGTCTACTTCAGCTTCTCTGCTTTACAATAGCAGGTGGAATGGTGGATACATCCAAGCTTTGGTTCCGATTAATGACCTGCTGCTTCTGGAAAGGTTGCAATAGTCTGCAGTAAATAAGGTCATATTTTATGGTGCGGTGCAGAAGCTATTGGGGTATCTGAATCAGGAAATCATATGCCTTGCAATGTTTGATCCGTTTGTCACTCTTGAAGTGAAATGAGGAATGGTGAATGCAATTAACAGTTGGCCTCTTGGAAACAGCAATCCAACAAAACGAATCACCATGATGGGTGATCTTTCAGCAAACAGGAATCTAAATGTTCTAACCTCTTTTGTCACTCAGCAGAGTATTCAATTCTTCACAGCATTGAGCTTGCCCACAGAATTCCTTAAGATTGATCTTGGTCTGTGGTGCTACAATTCTGATTTCAAAACAGCGCTGAAGTATGTCAAGGCACTGAAAGTTGTTAACGACACGGCAGAAAGATGTGTAACCCTGATTCATGAGTTTAATGCTGATCTGACCAGAAACGAAGAACCGAAACACTTTCTCCTTCAAGTAGTTGCTGAGCATAAAAAGTTGTTCATAGAAGATATCCACAGTTGTGGCCGGACTGAAATGCTAGACATTGGCGTTTAACAGTAGACAGTCTTTTTGTATTATGTGTTTTTTATGTTGAAGGCTATGTCGGACTAGAACCATTTTCAGAATTTACTTTAATAATCCTTTAATTAGCTGTTGATTACAGTGTTACTGCTTGTGGTTAATAATGCATGCACTGCTAGACAGTAGACAATGAATACAGTGTGTTCACTGCTTAGACTTAATACTAATTAGCGGCATTGTACTAATAGGACATGCCTATGTAAAACTACACTTGCCAAGAGGCACCCCTAAACATCATCCTAAAAATCACAAACTTCACAGGAAATTTTATTTATTTATTTGGAACATTATGAGAGGGTGAGAGTTAAAAAAATAAGAAAATAATTTTTCTGAGCCACCCTAATATATATTATGCACATGTGATTGCATTTGGATATTGATTGCATAATCATTCAATATATAATTATAAATTTCAATGTATAAAATAGTTCTAGTGGTTATAAATATTATTATTAATTAGCAACCTATATATCGCGCAGGTTTCTAATGCACAAGGGATCAACCGATCTCGCACCAAATCCAAAAAGATCGACATATATAGTTAATTTGTTCATTAAAAAAATTAATCACTAACTTTGAATCATTGGTGCAATAATGAGATTATATTTCTGCACAATTCACTGTAATTCTGACGAATAAAACTTTAGTTGGGTTAAACTGAAGTTCCAAAATTTTGAATTATCAAGAAGCAATTTAATTTCTGTGCGTAAATAAATAAATATATATATATATATATATATATAGTTATATTTTTATAGTCTTAATTTTATACTCAATTCATAGTCCTAATTTTATACTCTTCATTTTACTCGTATACCAGTGTATATATATGCAGGCCTTATGAATTCGATTGCTAATCGATACAAAATGATTTCTGCGTGCTAGTAAAGTGTTTCTGAGTTTTGTTTTCACACAACTGGTTTTCTGATGGCCAATGCTTCTTGATAACCCCTCTATAGCAATACGTGAATAAGTTGGTTCTCTGCGTTAGGTTTCGAGTAGCAATTCAGAAATATGGAGTTAACGATAACAATTACGATTTCGCTAAACGATTTTACTCAAAACAACCCCGCAACTTTCTTGGACATCAAGACAGCCTACACTATTTGTATAGTTATAACTATACAAATTTACTTGCAGTAACAATCGATATTTAGGTCACCCAGAGAAATATGTTTAAGTAACCAATGGTCAAAACAAAGGGACATTAAGTCCCTCTATAAGTGTCACAACAATATCTTATCACATATCTCAAGACCGCAATTTCAGCAACAACCAAGTTAGTTAGTTTAATTAACATTTTAAGCGCCATGTTCTTTGAAATTTCTTTCGTAAACAGCACAATACGACAAATAAGTAACACCATAAATTTCATCATATAGTACAAGAAGTAATTGTACAGGTGCAAGAAATAGAGGGAAAAGGAGATAAACGGAAGAGAAAACACACAGACGCTGGTGCAATGGTGTCGTATCTGTCCAAAAAGAAATGATAATGTATGTTAATTAGGCAATGCATTATTCATCTTTTATTTAATGCACAGTAATTACATATTTAAGTAGCCTACATACGGAAGGGAATTCCGCTAGACTAGCGCGCTCCATTATTTCATGAACATAACTATTATTACGAAGAATGATCATTTAATATAAAAGTAAAATCAATTGCACGTTAAATTTAGGTATAATGTATTATTAATTTTTATTGCAATAGAATTTAACGTATTATTCACTGCTTAATTTAATGCTCAATACGTATAGATTTAAGTGCAAACGGCAGGGAATTCCATATGGTTGGCATCTATAACCACTAGAGTCACTAGATATAGGCCACCATATCGTATCAGTGGTTACCTTCAAAGAAAACATTCACTACGTCTCAGGGTACACAATATAATTATACATAATGCCGACTCATTAGTCCTTAAAACTTTGTCATTCGGATGTCATAGGCCTATGCTTAAATTAATTTCATGAACTATGTACACCAATGTGCGATTAGCAGTAGTTTCAATAAAGGCTATACTTATTTACTTACTTACTTGTATCATTATCATAATATTTAATTATGTATATATTTAATATGTTGCATATTCGTATTTGTAATGTTTGTAGGAGTTACTTAAATATGAAATGTAACAATTGGTGAAATGGTGTCGTATCAGTCCAAAGCGAAACAGTAGTGTATGTTAATTTGGCAATTCATTATTCATGTTTTTATTTAATGCACAGTTCGTAAATATTGAAGTAGGCCTACATGCGGCTGAGAATTCCACTAGACTAGCACGAACCACTCTTTCGTAAATATAACTTTATAATAACTAAGAACGAAAATTCAATATATACGTATAATCAATTAATAATGTATTATGAATAATTGTAATGTAATGTAAAGTATTATTCATTTATTAATATAATGAACAGTTCGTATATCTTTAAGAGAGTGTGATTCTCCTAACAGATTTTATTTAGGTACAATTGCTATACTATAACGATAATATTGCTTGATATAATATAGCGGTAATTCTGCTTGATTGTATTGATTAATTACTTATTTAAAAGTTACCAATGAAATAAAAAACCTCATGTCGTAATGACGTGAATGACAAATATATAGTGGGGCCTATAGGCCTACAAGGGTATAAAATGACTATAACACAAATACAGCAAGTACATATTACAGCCCAACGACCAAGAGTATATGACCCAAACCACCCTCCAAGGTCCATAAACAACATCCCATCTTATTGTATTGTAACTGTATTGTATTTGGGAAATTTGTAAAGCGCCTCTAAACAGTCGGAGCTTTTCAGAGGCGCGCTCGACGTGGGAGCCCCTTGGAAAAAGAAATGCTTTAAATAGGCGGACAGGTAGGGAAGAGACCCCAGGCAAAATATTAGACGTATTGAAAGGGAGGTCATTCCAAGGGGAGGGACCAACAATAGCGCACGCGCGTTGCTGGACCATAGCAGTCCTGCGGATAATTTATAATGATTACAACCATAACATGAGATTCTTATTATATTCTTTAATTTGACGCAAGTAATCAAACGGCATAATCAAGGAGTATTATAGTAATAGTTACAAGTATTATAGTAATGTAACAAACATTTGAAACAGTTCCGGGCAAGCCTGTATACCATATGTACAATTTCATAACTGATTACATTCACAAAAGAAATTCTCTGTTTACATAAACTTATAAAACTACAATATTTACACAACTTTTCCCTTATTAATAAGGCTTGTAAGCCTTTACACTTACTTTGAATACAACCTATACCATACAAAGTCTTGATTTCAAAATCTAGGCCTATTTGATACAAAGCACATTAATTTTGTCCCTATATATGCTAGATGTATTTTCTGTTTCACATGCTAGTAATAAATGATTTGTGTTTACAGTGACAATACATAAATCACAAAGACTATTATAGGGTTACTATCATAATTCGTCTTCCATTCATTAATGATATGAGATTTTATAATTGAGAAGATTTCTTGTATTTCTAGATAATTTTTGGAAATAATAATGGGCATATTGAGTTATTGTTTTTCAGCTCTTTCATTACCTAATATATTTACATGACTTGGAATCCAAATCAAACGTACTCTTAGTGATTTTAATTTGATTAAAGATTCGCATTGTTTCTTGTAATAGAGTTGGTCGGAAATTTGAAAAGGAATTCTTAATAGAAGAGCACCTAACGAGTAAGTAAAAAAGGAAAATATTTTAGGTCTTGGTTTTCGTTTTCTGATATCCAAGAAAAGACTTCTAAGCAACTAATTTGGCGGGAAATATGCTAGAGATATTGCAAAGATGGATTTGCTTTATCTAAATTTAGGGTAGAGATTGACGTAACAGGAGCGACTAAGTTTTCTGATATCCAAGAAAAGACTTCTAAGCAACTAATTTGGCGGGAAATATGCTAGAGATATTGCAAAGATGGATTTGCTTTATCTAAATTTAGGGTAGAGATTGACGTAACAGGAGCGACTAAGTGTTCAGCCTCAGAACCGTCAGTGTATATCATAGTATATGTACGCGTGCTTTTTTTGTTCATATGTTCCAAGGAGATAAGAAGAGAGGTTCAGTATTTTGTCCTTTTTCTTGCTAATTGAGTTTTGGAGACTGATATATAGCTAGTCATTATTTAGACAAGGAGGAGTTGTAGGAAAGGTGGAAGCTTGAAAAGAGAGATTAAAGGAAGAGGAAAACCTGTGTTCGTGTGCAAGTGAATTGTTCCTTATATTTAACCAAATGTTCAGAACTCCTTTACTCAATGAGGTTGATCTAAGCAGATCTAATTGGATGACCTGGATTTCCCAAGATTTGCGTGCCTAGTTTTATGGAATTCTGTAATCGTCTCCATAGTTAGGGCAGTTCACCACACTCATTGAAGTGCTCAGGCCGCAGTACCTTTGGCAGCGCCACAGCGCAGCCCCAGCTCCTCATACTGAATAGAGGAAAACATATTCTAGATGTGACTTGGGACTGAAGAATAAGCTACATCGCTGTAATCAATGATTCATCAATAATTAGAGACAAATAGGTCTAAATATTAAATAGCGTTTTCTTCCAAGCTCCCCAATGGTTACCATTATACCGCCCTTAAAGATTTATGCGGTTTTTGCACTTGGTTATCACGTAGTATGTAAGTATAATGAGGTGTTGAATAGTGTAGTGGTTAGCGCGCTGGACTGTCAATCGAGAGGTCGGGGGTTCAAATTCCCGCCAGGGCAGAAATTTGGTTCTCGATTTCTGTTCCACCTATACCCCCTAACCAATTCAGGCATGACGAGGACACTGTCCGTACACTGTCGGTTGGAAGATGAGACGGTGAGGGAGAGGACTGGCCACCCGCCCTCATATGCTGAGGCCAAGAAAATGAAGTCGTTAACACTTCATACCCATGGTTGCCTCAGGGCCAGCTAAAGATAGCAGGGGCGTAACTTTAGTCTAAAAAGTGGGGGGTACCAATACTTTGGTCTAAAAAGTGGGGGGTACCAATTTCTTCTCCACTTTCACTTTTCGCATGGTGGCCATTTTGAACATGTTCCCTGTCAGTAACTCAGTATTCTCATTAATTTTGGCTCTCGTTTTACATGTGTATCTAAGTACTTTCGCACTTTGGCGGAGACTGCATTCTCTGGGACGGCACAATTAAAAAAATATTGATTGACATTTTTTAAAAAGTGGGGGGTACAGTACCCCCAGTCCAAAAAGTGGGGGGTACAGGTACCCCTCGTACCCCCCACAAATTACGCCTATGAAAGATAGTGCTTTTCTTCTTCTATCAAATAGTATAAATTATGTGGTTCCCACGATAGTCTATGATCAAAAATTACCTCAAGGAATTTATCGGCTTTTTTCCATTTTTGATGTGCTCAGTGCTCACTCCCAAGTTTTATGTTCATATTTGTAACCTACGTTTCTTAGTAATGAAAACTACTATTGATTTATTTCGACATATTTTTTAATCCGTTCCTATAACATCTTTTGTTAATTGCGTTTAACGAGAACTGCATGGATTCTGTCCTCTAATTTATGATGGTCGCGGTCGCCTAATATAGAGAAAAACGCCCTCTATGGTTCTCACGCTGCCGTGGAAACTCGCAGTCCCATGTATAGCGCAAAGCGCGGTCAGTTTTGGCGCAGCCGACGATAAGACGCGCAGACGCTCGATGGACCCTCTCCAGTGGCGGATGGCAAATATGAGGGCGGATGGCTGATCCGAACCCGAGGGAGACCAGCTACAAGAAATGAGCAGTAGTCAAGGCGGCTCAATACGAACGCATGAAGTAGGGCGACAGCAGCATTGAAGGTCAGAGAACGCGCAATTACCCGGAGTTGGCGAAGCTGATTAAACAGCTGGGACTTAAATGATCAATATGACGGGCCAGAGAGAGCTCCTGGTCAAGGATGACCCCAGGTCTCGAACGCATAGAGAAGGACTTGTGAGGAATCTCAGCGGAGAGAGTTCAAGTCGAGCTTGGCTAACTGCTGCCTATATACAGGTTACTTTTTTTGGCCCACCCTGTATAGTGCCAAGTCAGATGAATTTGCTTTTCAGGGCGTTCCAGCGGAGTCGATTTGATGACATCCACCCGGCGAGCGCGTCCATGGCCAGAGACCGCTGAGGCAACAGCAGGGGCGTGGGTCAGGTTGGCGCATGGGCGCCCGCAGCATAGGTCAAGGGGGGTCGCGTGACCCCCCCTGGAAATCATGATGTGACTGCCAAGAGAATCATGGATACTGAAAACCTTACTCTAAAAAACAGGATTAGAGATGGCCATATTCCTTTAAATTTTACTTTCTTCCACACAAAAAAAATCCGTTTTGTTCGCAGTTTTTACTTGTAATCGCAATCGTAATCTCGCGATTACTTCAATGCCCACAAAAGCTATAAGTTGCGGGAACCAGATTATTCACAGGCGCTCAGTCAAACCAAATCTATAGGCAGGGGGTCAAAGTGCAAGGGGGTCAGCCAGGCCTGGCAGGCAGTCAGACGGCTACGGTTGATGGAGTTTAGAATTGAAGCGGCGAGGGAGGCAAGTGGAAAAGAAAGAAGCAGGTTAAGATCTGTGAAAGAGCAGTGTTTTATGTTTTGAGTGAAAGCCATGTGGGCAGATGACAAGAGGTAAGGTTTTGGTGAGTTCGTAGGAAGGATCTGATATTTGTCGTAATTCTGGTGAGAGTTTATTCAAGAGAAGCAGAACAGCTATGGCTATAAAGCGATTTGCAAATTTTAGCGATGAGGTGACGAAAGGGCGAAATATTAGGGCGGATGAGGAGGGGTTGAGCGGCGTAGTTGAACTGTGAATAACTGACACACCATACATCCGACACACCATACATCCGACACACCATACATCCGACCCCAAAATTTAGAAGAAACACCAAAAAAGGTCATCACATGAGAAAAAAATTTGACCTCTTTTTGAGCAGATCAGTTCAAAACTCTTTTTTTGACCAGATCAGTTCAAAAATGTCCCCCCCCACCTGTCAAACATAATCGCCGCCAGTGCTCCCGGCCGTGACTGACCTCCCCTGCAAAAAATCCTGCGGGCGCCCATGGGTTGGCGTGAGTGTCATCAGCGTATAACTGGCTCAACACCCCTAAGAAGTCAAGAGTGTGCTGATGGCAGAAGTCAATCAATCAGTCAACTAAGCATTCGTATAGCAACCCTTCAGGGTAGTTATTCAGAGGCGCTCAAAGTCCAAACCCGGCGAAAGCGAACAGTCTTTAGAGGAGGGAAGAATGCGGTGGACGAGTTCTGGGCAATTCAGTCGAGTGAGGGAAAGCGCAATATAGAAGGAGTAGCAGTAGTCAAGCTGATAGGTAATGAACGCATGGACACGAGTAGCAGCATATTGGGAAGGGGGATGGGCGGGAAACCACGCGAAGCTGGCGCAGCTGAAAGTAGCAAACGCGGCTCGGCTGCGAGATATGCGGACAGAGGGCGATTTCTGAATCCAAGATGACGCCAAGATCTCTGACAAAGGTGGAGAAGATAATACAGAGGGAACTCTGAGGTGAGACTAACGTGATCGATCTCAGCGAGCAGCTGGAGTGCCCAGCCACACGTATTGAGTCTTAGAGAGATTCAAGCGAAGGCGATTGGGAGACATAAAGGCGAACAATTAAGGAGTCAGTGGATCGGCACCTGAGGTAGACTGCAGAAGCATCGTCGGAAGGAATGCAGTGGGTGCAAGCCTGGATGTCGTCAGCATATGACTGGTTGGACAGTGAGCAGATGATAAGAAGACGGCTGAGATCGGAGGTGAAGATATTAAAGAGGAGGACCTAAGACGGATCTCTGAGGAAGACCAAAACGGACTGGGGGTCCAGAGGGACCTGGTGGAACAGTAAACGAAAAAAGAGGAGCGGTCACAAAAGTAGGAAGCCAGCCAGCCAGAAGTGTAGAGAATGTAAAGCAGAGGGGTTTAGCTTAAAATATATGCTTACCTTAAACTACAGATTTTATCGAGCAGCTCGGCCAATTCTAATCTGAAGCCAGTATTGTTAAATTCTACCCGGAATTTATAAAATAAATACGAAATCAGAACCGAAACCACATGCATTTGAATAACTATACGCCGAGCTTGTTGAATACGACATAGAACTCGCAACAGTAACCGAGACTCACCTTAAGAAACACCATCTCAATGCTGCGTGTTATGTTAGCGGATACAAGACCAAACGACGCGACCGGGAGGGCAGACGAGCTGCAGGCGTCGCCGTCTACGTGAGGGATACTCTCCACGCGACAGAATGCGTCCTCGCGGAGGACACGAGGATCCTAGAGCTCCTCTAGTTCAAGGTCAATATGCCTGGACGAGAAGTAGGCCTATTCGTCTGAGCGCTCTACAATCCCCAAGCCAATCTAAAGGGTCGACGGACTGGACAGGATTGAGAGTTAATTTGGTATAAGCTGGAAAGTAACTGACGAGTCCTGCGACGCTTTGTCACAGTGTTCAGGACTTAGGGATTCGTTCACTGCCGGTGTAGCGATTTCAGATTACCCCATTTCAAATTACACCCCGCTAACTTGAAATCGCGTTCGGATAACCGGGGGGTAATCTAAAATCGATTTCAAGTTACCCCCGAGGGTTACTTGAAATCGATTTCAGATTACCCCCTACGATTTCAGATTATCCTTTCAAAGTAATGTGGCCCGTTCTTCGACTATCTCATAATGATCATAATAATTGTTAACATTTATCATTAAACTCTCATTACGGTGACCGGTCAATTCGGCGCCGGTCAATTCGGCGTCGGTCAATTGGGCGCGGTCAATTGGGCGCCGGTCAATTCGGCGCATGGTCAATTCGGCGCCGCTCAATTCGGCGCCTTTTGTTAACGCTTCTATTTCTACCGACATTTCGGCTAAACTATTACTTTCCTTGATTCCGATTCTAGTTTAAGTTATAATTATTTCAATCGTTGATCCCGCTTTTAGTTTAAGTTATATTTTGATCGTTCATCCCGCTTCTAGTTTCAGTTAGATTTCAACCTTTCAACAAAGGCGCATATGTTGAAATTGTGTTCCATAGATTAAATTATAGCTAAAAGTAAAACCTGGATGAAAGATTGAAATATAACTAAAACTAGAAGCGGGATGAACGATCAAAATATAAGCTAAACTAGAAGCTGGATCAACGATTAAAACATAACTTGAACTAGAAGCGGGATCAACGATTAAAATATAACTAACAGTAGAACCTGGATGAAAGATTTAAATATAACTAAAACTAGAAGCGGGATGAACGATCAAAATATAAGCTAAACTAGAAGCGAGATCAACGATTTAAACATAACTTAAACTAGAAGCGGGATCAACGATTAAAATATAACTAACAGTAGAACCTGGATGAAAGATTTAAATATAACTAAAACTAGAAGCGGGATCAACGATCAAAATATAAATTAAACTAGAATCGGAATCAACGATTAAAATACAATTTAAACTAGAGGCGGGATCAACGATTAAAATGTAACTAACAGTAGAACCTGGATGACAGATTTAAACATAACTAAAACTAGAAGCGGGATGAACGATCAAAATATAAACTAAACTAGAAGCGGGGTCAACGATTAAAATATAACTTAAACTAAAAGCGGGATCAAGGAAAGTCATAGTAGACGAAATGTCGGTAGAGTAGAAGCGTTAACAAAAGGCGCCGAATTGACCGGCGCCGAATTGACCGGCGCCAATTTGACCATGCGCCGAGTTGACCGGCGCCGAATTGACCGCGCCCAATTGACCGACGCCGAATTTACCGGCGCCGAATTGACCGGCGCCGAATTGACCGGCGCCGAATTGTCATGGCACCCTCATTACCCCTCTAGTACATGATATACAACAAGCTATCTTTCTTCGTAGTTCACAATTACATCAACTAGGTTGAATCATTGTATATCTTATTTTTGCATATAATATGTGTCGCGTGAGGAGATCGACGACAACGACGAGATATCATCATCATCACGATGGAGGCGTCGTTGGCGGTCGAGATAGAATGATGACGGACGAAAGCCAGTCTCCACTTGGTCAACAATGAAGGCAGCGAGGCCGAGGTGTAATCGGACACCACACAGCCAAGGTGTAATAGGACACCTCGCGGCTAAGGTGAAACCAGACACCGCCCGCGCTGCAGGCGAGCGACGACCCGCGTCTCGAGGAGCAATCTGACACTAATTGATGATAGCATGACGTGGGGAGGGGGCTGACCGATGCACGCTGAAGTTCCTACTTAACGGAAGGAAAAGGAGAATACGGGACTTGTACTACTGACGAGCGCGACGTGTGAACATCGGTCGAGCGATCAACATCGAGAGGAACGACCAGCGGCGGCGGCAGAGTATAGTCCGTCAGATTCAGAGACTGACGCTAAGAACGATCTGTAGTTAGGCTGTACGAAGCAACATTGAGATAGTCCGATTTAATATCTAAACGCTTTAATACTACGTGGAAGCTCCCGTAGAGTTATTGTATATATTTGTTTGTTTAATTAAATTCATTTATTAACTAAACAAAGTTCGTCGTGAATCTTCTATAGAAAAGTTAGGCACGTTAAATAAAAGTGCAAGTAAAAGAACAAGCAGTCGAGGGTCGACATCCACACACGGCAAAAACACGACAGGCGACCTTCGATTGCGACAATATGTCAGGCACTTTGAACTAGTGTATGAGTGGTTTTAATACAATTAACATTTCTGTTATATTTTTTTCTTTCAAATATTGAGACTAGCTTTCAATCTTGTATGTTTCGCGTGTTTTATTCAATAAAGATATCATGACTTGCAGGCATAATTTTATCATTTAGCAAGATCAGATAGGGTGTTATGTGAACAGCGCATGGGTAACTTGAATTCGCGTTCAGGCTACCCCGGGGTAATGTGAAATCGATTTCAGATTATCGGAGTAACTTTAAATGGGGGGGGGAGGGGGGAGCCTGAAGTCTTTACACCGGTTCAACGGTAGAGTGAAAGATGATTCCATGATTATATGATTATCGGTCAAATATATGGAACTTAATCATTTTTGCTGATGATACTAGTGTTTTCTACCCACACAAGTCTCTCATTGAATTATATGAAATTATTAACTCCGAAATTGCTTATTTGGTTGATTGGTTTAAAGTTATTAAACTATCGTTAAATATTTCAAAAACTAATTTTATTTTATTCAGATCACATAGGAAACCGATCCCAAAAATAAATATTGATCTTCTTATTGATGGCATTTAAGTTCCTCAGGTAACTTCTACCAAATTTCTTGGGGTCTGCATTGACCAGCATGTAAATTGGTTGGAACATATAAAAGACATATCTACTAAAATTGCAAAAAACATAGGGATATTAAATGGCCTAGCTGCTAGGCAATTGGGCGGCAACTTACATAGTTAGGATATTACAGCGAACGTGAATGAAATGTCAGCGTATCTGTCTCTTTGCCTGGACAAACTATGTACGTTTTATGGTTCATTTAAAAGCTAAAATCGGCCGAATTCCACAAATGTCTACAAGTCCAGATTTGATGCAATCAGGAAATAGACCAGTGAATCCTGTCTAAAAACTACCGGTCATCAAAAAAAGAACCGGAACGCCGTTCCGGTGCGTTCCGGTCCCAACTGATCCCGGTCCGTACATACGATGCTAGGCCAGAATTTTTCAAACTGTGGTCCGCGGACCAAGAGGGGTTTTACATCTCGCTTCCCTTGTGTGGAAAAATGATTAACAGTCGATAAGCAGAAATTATTAAGTAAATTTTATCAGAGTACACGCGTTTTAGGCTATCAGACAGAAATGTAACGTGATCATACATTTATTTACATCACTATGGCACGCAAAGAATAACTATCAGCAGCATCACAAAAGCGTTGTGATCGAATACATACGTTACAGGCATACTTTAAGCAAAGATGCCATAAGTAGTGTATGAATTTGAAATCACAGGCTGTTAATGCTAAAACCATGCTGCAGTGTTGATCATTAATTAATATTTTCAGAACGCTCCCGCGGACCCGCCAAATCCTTCGCGGACCCCTCTTGGTCCGCGGACCACAGTTTGAAAAACTCTGGCCTAGCATCGTATGTACGGGCCGGGATCAGTTGGGACCGGAACGCATCGGAATGGAGTTCCGGTTCTTTTTTTGACGACCAGTAGTTTTTAGACAGGATTCACAGGAACATTCCTAGATCAACATGGCGTCTGACGCCGGCGTTCCGGTTCTTTTACCCCAAAACCCATGATAAACCTTTATTACTCACTATAGTATATCTTTGTCTGGCTTATTGCAGTATTGTCTGAACCTCTAACTATGCCCACAGACTGCACAAATTGATCATTTTGCAAAAAAGAGCAATACGAGTGATAGGCCTATAGCAAGGATAGCTCCTATAGGTACCATACTAAACAACACCAATAAATTTGGTATCCTTGGAGTTACTCAGATCAATTTTCTACAATTAGGTGAATTTGTGTATAAATATACACGCAAATTATTACCTATTACCTTCAGGGATTGCTTTAAGTTAACCTGTGATACCTACGGATATCCTATTATACAAAATGAACTTTACCGAGAGTTCTCTGCTCGCACAAACACCAGTAAGTTTGCCATTAGGGCCACCGGCACATTGACCTGGAACGGCGTCCCTCCAGATATTGATTGAGGTTTTGGTGCGCCATCAGTTGATGCTTTGTGCATTCAGCGATAGAAAGCATATTAGTTAATAATTAATAATAAAAATAATTATCTGGATATCTGTAGACATTTGTGGAAATGCATATATACGAAGCTCTTTCTGACACTAACACTCGCTAACACTCTTGCACTTTATCACAAATTTACATAACACACATATATACGTATATCTAGAAATTATGTATATTATGCACACGTGACTGCACTTGGATATAGAGTGCACAATTATTCAATGTATAATTACAAATTTCTATGTATAAAAAAGTTCAAGTGGTTATT
This sequence comes from Allolobophora icterica, assembly GCA_963556255.1. NCBI lineage: Eukaryota > Metazoa > Annelida > Clitellata > Crassiclitellata > Lumbricidae > Allolobophora > Allolobophora icterica. Next base: position 6,597,811 of record OY744606.1, on the reverse strand, counting down.
AATTTGTAATTAGTAAGTTCTATCGCGCAGATTGCTAATGCACAAGGGATCAACCAATGGTGCACTTATCCAAACAGCTCGGCATATATAGTTAATTTGTTAATTAATAAAAAAGAAATTACTAACGTTGAATCATTGGTGCAATAATGAGATTATATTTCTGCACAATTCACTGTAATTCTGACGAATAAAACTTGAGATGCGCAAAACTCCAGTTTCAAAATTTTAAATTATCAAAAAGCAATTTCATTTCAGTGCATAAATAAATAAATAAATAAATAAATAAATAAATAAATATATATATATATATATATTTGAGCAGGTATATTTCCATAGTCTTAATTTTACAGTCTTAAGTTTATACTCCTAATTTTGATGTCCTACTTTATACTCTTCATTTTACTCCCAACAGTGTATATATATATATATATATATATATATATATATATATATATATATATATATATATATATATATATATATATATATATATATATATATATATATATATATATTCGATTGCTAATCGATACAAATTGATTTCTGCGTGCTAGTAAAGTTTTTCTGAGTTTTGTTTTCACACAACTGGTTTTCTGATGGCCATTGCTTCTTGATAACCTCTCCAACACGTGAATAAGTTGGTTCTCTGCATTAGGTTTCGAGTAGCAATTCAGAAATATGGAGTTAACGATAACAATTACGATTTCGATAAACGATTTAACTCAAAACGACCCCGCAACTGTCTTGGACATCAAGACAGCCTATACTATTTGTATAGTTATAACTATGCAACTTTACTTGCAGTAACAATCGATATTTAGGTCATCCAGAGAAATATATTAATAGGTAACCAAAACGACATTAAGACCCTCTAATAGTATCACAACAATGTCTTATAACACATCTCAAGACCGCAATTCCAGCAACAACCAATTTAGTTAGTTTAATTAACATTTTAAGCGCCATGTTGTTTGAAATTTCTTTCGTAAACAGTACAATACGACAAATAATTAACAATATAAATTTCATTATATAGAACAAGAAATAATTGTACAGGTGCAAGAAAAGAGGAGAAAGGAGATAAATGGAATATAAAACACACAGACGCTGGTGAAATGGTGTCGTATCTGTCCAAAGCGAAACAGTAATGTATGCTAATTTGGCAATGCATTATTCATGTGTTTATTTAATGCACAGTTCGCATATATATATATATAAAAGTATATAAATTATGCGGCTGAGAATTCCACTAGACTAACGCGCCCCACTCTTTCGTAAATATAACTTCATAATAACTAACTTATAAGAACGAAAATTCACTATATGCGTATAATCACTTGCGTGCTATCTTTATTTATAATGTATTATGAATAACTGTAATGTAATGCAACGCATCATTTATTTCTTAATTTAAGGATAGTTTGTATATCTTTAAGAGAGTGTAAGTCTCCTTACAGATTTTATTTTAGGTACAATTACTATACTATAACGATAATATTGCTTGATATAATATAGTGTTAGTACTGCTTTATCGTATTGATTAATTATTTATTTAAAAGTTAACAATGGAATAAAAAACCTCATGTCTTAATGACGTGTACGACAAATATATTTTGTATACAATGGTTAAAAATGACTATAACACAATTACAGCAAGTACATATTACAGCCCAACGACCAAGAGTCTATGACCAAAACCACCCATGGCACTAAGGTCCATAAACAACATCCCATCTTATTGTATTGTAATTGTATTTTATTGGGCAAATTTGTAAAGCTCGTCTAAACAGTCGAAGCTTTTCAGAGGCGCGATCGACGGGGGAAGCCCCATGGAAAAAGAAATGCTTTAAATAGGCGGACAGGTAGGGAAGAGATCCCAGGCAAAATATTAAACGTATTGAAAGGGAGGTCATTCCAAGGGGAGGGACCCACAATAGCAAACTTGCGATGCTGGACCATAGCAGTCCTTGCCCAAGGGACAAAGAGATCAAGTCAAACAGCGGAGCGAACGCGGCTAGGTCGCATCATAACTATATGATAATGAGACAATTGATGCTACCAGACAAAACTTAGCATCAGTTTTAACACATGAATGTATAAGTAAAAGCCTTTATTTATAACAAATTTCATAATAATTGACAACTTTGGTCTGAATGAGATTCTTAGTTTTTTTAAAATTTACCTACAGCTTTGCAGATAATTTATAAGTATACAACCATAACATAAGATTCTTATTCTATTCTTTAATTTGACAGAAGTAATCAAACGATATAATCAAAGAGTTTTATAGAAATAGTAACAAGCATTATAGTAATGTTACAAACATTAAAAACAGTTCTGGCCTAGCGTGTACCATATGTCCAATTTCATAACTGATTACAAACACAAAAGAAAATCTCTGTATACATGAACTTATAAAACGACAGTATTTACACAACTTTCCCTTATTAATAAGGCTTGCAAGCCTAAACACTTCACTTTGAATACAGTCTATACCAAACAAAGTCCTGATGTTAAAATCTGTTTGATTCAAAACACATTAATTTTGTCTCTTGATATGCTAGATTTATTTTCTGTTTCACATGTTAGCAATAAATTATTTGTCTTTACTGTGAAATTATGCAAATTACCAAGACTATTAGGGTCACGATCAAAATTTCTCTGCCATTCATTAATGATATGAGATTTATAATTGAGAAGACTTCTTGTATATCTAGATAACTAATTGAAATAACAATGGGCATATTGAGTGATTGTTTTGCTACAGAATCAGCTCTTTCATTAACTAATATATTTACATGATTTGGAATCCAAATCAGACGTACTCTTAGTTATTTAAATTTATTAAAGTTTCTTTTGTTTCTTGTAATAGAGTTGGTCGGGAGTTTGAAAAGGAATTCTTGATGGAAGTAAGAACACCTAAAGAGTATGAAAAAACAGCAAAATATTTAAGGTCTTGGTTTTCATTTTTGATATCCAAGAAAAGACTTCTTAGCAACTAATTCGGCTGGAAATATGCTAGAGACATTGCAAAGACGGGTAAATTTAGGGTAGAGATTGATGTAACAGCAGCGATAAGTTTTCAGCCCCAGAACCGTCAGTGTATAGGTATGCGTGGTTTCTGTTCATATGTTCCAAGGAGATAAGATGAGAAGTTCAGGATTGTCGTTTTTCTTGCTTATTGATTTATGGAGACTGATAGTCATTATTTAGCCAAAGAGGAGTTGTAGGAAAGGTGGGAGCCTGAAAAGAGAGATCAAAGGAAGAGGAAAAGCTGTGTTCGTGTGTAAGTGGATTTTTCCTTATATATGACCAAATGTTCTGAACTCCTTTACTCAATTAGGTTGATATACGCAGATCTAATTGGATGACCTGGATTTCCCTAGATTTTTATACCTAGTTTTAGGGAATTCTGTAATAGTTTCAGTATACATAGTAAGGATAGTTCACCGCACTCATTTTGAAGTGCTCAGGCCGCAGTACCTTTGGCAGCGCCACAGTACAGCCTTAGCTCCTCAGACTTAATTGAGGAAAACGAAAAGCGCCCCGACAAATGCGCACCGACAAATGCGCCCCGACAAAAGCGCCATAAAAAACCCGACAAATGCGCCCCGACAAATGCGCCCCGCGATTATCATTTTAGCTCTATTCGCATCGCTAATCCAGCTTTTAGTTTAAGCTCGATTTTCATCGCTACTCTAGCTTCTACTTTGAACTATATTTTCATCGCTGATCCAGATTCTATTTAAGCTCGATTTTCATCGCTATTCTAGCTTATACTTTGAACTACATTTTTATCGCTGATCCAGCTTCTACTTAAGCTCGATTTTCATCGCTATTCTAGCTTCTACTTTGAACTACATTTTCATCGCTGATCCAGCTGCTATTTATGCTCATTTTTTATCACTGATACAGCTTCTAGTTTCATCTATATTTTCATCGCTTATCCAGCTTCTAGTGTAGTAAAACTCACACTAGCTTGAATGAGAAATTTTCAAAAAGGAAACTATGTACACATTGTACATTTAAATGTGTCTCATTGTTCCTGACATTCCCCATCGGAACTGGATTTCCCATAGTGCGACCGTACGTTACCTCCCGGAATAACGTACGCGTACCGTACGTACGTTATCGAAAAAAATAACGTACGCGTACCGTACGCGTACGTTAAAAATGCCACAAATTTATCTGATCATTCACGAAGAACCTCAATATGACTAGCCTTATAAGGTACGCGTACCGTACGTGTACGTCAAAAATGATCAGTTTAGCTCTACAGTAGGCCTATTAGTCTCCCCGTACGCAGGCCTAGTTATTTACGAACGGTACCGAAATTTAGTATTACCAATAAAATTACCTATGGCACTGACCATCTTATAAAGTGTGCCGCAAAATCTTAATATTCTTCACACTAAGGGGGGCTATACATTAGACAGAATATTAGCAATTTGGAATTTAAAAAGTTTGAGAGATCATTAAATGTAATGGTTAAAATTGTTTACGACCGTCAATCACCAACTATTATTGACTTTTCTTGTGCATAATGTTATGTATTTTATTTTCGACATGAACTGATGTGAACGTACGGCAGTGGTTTTCAACCTTTTTGTAGTGACGGAACCCTATACAAGCACTCATTTGCTCGCGGAACCCCGGGGCGTTTTAGCCGTCCACTTTCCCAAGAAATTCAAGTTATTGTAACTTGTAATGTTGGGATAATGTTTAAATTTTAGAATGTTAAACTTTAAATATAAGTCTTTGCATCTCTGGTGCAGGCTATTACAAATACATACTTTTAGTCTAGCACTCTAGAGTAGTGCACAGAAACAATGTCGGTAAACAACATGTAGATTACTGTATGTTGGCCGCAACTAATTCTGACATATGGATAGAAGAGCTACCGTATAGAAACGCTGGGCTGTAAGTAATTAACTTCCAAAATTTGTTTAATTTGAACTATTCTTAACAGAATAGGCCTACTAGTCACTACCGCTGCTACCCTCTCACTTTGACATTTAAGGCACGACGTAGGTGGCCACTCCGGATACCCCTGTTACGGGAGTATCCGGAGTGGGACAAGTGTCTCTGATCACTACCTTCTCCAGACCTACCTCCCGAACTGATGGGTAGTGGGACACTCGTCCACGGAGTGCCTTGATACAGCTTCCATCGCTAGTTGCAGGTAGGCAATAGTGAGCCCACTTCTTCCTTTCCTGGGAGTCGGGGATTCCAGATTTCGTCCTGCACGCAACTGAACGGCAACAACGGACCAACGACAATTCGCTTACAGGCGGCCGCATAGCAGTTTCCGGTCCACTCTAAGGTACCTTCCTCTCTCCCCTTGGTCCTCTCTCGTGGTCCCAATAACTGTAATGGTATGTGCCAGTCCTCCGCCCCGGCTACATATATACGAGGTTCTACACAACGGTCAGTAAACACGGTGCAATCACAACTGCACCAAGTGGATGGCACTCGGCTCGACCCAAGGTCATCTTAGCAATTCAGGGCTATTGTTGGCACATTCTCCCTCTATCCCAAACGGGAACAGGTCGGGGGTAATTAAACCAATTCCACGCCAAGAGGGTTGGCTATGTCAGAGCGCCTATAGTTAGCCTACCCCGCCGTTTACCCGCGTAAAAATGCAATGCAAATATAAAATGCAACGATACATTCCCGTAATAATGTTTTATGTTAACATAGAATTGTGTCTAGCATGAACGCCTGAAAGCTCTGAAGAATTCTGTTATTTGATCATCCTTTTGTGAAATCAGTTGGTGGTTTTTAAATTTAAGACTGCTGTCGCGGAACCCCTGGCCGACGCCCGCGGAACCCCTGGGTTCCGCGGAACCCCGGTTGAAAACCACTGACGTACGGTAACGTACGGCATAATAACGTACGCGTACCGTACGTACGTTATAGAAACAAATAACGTACGTACCGTACGTACGGCCGCACCTTGGGATTTCCCCATCAAACAAATCTGTGGAAAAACCGCAAATAAGACTCTGTTGTTTGGACTTGCCTTCAGCTGCAAGACAACCTAAAACAAATGTGAAAAGTTTATATATTAGAGAATCAAATTCCTCAATATTTTTCCTATTGGGCTGGGGGACATAGTCATTACTGTAATTGAAATTGAGGAATTCTTTTGTATTTTAACCAGGTGATGGATGGTTTAGTGTTTAATGTGAACTGATAGGTAAAACTGTCTCTATTGTTGATTTCCTCACGGTTATTTGATTTGTCTTCAATTGGTGTTGTTTTGTTTATGTCAAGTTCTATATTGTCTTGTTTTGATTAATATATCTTTTTGTATAGCCCTGATTTTGAAAATTTCCTGAGTCTTAATGTAATCAGGACATCCTCCCTGAGCCGCGCTGTGATTTTCATGGCAATTGCTACATTTCTTAATGTCTTTATTGTGACAATTGTCATATCAATGTTTCTCGATGCGATGGCTGCTAATTACAGGACTTTAAGACACCAATGTTTGTAATGACCGCATCGTTAACACCTATGACAACTCGTTGGTTTTGGTAGATATTAATGTATTTTCATCCTTTGCCAAAGGCCTGAATAAAAAGTGGTAAAGTCCGTTGCCTGTGTGATTGCGATTAGAGTTGTTTTGCTGGTCTCAAGAATTGCAGTCGTTTTGATCTGAACAGTTCCTGTGGCCTGGACCAGCTCAGACATTCTCCATACACCACCCAGTTTTAGTAGAAATGCAGCTTTTTTATTGGAAGATCGTATACCTCATGACGTGGGAGAGAAGACCTGTTTTTGATGTGGAATAGGGTATGAACTTTAAAAGTTTATTCTTCTGCGCCTCATTTTGTGTAAGTATTCGTAGGCTGTGTCTGTAGGGAATGTTTGAATTACTTCACCTCCTGTCGGTGTTGCAATTTCTTTTAACAACTGCACAGGCTTAGTGCGGAAGAAATAAGATATCTAAGATAAGATATGAGTAAGATATTCGCTTCATGTCCTAGATAAGTTGTTTTGAAATCTTATTCTTTGTTCCTTCGTCAAGGGAGGGCAGGTTTCAACTTTCTCAAAAGATATGTTTTCGACTGTACCTTACTATCCACAGGTTGATAAAATCACTTAGGAACATGTGTATCTATTTGAGCTCTATCAACGTATTTGATTCAAGTCATTACATGCATACCGCGGGCAGACAACGGTCCTGACTTCCTGGTCTCTGTTCTGCTGTTAGAGCAGGGGCGGATCTAGACTTTTACTTTACGGGGGGCGATTTCATGGACGTCCAAGGTCAAAGGAATTAAAATTACTTATCAAGTTTAGAGCACGATTAAAGCAAGGGCGTGTAGAAGTAATATTCAAACTGCAGTCCGGCGCTGTACATGCGTAATAATAATCACATGACATTTATCCTGTAGTACAGTATAGTATAGCAAATTTTTAAATTTTAAATATTAACAAAATTATTTTTTGGACTCTTAGGGGGGGCGATCGCCCCAATCGCCCCCCTCTGGATCCGCCACTGTGTTAGAGTCATATTGCCTTGGGCTGCATTTTTATGTTTTGTTTGCTCTGGTCTTAGGTACATATTGCCAAGTGTGACATCTGATTCTATTTTAGATTAATCATAACATCTTTTACTACGAATACATTTTCTACATCATTATCATCCGAACTATATAACCAGATGAACTCAGATTTTGAACCACATCATTCTTTTAATCATTTTTATGAGTAAAATCAACATCATTCCTATGATCATCCTCTAGATCATTCTCATAAACATTCGTTTGAACATTCTCATGAGTAACACTCTTATCATCAATCTTATTAGCAACATCAACATTATCATTAACATTACTTCTGAATTACGTGTTCTTTTTAGAATGTTGGTGGCTTTTCTTACCTGGTTTTTCTTGTGTTTAAAAAAAAATCTGATTGGGCTGTTGCAGGGCTGGTGTTGATTCTACAATGATTGTGTTGTCGTCAAGATATCCTCCTTTCTCAACACGTCCTTTGTTACTGTAGACTGTCTGCTGCCGATGGAGTGAGGCTTTATTAGCGAACCTGATGGGAAGTGACCCAGATCGTCAGATTCATCAGTTCCATCACAATCAGTTTCATTGGAAACTCCAGCTGTGATTTCGCTAGCGGTATACCGTCTCCGGTCTTTGGTTCTTGTTCCAGAAGAGTTGTTGTTGACTGGTTGGTTTAAGGAAAGAGTCAGTCATCTGACTTGGATGAACTGGACAAGATGTCCAGAGTACGCTTCCTCTATGTATCTTTGATATTAGATCATACATGTAATCTAATATTTGAGTTTTTTGTGATATTTCGATTTATTGTTGCTTGATGATGATGATTCAAAATACTTTGATAGTTGAAAGATTGTCTTATGTGATAATCCGTAAACTTTATTATCCCTATAGATAATCGTCGTGTAATTCGTACAGATAGATTTAGTAGCAATCCATATAGGTAGATATAAATTGTATCCAAACGATATACGAATGAACTATACGCGTTCAGGAATCTTTCTTTCTACCTATTCACGACTACCATAACGACAACGACAAACTTTTTGCACAGCAGAACTTAACGTAACAAATCCACAAGTAGCCTGGTTCAACTTAACGCAACAAGTCCTCAAGTGGCCTGGTTCAACTTAACGTAACAAATCCTCAAGAAGCATCTATGGCCTAGTTTAACTTAACGTAAGAAATCTTCAAGAAGTACCCCTAGCCTAGTTTAACTTAACGCAACAAATTCTCAAGAGGCACCCCTCGCCTATAGTTTAAATCGAAAACTCGCCAACGTCAATTTATAAATTGATCTAAACTTTCGAAAGACATTAGTTTTTTTAAAGGTGATTAATGGAATATTTCCGAATAAAATCAAAATGGCGACCTCAGTATACAAAGATGACAAATGCCCTAATAAGGAGGGTCACGTGATTTTCCGTGGACAAGTGAGACAAAGTCGTTGAGAATTCTACTGACCATAAATTTTACTGACCATTTTAGCTTAGTGATCGCTCAGTGGACGTCGACATAGTTTTACATCTCTAATATGGAAGGCGACCTTAGCGTATATCAATCAATGGCTTTGCATTACCTTATACGTTTATTACATTAGAAGGAGTTTCAGTACAGGGTTGCGGCTCTAGTTCGCGTAACCGTGAAGTTGTAATGTAATATTGTATTGTATTCGGGCATTTATAAATCTGTGACAACGGGAGAGCCATTTAGAAGCGCTCCGAGTGCGAGAGACCTCAAGAGAAAAAGCAAGTTTTAAGAAAGGTAAAAGATGAAGAGACGTTACCTGAGAGAATGGAAGAACGAACGGACGGAGAAAGCTCATTCCAAAATGTAAGGCCAATGGAAGAAAAAGACCTAGATTGATCCAGTGAAGTCCTAACACGGGGAACGAGGAGGTCCAGACGGTCAGAGGAACGAAGAGAACGGAGAGAAGAAGCAGAGTGAGGGCGATGAATTAAGTCACAGAAATATTTGAATTGGGTGTCATTTTGTAATTTCATTTCATTTCGAGGATTTACACAGCGCCCCTTCATGGTATCTACACAGGAACGCTCCAGACCCAGCTCCGACTAAAGAGGACAGTCTTGAGATTGCAGTAAAATGTATCAGAGAGAAGCCCATTCCAGACCGAAGGGCCAGCAATAGAAAAAGCATGATGAATCACAGACAATTTTATCCAAGACTAAAATTCAACGTTCTTGAATATAGCCATGAATATAATAAATTGTTTTTGATCCATTGTTCCAAGTAGATCCATTGATGAATTTCAGGTCTCTTGCGATGAAAACAAGGTCTCTTAATTAAAGCCATCGATCCTTAGCTACCTACCTACCATCGTTGTTATTAGAATCTGGTGGGATTTTACTAAATCAATTTCTTATCTAAAAGATTTCTAGATTTTGTAGTCTTTTTGTAATGTTTTTTTGCTTTCTATTATTCTTATTTGCATGACCGTAAGAATGACCTTCAATTACGTGTTTTTATATCATTTCTGTTTTAACTTTTGTAGCAATTTATTAGTCGTTGAATGTTAGTCTTGAATATAATCGCCTTGTAGTTGAGCTGAAGAATCCGATCCATTGTGGTTATTCAATTTACTGCACTGATTGCTGGAATTTTTTTTTACTGATTTTTCTTGTAGCTATTTTAACGATGTGCGAAACGTTTCATTTCTAATTTGTATTAAAATTCCTGCTTTTGAACAATAGAAAATCACTTCCACGCATAGCATTAGATAAAAACTATTTGTTTAGAAAGAATAGTTTTAGCAACCGTATTATTTAAAAAAAGACCTGCTTATAATAATAATAATAATAATAATAATAACGAACCTCCCTGGCAACAAACAGTCACAATGGGACAAGCCGCTGCTCCTCGGGGTGACATCGTCTGTCGACGCGAATCTGCACAGCCCCTACGATCAGGCACGCCTAAAGGCCATAACGACCTCACACGCCTCTGACTGGTTACATGCTCTCCCGCTCACCGCATTCGGCCTTAGGCTGAGCGACGAGGCCGTGCGCGTGGCGGTCGGCCTGCGGTTGGGCGCAGTCATTTGTGAACCACACACTTGCGCATGCGGCGCCCCCGTTTCAGCAAGGGGATCGCACGGCCTCTCGTGTTCGCTCGGTTTCGGTCGACAAGCCAGACATAGCGCCATCAATGACCTTATCCACCGCACTCTTAATAGAGCGGGTACCCCGGCGATCAAAGAACCATCAGGACTGACCAGATCCGACGGAAAAAGGCCGGACGGCCAGACTCTGATCCCTTGGAGTGGCGGACGTCCTCTGATATGGGACGCGACCGTGGTGGATACGGTAGCCGCTTCATATCTTCCCGAGACAGCGATCACTGCCGGAGGAGCAGCAGAAAGGGCGGCCACAAGGAAGCACGCCAAATATTTAGAACTAGAAACGAGATACACCTTCGTGCCGATCGCCGTGGAGACATTGGGCCCTACAAACAAAGAAGGTCTCGCCTTCGTTTCTGAAATCGGCCGCCGATTGACGGCAGTCACTGGCGAGGCCCGCGAGACAACCTTTCTCTTCCAGAACATTTCAATAACAATTCAACGATTCAATGCCGTTGCATTCCAGGGCACCTTGTCAGGACTACCCGGGATCGAGGACCAGCGGGCCCATCCAAGCTGGACCTAACTATAAAATCTTGAAGAAAACGTTGCAAAATCGAAATAATAATAATAATAATAATAATAATAATAATAATAATAATAATAATAATAATAATAATAATAATAATAGTTAATATTATTATTTTTATTATTATTATTATTATTATTATTATTATTATTATTATTATTATTATTATTATTATTATTATTATATTAATAATAATATCCAACGTTATAATGCCATCGCATTCCGTGGCACATTCAATGACTCAGCGGAGGACGAGGCCTGATTTCCTAGGAATAACATACCAACAAATTAATATCTAAGCCCCCGAGGGATCATATGTACTTGGGGCATAAAAAAAAATTATAATAATAATAAGAATAATAATAATAATAATAACAACAGGACAATTTCTAGAGCGCCGTAACGTGACCATGCCGCTACAAGGGCGCTGTACAGACAACACCTACAGCCTATAGCATGATAGCCGGTCCTATTTAGCAGACGGATAGGTTTTGATGAAAAGATGACGCTTGAGCCGGGTCCGGAATGCCTAATGGCTAATTAGAATGCTTATGGCCGTTGTAGCGTATCAGTTGTCGCTTTTATAGCATTTTATCTTTCTTATTGCATAACATTGGTTTAGAGCTAATATTTGCAGAGTGTTTTAGTCACCATTTTATTGATTTAAAAGGCTTATAGTCTTTGTTGAAATTTCGTCGTCGCTAGTGTTACCTTCAATTCTAATATCTGATACTATTTGGACTTGTCAAATAGGTATTATTATAATTATTACTATTAAGGAGCTTTTATATAGCGCCCCTTCAAGGTGATCTACTCAGGAGCGCTCCTAGTCCTCTCTCCCTCTCTCTCTTTAACCGTCCTCGATACGAGGGTTGGTCGCATTGTAGACGATTCTTCTCCATCCTTTCCTGTCCTCGGCTACTCGCAGCAACCTCTCTGTTGATAATCCCAACCATTCGCCAATGTTGTCCATCCACCTCTTCCTTGGTCTTCCTCTTGTTCTTGTTCCCTAGTCCAACCACGGCTAAAAAGAGTAGTTTTCAAGTATTGGGTGCATTGTTGATAAATTCTAGTTATTATTAGTATCACATTAATTTTAAGTGGCTTTAATGCTTCGCTAACTTTTCACATGGGCAAACCACATAAAATATTTAATATAGACTCGACGTCTATATTCTGAGAATGTCTTCTGATCAGTGTCGCGATTCTTTGGTGCTTCCTCAAAGCGACCATAATAATTAATACTCGGGATTTCGGACCCTTCTGTGTCTGCCCTCTTCTATTCCTAAAACAAATTTGTTCACTACATTATGTGAAGTTTCTATTTTGAAAACAACAAATTAAATGATGGTTGCATCTGTCCTATATGGTGTATTTTTCTGTCGAAACGCTCCGGAAAGCCGTTCCGGCGTAAAGACTTCAGGATATCCCTTCTTTCAAGTTACCCCCGGTAATCTGAAATCGATTTCATGTTACCCCGGTGTAGCGATTTCAGATTACCCCCATTTCAAATTACCCCCCGGTAACTTGAAATCGCGTTCAGATTACCCCCTACGATTTCAGCTTGCCCCTCAAATTAATGGGGCCCGTTCTTCGACTATCTCATAATAGTAATAATAGTTGTTAATATTTATCATTAAACTCTCATTACCCCTCTAGTACATGATGTACAACAAGCTATCTTTTTCTGTAGATCACAATTACATCAACTTGGTTGAATCTTTGTATATCTTATGTTTGTATATGATATGTCAGGCATTTTGAACTAGTGTATGAGTGGTTTTAATATAATTAACATTTCTGTGACATTTCTTTATTTTTTTCAAATATTGAGACTAGCTTTCAATCTTGTATGTTTCACGTGTTTTATTCAATAAACATATCATGACCTGTAAACACAAGAACTTATAGTTTTAGCTAAATCAGACAGGTGGTAATGTGAAGGGCGGAGGGGTAATTTGAAATCGATTTCAAGTTACCCCCGGGGGTAATGTGAAATCGATTTCAAGACTTGTTTCAAGTTACCGGGGGGTAACTTGAAATAGGGGGTAACCTGAAGTCTTTACACCGGGAGTAGCTTGAAAACGATTTCAAGTTACCCTTCACATTACCCCTATTTGATTCAGCTAATATGATAAAATCTTATGCTTACAACTCAAGATACGTTTATTGAATTAACCACATGAAACATACAAGATCGAAAGCTAGTCTAAAAAAAATTAAAAAGTCACAAAAATTTTAATTGTATTAATACAACTCATACGCCAGTGACTAGTTCAAAGTGCCTGACATATCACATGCAAACATGATATGTTCTACAGAGAAAGATAGCTTACCGAACATCATGGACTAGAGAGTAATGAGAGTTTAATGATAAATATTAACAATTATTATTATTGTGCGAGAAAGTTGAAAATGGACCCCATTAATTTGAGGGTGTAAACTCAAATCGATTTCAAGTTACCCGCAGGGGTAAAATGAGATCGATTTCAGATTACCCCCGATGATCTGAAAGCGATTTTAAGTTACCAGGAGGGGGTTATGTGAAGTGGGGGTAATCTGAAATTGCTCCACCGGCACCTTTTTTCAGCTACTAAAAAATAATTTGTTTTTTTAATTTTATTTCAGTGTTTTCACTGTTTATTGATACACAAAATTACTAATTTATAATTGCGCGTTATGACATTATTAGCCTTCATAAAATTGTTTATGTCAGAAATACTAAATATATGCTAACCGAGACCCCTCCCCAAAGCCCGTTTTTTCTCGGGCTTCGCCCTTGATTTAGCCCTTCCATAATTGTTGAGTTCCGGAACCTATTTTTCTAGAAAAGAAAACGTTGGTCCTATATATACACATATTCATAATTATTGCTAAGAAGAATTATACCATATATATATATATACATATATATATATATATAAATTTTTTGGGACACCCTAATATACACCGTGTCTCAAAATAAACTGTGCAAAATTGTTTCTGTTAGAACTTCGTCAAATTTCCACCAATTTTAATAATTTTTGGTAGGTAGATGGCAAAATAGCTGAAATTTTATGCTATACATAAATTTTCCACCTCACCTGACTCATATCACCGCACTACCTTGTTAAACACAGATGTACCAATTTCTTACATAACGCTTAAATTTTAACAACTAGAGTGCTCAGATTTTGTTCATCAATTCGTTAGAGGGCGTCAGATGTTATTAAATAAATTTCTAATTTTAACTAGTCTACCCTCGGAATAGCTGGCAGTCATTATTTACGTATTAATGACGTAACTGTTTATTTTAAGCTGCGCTATCGTTGATTAAAAATGGTGTTTTCGATCGTTCTTACGTCCGTACATCTGTGTTTAACAAGGTAGTGCGGTGACATGAGTCAGGTGAGGTGGAAAATTTATGTACAGCATAAAATTTCAGCCATTTTTCCATCTACCTACCAAAAATTATTAAAATTGGTGGAAATTTGACGAAGTTCTGGCAGAAACAATTTTGCACAGTTTATTTTGAGACACGGTGTACATACATATGAATATATATATGGTATTCTATAGAATTCTGACATATATATATATATATACAAATACACACACAATATTATACATATATATATGTATGCCTAAGGATTACAGATATATATATATATACTATACATAATATATTATATAATAGTACTATTACTATTATATAATAATAATACTCCACGTATATATATATATATACTACAAGGATTACACAGATAATTTAACAATGATTGGTTTTCTTAAGTAAGTCTTCTCGGACCCCTTTCTTGCCTCCTGCCCGAATTCGCACAGGAATTTGGCTTGCACAACAATTTAGGCTAATATATCGACCTTTCAGCAATATTACTATAGAAGGTCTTAGATCTGAAGTATTGCTCCATTCCTTTTTCCCAAGATGAAACCTAAAAGTCTTTTGTCGTATAGTAGTTTCCAATGTTTAACGACATCTTTTGATTACCAGTAATTTTGACGTCGCTCTCCACCTGTCTCCTTGCGTGGAACTGGCAGTGACAGTTGGGAGTACCAAACCCCCACTGAAGATGTAAACTCGGTACAATAAGTACCCAGCTTACATCTTCACTGGGGTTTTATTTCAGAAGGTGTGTCGCAGCTACGGAACCTCTTAATAGGGAATCTTTCTTAGTTTGACATTTATTTGTAATTAAAGTCACGATCAAAATGGTTTGAGTTGAAATTGGGTAATATTGAAATAGTGAAATACTAGGCCTACTTCATTTTATAAATATTTTAAGTTTCGTTATGTCTTTCACAGAGCATATAAGGAGATACTGATATATATATATATATATATATATATATATATATATATAATATTCATAAAATTTATAAAACGAATATATATATATATATTAAACAATAAAACAGTTATTCGGTAAATAGAAGAGTCATCGCTGGCGAGCACTCGCAGACACGCACAGCCCGCCGATGGATTTCCATACAGAGCTATTAGTAGAGACTGTATTCAAGAGTTCAGTACATATGCATACACATATACGTATTCGTATCCATATATCTATATATAGCAACTACATCTATATATACATCTATATATACAGTTGTTATTTTGTGCTTAAAGCGATTTCACTAGAAATTTGTAACCCAGTGCTTTCTTTGGCACCTTTTCTCGGCTAGAAAATATTTTAGAATTTATTTTAATACTAAAAACAATAATTTAGCTATTTTTATTTAATTTCAGTGTTGTGAAATATGTGAAATGTAAATAACAATAGATTCACTATACGATGTTATGTAATATACCGTCATTTCAATTATAACTTCTATCGCGCTGGTGCCGAATGCACAAAGCTCCAACCGATGGCACTCACAAACCAAGGCGTAATCAGGTCAGATATCGAGAAAAGCAGTCCACAAAACAGAGAAGCAGTTCTATTGCTAGCTAACAAAGTAGCTAAATAATGAATGACGAGCCAATAAAATTAATTAGGAATATTAATTTTAACATCTATCTAGAATTACAGTTTCCAAACATTTTTATATGTTTCTTGTTTTAAACTCTATTTCAATGGAGAATAAATTAGCTTCTCAGCTCCTCTTTGACTCGTTACCGCAAACGCTTGAAGACCATTTTGTTCGATCGTGGTTCCATTGAGTTAGGTCGGGAACGCCTCTGATGAATCTCCCTTGAAGTGGCAATAAATATTTGTATGTGCAATTCCCATTACCAATGTGCGAAATATATTGAAAATTCTTAGATATTTATACATAATATTCCGTGCGTAAAATTTTTTATGCGAACGCAAATGTGTAGGTCTACTACAAACACGGAAAATTATTTGTGATAAGTATATAAAAAAATTCGTAAGCACAACAGTAAACTCTAAATTTTTTAAAACTCCTAAACGTGTCAGAGGCGTTGTCCAGAGTTGCCAAGGGAAGAAAATGTTATGCCTAAATGCATAATTTAAATACTAAGTTATTTGTCGTACAGCTTAATTCATTCCAAGATTTATTCAGCCAACAGAGCATTCCAGGAAAGGTAATCGCCAAAAGATGCAAAACAGAATGAAGCAAAATGTTCAGAGAGCACATTGAGCAGAACAGGCCGGATTCAGACCAGAAAGAAGAACAATTGATCATCTGAAAAAGAGCCTAGAAAACAATCAGAAAGTCTTCATCAACTTCATAGACTTCAAACAAGCATTCGACAGTATATGGCATGATGTAATGAGGACATAACATCACTCGGTCTAACAATAAACCAGAAAACAATCAGAAAGTCTTCATCAACTTCATAGACTTCAAACAAGCATTCGACAGTATATGGCATGATAGAATGAGGACATAACATCACTCGGTCTAACAATAAACCAGAAAACAATCAGAAAGTCTTCATCAACTTCATAGACTTCAAACAAGCATTCGACAGTATATGGCATGATGTAATGAGGACATAACATCACTCGGTCTAACAATAAACCAGAAAACAATCAGAAAGTCTTCATCAACTTCATAGACTTCAAACAAGCATTCGACAGTATATGGCATGATGTAATGAGGACATAACATCACTCGGTCTAACAATAAACCAGAAAACAATCAGAAAGTCTTCATCAACTTCATAGACTTCAAACAAGCATTCGACAGTATATGGCATGATGTAATGAGGACATAACATCACTCGGTCTAACAATAAACCAGAAAACAATCAGAAAGTCTTCATCAACTTCATAGACTTCAAACAAGCATTCGACAGTATATGGCATGAAATAATGAGGACATAACATCACTCGGTCTAACAATAAACCAGAAAACAATCAGAAAGTCTTCATCAACTTCATAGACTTCAAACAAGCATTCGACAGTATATGGCATGATGTAATGAGGACATAACATCACTCGGTCTAACAATAAACCAGAAAACAATCAGAAAGTCTTCATCAACTTCATAGACTTCAAACAAGCATTCGACAGTATATGGCATGATGTAATGAGGACATAACATCACTCGGTCTAACAATAAACCAGAAAACAATCAGAAAGTCTTCATCAACTTCATAGACTTCAAACAAGCATTCGACAGTATATGGCATGATGTAATGAGGACATAACATCACTCGGTCTAACAATAAACCAGGCAATAGACTTTACTCATGACCGAAGACAATGGAGATAATTTACACGTACCCATCGCCGCCAAATGGCTGGTGCGAACTGATGATGATCATGCTACATTTAAATATAATAAAGACATACTTAGACGTGAAGCACATGCACTCTGTCAAATAGTGTACAATTCAAGTTCCATGCACTGTGGGTGAACCTTACTACGCATTTTGTTCGCTGATTCCCAGACAATCTTTTCAGAGCGCCCTTGTGAGTTACTAAAGGGCGCTATACAAGTGCTCTGATAGATAAACACATTAGTATATGGAGTGTGTGCTGTGTAGATGACTAATTTTCTTCACAGTGGAGAAGGGTACTAGCCGCTTCTGCAGGAGCCTTCTGAAACCGAATATCTTCTTCTGACCACAAGCCAACACCTGCGCAAATGTGGTCGGCTGACAGACACTCTAAAAGCGGCGCTATAGAAGTCATGAGATTATATTATATATAACTTCTCAGTCTTTCTCTTCCTCTGTACCCGGAAGGCCTGCACTCCATTGTTCTTGTTAATGATGGCACATGACTTGGGTCGAGAGCGCCTCTGAATTGTTGAGTGGCGCTTCTATAAATTTTCGATTAAGCATACAATTACAATAACAATATCAGATTGGGACATGATTTTAAGTTCACAGATTGTTCCATACACTGACCATATTCTGGTTGACTGCCTGACTGTCACTTTGTACAAATGTGCAAAGCTAGTCCAATCGTGTTGTAGGCCCTATTAGAAACTTTGACGCGTAGACATGTACAAGTTGAACGATAATGGTAGTTTGTCTCGCGATTGTGATTACGGGTTTATAATTAACGTTATTTTCTTAGTTAATTCCATGAATTAAAGTGTACAAAGCGCATCACATTCATGCAGTCATACATTCAAACATTCATGAATTCGTAATCGTAATCTCGAAGCTTCTAAAGCGCCACTCGAAGGCCAATCGCAGGGCACCAGCCTATTCACGAGCGCTACGTCAAATCAAAGAGGGGTTTCCAGAGAGTGGTGCAAAAGAGGCCCCAGCACGGTTTCAAGGAGGCCAAATCAAATCAGAGGGTTTTTTTTCAGAGAGTGGTCCAAAAGAGGTCCAATTCCCAGGAGGCCAGATCAAGAGAGGAGGCAGAGCAGCTGTCAAGGCGGGTGTCGTTTAGGGCGAGATAAATTGAAAGGCGGAGGATCAGATGAGTCAGGGTAGGAGTATCTGAAATGGTGAGACTTTAATTTCGAGTGATAAGCCCGGGATAGAGGACGATGAGGAGAACGATGATGGACGGGTTGCAATGTAATGTAATAAAACATTTAAACAGCGCCGCTTAAGAACCCCTCATATGCGCTAGTCTGTGAATAAATGCGGTTTTTGCAACCGAGTAAATGTGAGAAAGACACTAGTGAGGATAGTGTCGAGAAGTGGGAGTGAAAGTCTATTTCACAGCAACGATGCTGCCAGAAACAAGCCCCGTTGTGAGCACATAGCAGTACGAGACCGTGGAACCATCAGGTCCCCCTTGGCGGCCGATCGAAGCATCCGACGTCCCGGCTGAATCGAGACTTGCTGACACTGCTCGGCAATGTACTGCAGAGCAACTCCAGCCATAGCTTTCCAGACCAGCGTAGTGATCTTGTAACTGATTCTGTCAGGCACTGGCAGCCAGTGAAGCTCGTGTCGGATGAAGGCAGATACATGCGCGTACCTCGGTAGATCTGCCAGAAGTCGGGTCGTTTCGTTCAGCACTAGTTGAAGCTGATGTAGGCGATATCCGGATGGGCCTAGCAGCACCCCATTACAATGGTCAAGCCGCGACAGGACAAGGAGTGCATCAGTGTGGCCGCGGCATCCCTCGAAAGCGTCCTCCGTATGACTCTAATCTGTCTGAGCTCATAGTATCCAATCATGATGGAGGAACTGAGAAACTGCGAAATTCAGAGGGGAGATCATTCCAGAGGCGTGGTGCTGTGCTGGATATGACTCGGTTGGAGAACTTGAGATGATTAGTGACTGGGGGTCGAGAAAGACACAGATAGGAGGAGGATCGAGTGGAGCGGATTGTCTGACTGGTGAAGAGATCATGAAAGTACTTGGGCTGTTGGTTAGTGATAGGACTTTGAAGTGCATTCAACTGAAGCCTTACTACAGAACGCTGCAGAAATCATGAATTACGACGCATTTGTGCATGTTGGATTAATTGTACTGGCTTCCAGTTGAGCAAAGAATCCGCTTCAAAATCTGTCTTAGGATTCGAACCCCCCCCCCGACCTCTCTGTAGGCTAACGACTAGACTATCATATGCACCAACCGCACACTTTCAGTAGGATGATTAGACGGATAGACAAAGGAATCCGAAAATTCAACCGCTCTAATATGCCGAGGCTAAGAAACATGAACTGGCCAACAATTTAAACATTTGGCTGCCACTCTTGTTATTTTGGACGCTGGTTGTTCAATTTCAATCCAGGTAAGAAATCTCTGTCCCACTAGCGCTCTCTAGCGAACTCATTTGTATTAACTTAGTTTATAACGTCACGGATGAGAGACTAGCCACTCTTGTGCAATTTCGCAATGGTCTGAGGCGAAACTCACAGTCCTGTTCAGGTACAGCGCCTCTGTAGTCAGAGGTCCAAGGGTGAAGTTCTCTACAGCTAAATGTCAAGCAAAGGAAATTGTTGAGAAGTCCTTAAAGTTTAGCATATCAATCAATCAATCAATCAATCAAATCAATTTATTGTTCCCAGAAACAAAACAAAATGAACAACATGAAGCTACAGTAAATAGAATTTCACAAACATAGTGCAGATGTTCTAAAAGCAGGAAATTTGAACCTCAAAGTTTAATCTTCCAATTTTGACTCTGGGGTCGAAATTTAGAATTTCCTCCCTCCTTCCCTTCCTCTCTCTTTGCCTCCCCCTTTCTCTATGTCTCTCTCTGGAAGTTCTCTGCCCTTAGACAGGTTCAAATGTCCAATGACGCCACACCTGGGCTTCTCCTTCAGTTTAATGTATCGATCCACCATCATCCAGTCCAATAGCGTTCCTCTCGTTCTCTATCCCACCGTTTCTCACTCAAATTTCCTTCCTTCTCAGCATGGAAGCCTCTTTCAGAATGTGACCAATCCATTTCTTTTGTCTTTCTCTTATAGAATACACATGGGAGACCTCCATCCCTTTGTATCTTTCACCTAATTTAGACTATAAAGTCAAAATAGGTTCACAGATGCTCAGAGAATAGGAAATGGGTCTTGGGTAAGCCACCAACTATTTTATGGTGTCTTTTAAAATTTATATTGAAAATATTTGACTCTTAAAGGGCATGATGGGTATTTCCGTGAGGTTAACGCCGACATTTTCAGTCGTAACGTTTCAAGATCTATATTTAAAAAATATTTATGAATGCATTAAGCCCACTTTATTATACGAGGAAATAAATTTTTAAGAAATTCAGACAAAACTGAGCATTGCACTGACACTGCTAGATGGAAACTATTACAGAGGGCTGAAGTTGTGGGGCCCGGTAAACGATTGGATGGAGCACTCCCCTATTAAGGCGGAGAGTAGAGGATCGAGCCTCCCTTGGGGCGTTCTCTGTGTAGGAAGTCCTCCACTCACAATTGCTTGTCGTTATTGATTTATGATCGGTTGCTGGATAGTCTACTTCGTCATCTTCTGAGGGCGAATTCAGCGGAGCGTATAGCCGAGTCAGCGATGCGAGGCCATTCTGTTCCCTGCTTGCTGTATGAAAGACGAAGTTCAAGATTGTCAGGTCATTCTCCATGACTTTAGTCCAAGTGATACTAGGTAGATCGAGGTTCCTTCCCTTCCTTCGGGGCTGTTAGATAGTTGCCCTTAATAAAAACTGAAAATAAATAGGACAAATAAAACACTACAAGGTAGCCTAGTCTACACTCTATCAATTCCATGTAGAATACAGAGTGCCTATAGTCTGCACAAATGTGTGTCTACCCAAATATCGAAATATAAAATTCGCATTTGTTGCACAGAAAATAAGTGAATGAAATAGATAAACAAAAGCAGAAAGTTACTTACTGCATGAGCGTTTGTCAGATGCAAATAGGGGCTACTTACAGCAGTACGAGCCGAAATTCGTTTTGTATCTGCTTTTTTTACTTTCCTGCCCAAACAAGTGACTGTTAAGCCCTTTTTCTCTGTATTTAGAAGCAAAATTCGATGGACAGAGAAATTTTACGAATCTGTGTTAAACTCAAAAGCGATAACAAAATGTCTCAAACGATTAGAAACCCCCTTCGTTTTTTTCAATGGCAGCAGTTTCATGGACTTCTTTATAGATGGAGGTAATATTATAGGTATTTCAATTCGACCTCACTTTCTGTCTGCAAAATTACACACATAAATTATAACATGAAATTTGAAACACGACAAAAAATTACAACGTAATGCATTTGATTCCATGTTTGAACAGATTTTTACGTGCATAATATTTTAATGGTGAGATTGTGAGGGTTCAAATCCTCACCAGGCAGAGAAAATGACGCCGATGCCCTTCACACACAAGGCTGCCTCTCACCCGCGAGAGGCAGCCTTAAACGACTGCTTTTCTTCTTGTTTTCTAAACTCAAGAATCATGAATTGGGTGTTAATTAAAAAATTAATTTATTTTTTTTTATTTCTCGTCTAATGTTTAAAATTTGTTCAACGATTGGCAAACATACTAGTTTAAGGGGAAACTTCGCACCGAATTCATTCTCACATCTATTTCCAAGAGGGCATAAAAATATTTGTGACAATTTTGTAACACTACTCATGCAAAAAATTATGTTAGTAGTATATTAAATAAGTAATTTCATTTCGGTTACAAAGACATGTTACAATTTACAGGCAAACGACAATTTTGAAATATACCCTGAAATATACTTCGTCAAAGTCTTAAACGGTTTCGAGAATTGTAGCTCCCGTACATTTTCATATTCTAGAAACGAGGAGTGCAGCCAATTCTCAAGGTGTAGGTCACATAGGCCCCTACGGACGGTGTGAACAATACACACTTAACAGCGACAACCCATTGTTAACATAAAAAAGGCAGTCTTGCTGATTCTAAAACGAGAGAAACCAAAAAAACATCAACTTCAACGAAAACTATAATAGAAAATGTCATTCGTCTAGCTTCACAGTGGAGACTCAATCCAAATAGCCTAATCATGCAAATCTTTTAAACTTTCGAGTTTTATTTCATATTTTGCAAACTTTGTTAGAACAAATTTGGAATTTTGTAAATTTTTCGAGTTTAGCAGCACCTAATTAGTCTCGCAGTTCGCAGCACCTTACGGTTCTTACTAAAACTGGGTAGGCCCCTATTCATTGCAACGTTTCGCTACATGCCCTTACGTTTCATCATGGTTCTGATACTTCTCTAACTACAGTACGCGAATAGTCCTAGTATGTATATGCATATTTATATAAAATACTTATTGCTTGGTTTAACTAAATAAATTATACATGGGCGGTTTTCGCATTTTCAGTGCGCTGGTCATCCTCATAATGGTTTATAAGAGCAAACATTTTCTGATCGACTACGCGCTTTAGTTTGTCATTAAAAATATTTTAAACACATAATAATTTAAATTACATGGAACACATATAACAGGCTTAACAGCATAGAGTAAATATGTATTTACCCTCAAAAGTGAAGCGAAAATTAAACGTAACTTTTCCGAGAAAACCGAAACAATGGCGTCGTGACCGGTATCCTGGTTCATCAGCGGCAAGCAGCTGGTACTCTGCTTGTTCCAACGTGATGAAAATTAACGCGCGCCCCCCCCCCCTTCGCACTATAATTAGGTAACTCCACGGTGATTGTGGTACTTTAAATCTACACCATTTATCAGAGTATATCTATAAGTACTTTAAATATACTAATATATATATTAGTATATTTAATACGCATAGATATATTATGTAGAAATTTATGGAGACTTGAAAAATACGAAGTACATGTACTTATCTAATTTAAAATGTGATGCACGTTAAGCAGCTTGACAGATAACTTGAGATTAAAATTAGGCAATCATCGTGAGTTATATTTAGTATAAATATTTAGCACGAATATATTTTTTATATGCGTTCGTCATATTTATTTGTGTGTATACTTAGTATGCACATACTTAGCACCTATATTGTGCATAAATGTCTACGCGATTCTAATAGGCTATAGGCCTACATCGTGTCTCGAAGCTGCATAGCCTAGATTTTAAAATAAACGTCTGACAAAAAATTAATGTTTGGATATTAAATTCGTAGTTAGTCAGAAAATTTGCTAAGTTTATAACAGTTTCGAAAGAGAAATTAACTTCTTATCGGTATTCGAGTTCTGTGCAAATGCTTTTTAACTCTCTGGAAAACAAATGACAATAGTCCAGGCTTAGAAGATTACGATATATTGTTACAAGTAAAACCATGTTTCCTTAGATGACTAAGGAGGGAATGAACATGTTCAATAGTAAATTCCATATGGATGGTTCTTGTGCTCGTGTAACTACATGCATTTTATTATCGTATTACATAGCTGCCTACCTACATACATACATACAAGCATACCTGCATACATATCTACATGTACGCGTGCCTACAAGCGCTTTAATTTGCCTTTACACGTGCCTACAATCGTTCATGAATGAACATTTTTATATAGCGCAACTCAAATCACAACTAGAATACATGTATGCATGCGTACAAACTTACATACAAATAACGCATAAGCTTATACTTATTTACTAACACATATGATTAAACATTATCGTAGTCGTAAGTTTACGATTACGATTTCGAACATAGGCCTACATGACAATAGACATAAGCATACAAAGACAAACATACATATTTATTAGAAGTGGGCATTTAATGCGTAATTATCGCGATTAATGATTGTGTCAGAATGGTACGCAAGTGATATCTTTATCGCAGGTGTGAAATATTACGCTGAATGAACATTAGGTTTAATTTTATATCAGCGATTAAGCAATGGTAGAAGTGCGTTAAAGGAATTTTCAATGCATGTGCCCCGTGTAAGTTTCCTTTTCCGTCGAAACAACTCGTTTTGGCTGAATAAAGATTTTCATTCTTAATTAAATTTTAGAATTTTGTCATGAACTAGGCCTATGGATAAAAACAGATTTCTTAAAGACGAACATTTTCAGTCGACAAACAAATCTGAAACCGTGTAGTCTTTAAATATTGTGGAAAAGAATTTAGGCCTAAATATCATCGATGTCCGGAAAACTTCTCCGACATGACGAGTCGATGTACTGTGTAATTATTTATACTGTGACAATATGTACATACATAATCGTAATCGTAATAGTAAAAACGAAATTTCTCAAGCGCTTCTATGAAGCGAAGCACAGAGCACCAGCTAATTCGCGAGCGCTAAGATGTATATTATTCATACATATATTCATATATACAAACAAGTACACATAGGCCTACATGCCAATATATACATGCATGCATAGGCCCTATATACACACATACAGTGCATACATACATACACACATACATACAACTAAAACATTTGGATTCTGCATGACCAAAAACATTCTTGGAACACATGCTACGACAATATACTGTGCGAATGTTTATTTTCTATGGCTGGCCATGTAGTCCTTTTAAAAGTTTCAAAGGATCAAATCTGTTCGCACAAATGGTGAAACAGCAAATAGAACCTAACGGAAACTTTTGACTGTGAGATAATCATAATTCTAATAAAGCTTTAAAATACATAATGAAATTGAAAAATTCTGACAAATTTATAAATGTATTATAAGCAAATCAAAGCTTTTGCTCAATTTATTATTTCACAAAGTAACTCCATCAAAATATCAGTTGTACAGAACGTTACGAATTTCGTCAGTAGGCTAATACAAAATTGTCATCATGCGATATCCATCTTGAATTTATATAGGAACCAATACACTCATTCACTTGCATTTATTGAAATTCTCTAGAAGCGTATTCTAAACTTATATTGAGCATAGTTTACTGCATTTTTTTAATTAACACACACACACACACACACACACACACACACACACACACACACACACACACACACACACACACACACACACACACACACACACACACACACACACACACACACACACACACACACACACACACACACACACACACACACACACACACACACACACACACACACACACACACACACACACACACACACACACACACACACACACACACACACACATATATATATATATATAAATATCATACACATAAATATATGACTTTGAATAAAAACGGGGTCTTAATCTAATTTATTGCTCTATTATTAGAATATAAATATACACTTAAATATACACAGCTAACAGTAAATATATGAAACTAATATATTTATATACATTCATGTACATTATATATATATTATATGTATATATATTATATGTATATATATATATATATATATATATATAAAACTATGCGTAAGTCTTGAAATAGAGTATATGTTAACTGCTCATATTCAGGAAGCTAAAAGCATGTTTGTTTTAAAAAAATATTAAAACTTTAATTGCTAGGCAAAACATCCGAGCATTGATATTTGCGCTGACAGTAGACAGTGTGTGTGCGCTTGTGTGAAGCATCCTTGAAGAAGCTTGCTACCAGCGATGCTGTATAAATTGTCGTAATTACGATTACAATTACAAGTTGTATAGAGATGTTGTTGCAGAGAGACTGGGACAGTTACCACGGATCCGGAGACAAGAATGTTCGATGCCTTTCAACGATGGCGCAGGAGGAAGATACTGCGCATTCCCTATGTTGCCTCTCTGGTCTGTCTGGCAACCGTACTTGGACTTCCAGTGGACATCGATCTCTGATAAGACGCGAATAAGCGGGCATTTGCGTTTATCTCTATAGAGTTGCGCTTTAGAAATTTAGAGTTTGCGATTACGATTATTGTATACAGCGAATGTCTCCATGTGCTCGCGGAAACATGCCACCGCACGCTTCACATCTCCGTGTTGGAGATGGTTAAAACTATAGGGCTGTACTGAACATTTACTTCGTATTCGCTTCGGCGCCGAATAGTGGGCCAAATAGCTATTCGGTATTCGGCCGATTAGTTAGTGGTCACGTGACATCTGTTTCTGCATATGCGGCTGCTATAGCGAGTGGACTGAAGTAACTCTCTCATTAACATAATATATGCTGTGGTTGCAGGCAAGCGTTGCCTACTGCCTGGACCGCGGTATCGCAGTGTCAGTATAGTCTCATTCTTTGTGCACAGTGAGTGTAAGTTAACGTTCAGTGTTTGAGGTTTGAGCAGGTCAATTGAAATTCTGAATGTTGTCCGTAGACCTATTTTGTACACTACTCGTATTTGTATTCGGCCGAATAGTTGGTCCAATTATTCGTATTCGGCCCAATAGTGATAATCACCTTTTCGGTACAGCAATAGTTAAAACATCAAAGTCCTGGAAGTTCTCGCCACATCATGCACATGGACAAGAACGACGGACGCACCCTGAGAACTCAGGATTGCACAGACGAACGAAGAACACTGGAGCATGCACCAAAGATGATTGTCTTTATATAGTTGTAATTAAGACAATTTAAAAGCATCGTCAGTAGCAAGCTACTTCTATGATGCTTTACACTGTCAACTGAGGGCGCAAATTCTCAGAGTTACAAAAGATGATGGTGATGACGACGACGACGACGACGATAATGATGATAAACAAGTGGCTTTGTATATATCTGAATGCTGAAAATTTGTTGGAAGGGTAGAACGTTTGGGGCGATTTGTCGTTGTCAACAGTGGGGAGAAAGACTTACGGACAAGAATAAAATGAGAAAAAGTTTCTTTAGAGGGAAATAGCGTGACCCAACTGGAAAGCGCTAAATGTTCTCTCAGTGGAAAATCCTGAACCTACCTCATAAAAGATAATTATAAAACAATTATCAAAGTTACCTGCAACACTTTAAGAAAGACAGATAACGCCCATTCTTATTTACTTGAAACTGAAGATTTGTTAAACGATCATTTACAACGAAAACTTATCCTATTCGTTGTAGGCATATTATACGAAACTTTTAGACTTTTTTGAAATGCAAACGTACTATAATATAATTTCACGTTGTCGCATAAATTTAGTGATAGCTCTTTGCAGTGTCTGAACTGGAATAGTGTTCGAAATATGTTTTCTTTACAGAATCGCAGCAAATATCGATAATAATCTAACCTCTCGACTATTGTGTATACCTTTATCATAATGCGCCAAAGCATAAGTCGATGGTCGCTGCCACTAAAGTCATTCTTCTACAACTTCTCTGCCCTTCAGTAGGTTCATACGTTTAATAGCACCACTCCTTTCTTGCTTTAGTCTCTTGTATCCATCCATCACCATCCAGTCCACCAGCTTTGTTGTTTCACTCTGGACATGCGGAGTCGCAACCCTCTCCGCTCCTCTGCGTAGGTCTAGCTTCCTGTCCCCAACTTTCGAACCACTACCAGGCAGCATCGTGCTTTTTCTGTTGTTGGCCCTTCGGTCTAAAATGGTCTTCCTCTGGCTTTGCGGTTACTGCCTATAGGATTTATTCTGATACGCCTCATTGCGATCTCAAGATTGTCATTATATAGGCGGGGCTTATTCGGGAGCGCTTCTGAGTAGATACCTTGAAGGGGTGCTATGTAAGTTCTTGAAATGATTGAACGAATAGAAGTAAAAGTTCTTTGTGCGTTGATCATTTGTGACTAAATAACATAAAAAATAAAATAAAATCCCATGCTTTTACTGAATAGTAGTATGCTGTCACCTGGCTAATGACTGATATCCAGGTGCTTCAAGGGCAGCTCAGCCAATACCGACAATCCTGGTGTTGCATTACATTCGACTTAGTAATCATAATGTAAACTCCAAATTTCTAACCCGCTGCCCGAAAGCTAAGCGCAGGGCACCAGCTTATTCACGAGCAGTGCGTCATGTCAGAGAGGTTGTCCAGAGATGGTCAAGGAAAATTCCGAGTCCGGTTGCCAGAGAGACAATGCAGAGAGAGAAAAGGCAGAGGTGAGCCTCTGTTGAGACCTGTTTGTTACTACTAAGCACACAACAAAGCCGTCCTTCAATTCCATTTCCGGCTAATTTTACCACAGAGGTTGCACCACGTTTAGCCCTCTGTCGACCAAACGCAAAACAAATTACTCACTAGAAAATTTTAGTTTTACGTACCTTATACAGAACTAATTAACCCTAGTCGTTATCTCATGATTTTCATCTTCGTCTAATTCAAAGGAACCAGTTTATATCGGAAACTCAGAAATCGGTCAGGCGGGTATGACGAGGTTCAGTTTCAGGACTTGAGGCTTATGTTACGTTGGGGCCCATCGAAAACCACCTGCTTTACCTTCTCCAGACGTAGACGTTTTCGTGTTGCCGTGAAACCACAGGTGAGATGCAAGGCCGAACCTCTGCGCTAAGGAAATTGTTCAAATCCGAGGGAAGGGATGAGCACAGACGGAAACGGGCTCCTAAGACTTTATTATTGGGCCTAGGTTTAAATTACCACGGAGGCGTTCACTACGCCCAACATTACCTTGCGGTAACAGGGCTTCCGGAGGGTGTAATCAGTCAACCCGAGTTAACCTTTCACCAATTCCTAGTGTTCACATATGCCCAAGACTGCCGGACAGGGAGTAGCCATAGTCGGGTTACAGGGTTCGTTTGTTTCACGGCAAACTTCTCAGAGGTATTAATTTCTTGGCTACCTAGGCGCATCATAAATTCCGATTGGAGTTCAGTCATGTTAGACTGACGGTCTGCTATTTCTGATTGGCGCCCCATAAATCCCAACTGGCGTTCTGCCAGAAGATCAAGGCTTTCTGCAGTGGTGCTGAGTTGATCTATGATTATTTCCTGGGCCGAGCTAGATCTAGCTAATGGCGGTTGCCTTGTTTCAACCATGTTCAGCGTCCTGTGGCGATTGAACAGAAACCTGCGACATTTTAAGAATTATTGCTATAATGAAATTAGCTTAAGATGGGAATCTTAAGATCTTTAGAAGAATACAGTCTAAGCGACTATTAATATTTCGGGCACTTCATGGAGCTTTAGAGCTACAACTTTAGCAACCACGTTGTTTTGGAGTAAGAACAAGAAATTGCGGCCACTCTTTGCCCAAGATGTAACTCAATTCTTCAACAAACTTTCGCTCGAACTCTCGTGAAACACGAACGATCGCACTTAGAAATCGCTCGAACGTTTAATTTACGTTAAAGTAAGCACAGAGCCGATATTCCAGGCATCAGAAATACTTTGTCAGATGAATGATAAGAATAATCCACTGTAAAAACGATCAAAGAATTTATATGCCGCCACGGCACGATTTAATACTTAAATTCAGAGTTCGTTCAAAAAGAACAACATGCTTCACCTATAGCAATCGGATTTCACAAAGAAATTTCCGTATAATCACCCCCGATATCCACAGATCAACGGACACAAACGAACATCGACGAAGACTACCGAAAGTTTACCTACAATGCGGCGAACACAGTCGACAGAACTACCTAACTCCCGAACTAAAACATACTATACTCAGAGAAAGCTCGCGCGCGTTCTCGCTGATGTAGCGACCGGGTCCGTCCTTAGTAAAAGAACAGCAGTTGAAAACCCCGTACAAATATCCGGCACGAATATGTTTCCTGCCGATTTAAACTCCCTATACTACCATCGACCGGCGACGAGTCGCTGGCCGATGCGTGGGATGATCTACCACTGTTACACGTTTCTACTGCAGCGACGAGTATTGCCAGTCGACTATCTACAGGGCGGTGTTCTTTGAAGTTGTCGGATGAGTGTGGGAAAGATCTCCGCCAAGCGCTCCAAGACCTCTCCGCTTACCGACAATGAATGACGTCGAATAGCTATCAACGTTTAGCGCCTCAATGGCCGACCGGTAGGCGTCGCTAACTGAACAAAATGGCGACGGTCGGAAGAAGAGACAATATATACCTATATAGAGGTCAGACTGAACGACAGCAGACGAATATACGATGGAAGGTGTTCATAGATCGATCAGCGAGGGATACCTGAAAAAAAAGGCATAAATAGGATGGAATGTTTAATAAAAGGATGGATGTTTTCAGTTTTGAATCAATCAGTCAATCAAAATTTATATAGCGCCCCTTCAAGATCTCTGTTCAGAAGCGCTTCTGGTTCAGGCCAGTCGGAACAGTATGTATAACTGAGATCAGAGAACCCTTAATTGGAAGGAGACGCATTTACAAGGGGACAACCAGATGGCCAAGTGTTGAGGATATGAGCAATCGGCGTCCACTGTATACGAAGAAACGGGGCAGCAGCGCCCTCGAAGGTAAGAAAAATTGCATTTGCGAGCTGGTAGCGTGGGGGCGCATAGCTGTCCTATAGTTCTAACGGGAGTTCACTTCAAAAAGTTGAAGTGCACTGAACTGAAGATGAAGTAAGCAATATCTCAAGACAAATCCGTGGCGGCAGATAGCAAAGACAAAATAGAGAGAGGGCAGCAGTTACCTGTAGCGCTTTTAATGGTTCACAAAATGCGTCTCGTTAAGTTCCAGATGCTTGCATACATACATACATACATAGGCCTACAACGGAAAGTCCGTGTCTTGTTTTGAGAGGAGCAATACGCTACTGATCGGGCTAAGTTACATTTAACATGCTTGGGTACCCATCGCAATTGTAGCGACGTGGACATAAGTAGACAACCCCTCTGAAACGGCACAGCGCTCGTTGATGCATTGGTTGCTTATACATGTAGCACTGGAGACTGGAGTAGCACTTCAGAAATTTGAAGCTTATAATTACGAATGCCAGAGAGACCAGGAACTGAGGAACTGAGGACGAAGGCTGAAGATTGGATGGATTAAGGAAAGAATTGCTAAGAGAATTTTGAGTGAAGAAATTTCGACTGTTTGGGTATAGACTGCCTTGGTTGCCAGAAAGAATGGTACAAGTTTTTATCATCATGTTCTGCAATATATTCAGTCTAAGTACATACATGTGTAATAATCTGTTGTTGCAGGAGCCGGCGTAGCAATTTCAGATTATCCCCACTTCACATCACCCCATATGAATATAAGTGTTGAGGTATACGCATTGGCCATAAATGCTTGTATTCATGTGAATTTGGTTATCTCTCTCAATATATAGATTACACTTACATCAACTACATAAGAAACATGCAAATCTTGCACACTATAATTAAATGTCATGGTAACTGGAGGTTTTATTATTTTAGATACCCATTGGCCATAAACACTTATATTCATGTCAATTAGCAACCTGTTGTGCTATCATGAAATGGGCCAGCTAACACGCATATTTGTATTTTTTCAGATAATGAGAATAACTCTCAATCTTGTATGTTTCACGTGCTTTATTCAATAGACTTATCATGAGTTGTAAGCATAAAAATTTATAATTTTAGCAAAATCAGATAAGAGGTAATGTGAGTTGTGCAGGGGTAGCTTGAAATCGCGTTCAAGCTATCCCCGGAGGTAATATGAAATCGATTTCAGGTTACTGGGGGTAACCTGAAAGAGGGGGTAGCCTGAAAGAGGGGTTGCTGGAACTTTTAACAACGGAGTTAAGTGTGAGCGTCCATGCAGTTATGCTATCTTCTTGATGCTCTAGCTTCTCCTAACATTATTCAACAACACATCAATAAGCCAACAAATATGTATCCAGAAGAAGACAAGAACAGCAGTCCCCTAAGGTAGCCATGCGCGACCATGGGTATGAAGTATTAGCGACTTCATTTTCTTAGCCTCAGCATATGAGAACGGGTGACCAGTCCTCTCCATCGCCGTCTCATCTTTCTACCGACACGTGTACAAGCAGTCCTCATGTTCGCCAAATGACATTTTGACTTAATTTTCTAGAGGCACAAGTGTAGCGGAAATCCCGACGCAAACTATCACGCACCAAGTTAAAAAAAAGCGTAAGTTCTAATCTAAACATAATTGAAGGGCTTGCCTCAATAACCAGGTATGTCGACATACCTGGTTTATGTGAAAAAGTATGCCAGCGTGCTGGGAATATTGTATTCTATATACCCTGCAAATTTGGTGCAAATCTGATTATTTTTGAATTGGCTTTTGGATAAAACAGTTTGCCGACATATGGTATTTAGCAGCCGGTAGCATTACTCCTATGCGATAACCGGGTGTGATAAAAAAAATTGCCGTTTTTCTTGTAATCTTTGTATTAAAACCGGTGCAATAATCAGGTTATTTGACATACCCGGGTATTGTCTCTTACCTACTCTACAATTCACTGATTTTGTGTTATTTTTCTTACTGTAATGTAGGTATGATGACTTACCTTCTTATTGCACGATTAATTTGTACTGTGTGGTGGTCACCATTTGGTGCACGAATAAGGTATGTCGACTAACAGCAGACGATTTTTGCTTCATACTGGGCTATTGAGTGTCAATAACCAGGTATGAAGCAAAATGTCGTGAAAAAAACATTTAAGTTATCTTTTGCATTGCATTATGTAATAATTTCGTGAAAGACAATAATAACTCACATGGTGCTTCAAACAGCTTGTCGATATCGCGTAAAATGGCTTAGATACAACAGTTTGAAGTGTCAAATCTTTGAAGCCATTTTCCCAAAACTCAAAAAATCCGACATACCTGGTTATTGCTGCAAGCCCTTCAATTAGCCTCTTGTATCGCACCAGCGTCTAATGCACAAGGCATAAACCGATATTGAACGACTGTTATCCAATAGTATGGGTGTTTAGTTAAGTTAGTTAATTAAGTCTATTTCTGACTTGTTTTTAATTCCTGTCACTGAAATGTTTACTGCCTGTCATGTAATATTACGACTTTTAATTTATTACCACAGCTGACCATAGGTACATGTATAGCTGGATCATTGAACATTTCTGGATCTTCCTCCTCGTAGTCCTACACTGTAGATTACATGTTATTGCCATAATTGTCAGATGTTGGTTATATGAAAATAAAATTGATGCTTGATTGATTGATATTTAGTTGATTTGTAAATTACTAAAATAACAAAATTACTAACTTTAAATTACTGGTACAATAATTAGGTTAAATTTCTGCACAATTCGGGTGCAATTCTCATGAATAAAAATTGAGTTGAGTACAACTTCTGCTCTAAAGTTTTGAATTAGCAAAAAAGCAAATTAATTTCTGCACGTGAAAAATGCATACATACGCATAAATACATACGCAGTTATATTAATTTCTTAATTTAATATTCCTTATTGTATTATCTGAATTTTATATTCTTAATTTTGTTCGTACTCATGTAGGCGTATACCTATACATAAATAGACCTTCTATTTTAATCGAAGCAAATTTATTTCTGTGTGTTAACACATTTTTATTCAGTTATGTCGTAACATCCGGTTTTTCCGATGGCCAATGCTTCTTGATAACCTCTCTAACAGAATGCAAATTAGCTAGTGCCACTATGCTATAGCCTTCAAGTCACACATAAGAAATTGGACTATACGATAACGATTACGATTTCGTTTAATTATTTCCCTCAAAACCACTACTGTCTTAGGCATCAATACAACAGCGCTAGATCACATTAGCCTATATAGTATATACCTTTTTTTCTATTGCGTAAGCTTCTAATGCACGAAGTGTCAAATAATAGCGCACTAAAACTAATCCGCAATCAGACGTCTGGTCCGCTAAAAACAGACAGTAAATGTGAACAGTAAAACCATTATTTATAAACTATATAAAAAATACATTGGATAATATTTGTGTACACAGTTGTAACGCTTAGATTTTCTATACACGGCAGGGAATTCCAATAGATTTGCGCGCAACACTCTTTCATAAACATAACTATTACTACAAAGAACAAATAATGAATATTTACGTATAATCAATTGCATGTCAAATATATATGTAATGTATCATGAATTATTGTAATGTAATGTAACGTATTATTCACTTTTTATTTTAATGCACAGTTCGTATATCTCTTGGTACGAACGGCAGGGAATTCGATATGGGGCTGGCGTCTATAACCACTAGATCACTAGATATACACCACCATATCAATACCAATTATAGTTATCTCAACAGAAAATTGTTGTATACTCAAAATGCCTACATCACCTATATCATGAGCTGCTTAGCCTTTGAATGATCGAACATTAATTACAATCGATATAAAAATTTAGGTCTTCCACAGAAACATCGGCTATTAATAGGCATCCAAAGGTCGGACCAAAAGGACATTAAGTCCCTCTATTGGTATTACCACAATTTTAGTAACATATTTCAAGATTGCAATTTCAACAATTACACATTTACTCAGTTTTAGCGTACTTCTCAAACGGAGTATTGTGTGAATTATCTTTCATAAACAGCACAATGCGACCTGCAGCAAGTAACACTATGGATTTCATAAGGCCTGTATCGCACAAAAGATAATTGTACAG
Organism: Allolobophora icterica; assembly: GCA_963556255.1. Taxonomy (NCBI): domain Eukaryota; kingdom Metazoa; phylum Annelida; class Clitellata; order Crassiclitellata; family Lumbricidae; genus Allolobophora; species Allolobophora icterica. The sequence goes on along the minus strand of OY744606.1, from coordinate 6,562,485 downwards.
GTGCAAGATAGACAGGAGTAAGAAGATCAATGGAATAGAAAATAACAGACGCTGGGGCAACGGTGTCGTATCTGTCCAAAGCGAAACAATAATGTATGTTAATTTAGCAATACATTATTCATCTCCTAATTGAATGGACAGCTCGTACATATTTAAGTAGCCTATATACGGCAGGGAATTCCAATAGATTAGCGCGCAACACTCTTTCATAAACATAACTATTATTACAAAGAACAAATAATGAATATTTACGTATCATCAATTGCATGTTAAATCTATATGCAATGTATTATTAATTATTGTAATGTAATGTAACGTAGTAGGCCTATTCACTTTTTATTTTAATGCACAGTTCGTATATCTTTTGGTACGAACGGCAGGGAATTCCATATGGGGCTGGCGTCTATAACCACTAGATCACTAGATATACACCACCATACCAATACCAATTGTTATCTCAACAGAAAACTGTTGTATACTCACTGCGCCTCGGGATACACATTTGAATTATGCCTACGGCCGACTCCTTAGCCCGTCATTCGGATGTTAAATACTTCATTTAGTTTTATGAACTATGTACACCAAAGTGCGATTAGCAGTTGGTTTTAATAAAGGCTACACTAACTTACTTATATCACTATCATATATATTTAAATATAATATATATATATATATATATATATATTTATAATGCATGGTATTTTCGCATTTGTAATGTTCGTAAGAGTTTGTTAAATATTAATTCTAACAATGATTTACAGATAGCGAGGGCGTCATTAATTATTAATTATTAATTATTAATTAACACTCCTCTCGTCACGTTGTCTAACGCGCAAGGCAACAACCGATGGCATATCAACATCAAACACAGTCTAAAGGTTGGAATACAAGACAAATAAATGTAAATTTTTATAATTTATTATATGTATCTTATATATGCCTATACATAAAATGCTAAGAAATATAAAGAAAGATTAACGACAATATAATTATTACCAATTCCGTTTTCATGATTGTAATTTTATTTTTATTTAGTTATAACTTTTGCAATTTTCTGGAATAAGTTTCCTAGCAAAGGTCGTCAGACAATAGATGACTCCATAGGTGTTTAAACAAACCAATAAATATTACAGTCATTCACAAACACATATTAATAGCAATCCAACGGAGACGAGAAAGATAATAGAGAGGAGATAGATAATAAATTGCTCTAAGAGGTTCGCCTAATCTCAATCAGTCAATTAATCAATATTTTTTATTTTTATAGCACATCTCATGGCGGCATTTCAAACGCGTACACATTTCCTCAGGTTTTGCTAACTTCGTAGTGTTATGTGTACTATCTCTCACAAGCACCTCGATGTGGCGTAAAATTAATACTCTGAATGTCATCACATTGTGCAGCAGATCAATTATAGGTGCGTCAGAAAGAGAAATAGAAAGAAACCTGGAATGAAACGTAAACACATACATTGGCGCAATAATATCGTACTTGTCGAAAGCAGAACTACTACATATTTATTAGATAATGAATTATGTATTTCTTAAATGTATGCACAACGGATATTTTGATAAGTAATGACAGCAGGGATTGCCATAAGGTTGATTAATAGCGTATAGCAAGGAAATTGTCGAATGTAAAGGTATCTATAGAAGTTGCGGATGGAGTATTTTCTTTACTTTTGTTCTGTAGAGTCCTGAACAAAACAGTCTGATCGACCGTTGTTTGTTTTGTAAGGCGGGAGCTTCTTTGACAAGTCTCTCTCGAAAATCCGCTATATAAATCGGTGATTAGAGTTAGAAATTATGAAGAGTGCATTCAAACATTTAAAGGTAAATCAGAGGTGATTGTTAGTCTTATATTTCTGTATATAGACGGTTTCATTATGCCATCACTGAAACATTTTACTGTTGGACGGGGATACATAGCTATGAAGCTGGATTAAAGCATCTATTTTTAAGTGAACACTATGACCAAGGAGGTATCGAAGCAACGATGTATTTTGTCCATTGATTCCTGCAGCACAATTTCTTATAAGAACCACCTGATTACGACTGGGTGTTTGATGCGTCATCGGGGGATTCCATGTGCATTAGCAACCTGAGGAATAGAAGTTACTAATTAATTATCAAAAAGCACTAGAACTACTTTGTACATAGTAATTTGTAATCATACATTGAATAATTATGCACTCAAGATCCAAGTGCAATCACACGTGCATAATATAAATTTTTGTGTGCATATATATATATATATATATATATATATACTACGTAAATTTGTGATAAATATAAATATATATTATTTAAATTTGTGATAAAGTGTAGTTTACAGCGAGCGTCAGTGTTAGGAAGAGCTTCGTATGGATGCATTTCTACAAATTTCTACAGATATCTATATAATCATTATTTGAATAGTATGTATATATATATATGTAGTTACATTAGATAGTATTTTGTTTGTTATCAAAAACCAAACAGCAATCGGTATTTCATTCAATCACAGAAGTACAATAATAGGAGTCAGTGACCACATCTTGAGAATAGACGGCAGGGAATCGCACATGGTTGATCCAGCGTGCGCCACAGAGAATTGTCGGATGCTAGCGCGCAATCATCCCGAGGACCTTATGCAATTGGCGTGGATATCTGAGCGGCGCATGATGAACTTTCATTGCTTCCTTTTCTCTAAGCGTTTCAAACTTTCAATATCGGTCTGTTCGAAAGTGGTTTTGTGTCATCAGGTCGAAAGAGTCTCTGATGATTCTCAGTTGAAGAGGCGCTATATAAATCTGTGATTGCAATTACAGTTACGGACAAGAAGACTTGTAGTCAATATCTCATATCATTGTCATATATGTGGAACAAAGGAGAGCTCTCTTTTCCTTCTTCTGCCGTTGAACCGGCAATGGACGAATCTCAAAGTCCTGGACACTTGCACGGCGCCAGTGCATTGCATGACTTGCCTTTTACTTTCCAGCTTACTCCGATACTAACTTGACTCTCAATCCTGTTCAAGAGAACATCGACCTCGTAGATTGGCTTGAGGGCTGTAGAGCGCTCCGACGAACAATACTCGTCCGAGAATGTTGACCTTGGCCTGGAGAAGCCCTCGTGTCCTCCGCGAGGCCGCATTCTGTCGCGTGGAGAGTATCCCTCACGTAGACGGCATGCCTGCAGCTCGTCTGCCCTTCAGGTCGCGTCGGTTGGTCTTGTATCCGCTTACATAACACGCAGCCTTGAGACGATGTTTCTTAATGTGAGTCTCGGTCACTGTTGCGAGGTCTAAGTCGTATTCAACAAGCTCAGCGTATAGCTGTTCAAGCGCATGTCGTTTCGGTACTGATTTTGTATCTATAATGTAAATTCCGGGTAGAAGGGGGTGGATGAGTTGGTGGTTCTGTCACAACTTCTGTGTCAGGACATGCTATAGGCCCGACTAGGCATCGGGGGCGTGCAGGGCCCTCGTGATATACCATCAGCCGTCGGCCGAGCCCTGTATAGTCCCACGCCTTGAGCGACTAGCCGATAGGCATTGCCCGGCCTGTTTTTGGCTAGTGTCGGGCAAGTGGCCAACGCCGACAATGACTGCGATGGACCTCTGCTCTCTCCGCTCACCCTTCTAGCCCTGTGAGCGCAGACTTAGCGCAACGGACAATCTCGCTTGGACCCTCGCGACGCCCGCACCAAGCAGGGCGTGTAAAAGTGCCAGAGCTGTGGCGATGACGTCCGCGTCTAAATATTGGCCTGGGGTCACGCTCCAGTGAATCTTAACATCCAATCATTTCTACAAAACTCAATATGTATGACTAAAATGATCGTTTTCTCTTCTTCCTCGTGGGTATCCCAGTTCCAGATGCAACTTTTCGCACTGTTCACCAGATTAAACGCTGGTCGGGTAATAAAACGTTTTAAAACGTGGAAAATATACGCAGAGAACGTCGCACGTAGTATGGCAGGCTGCTGTAGGCTCCCATATAGCCATCAAGATGAAGGACTTGCTTTTTTGTTATATCGTATCAATAGCAATGCATAGGTTCACTTTGCCTAATTCAGCATCCATATCATTTTTCTGGTCTTTGTAATACTCTGGATCATTGACTTTTCTTGCTTCGACTTCAGCATTAGTTTTAGGTTTCTGATCATTCAGAGAGTTGGTTGGTTACTTAACTTAGTCCGCGCACTCATCTGGTACTCAGTCAAACCTGAAGCAGTCAGAACTCAGCACCCAATCAAAATGTCTAATTGATAATTATTTGCTTAATGTGTGTTCGGCAAGATCCGTGCTTGTTCCTATATTTTTTATATTTGCTCCACGCATTTTTAGCAGCCATTTGTATGAAGTGTTTGCGACTTCATTTTCTTAGCCTCGTCAAATGAAGGCAAGTGGCCATTTCTCTCCCTCGTCGTCTCATCTTCCCACAGACAACGTATGGTCAGTGTGCTCATTATAGCTGAGTTGGCTAAGGGGTGGAGATGGAGCAGAAATCTCGAATCAAATTTTCTGCGCTGGTGGGGATTTGAATCCCCGACCTCTCGATTGATAGTCCAGCGCCCTAACCACTACACTATCGATCGCCCCGTTTGCTGGTGATATACTTATGTAGTTCCAAATTTCAACTCAGATATTTATTGTTATTTGTCTCCCTAGTGCGTTGTTTTTGATTCTACTACAGAATATTTTATGTCTCTCACCGATTATAGTTAAATGGCATTTTTACAGGTTATCATACATCAACAGTCGACGTCGTTTCAGTGTTTGTAAAGGGAGGGATATAGGAGCTCATCGCGGAATCTTCCCACACATTGGCCGACCACTCCAAAGGACACCGCTGGGGGATAGTCGACTGGATATATAGTCGTCGCTGCTGTGGAAACGCGTCGAGGTGGTACATCTTCCCACGCCTTGGCGATCGACCCTGGTCGCCGGTCGATGGCAGTATAGGGAGCTTGAATTGGTGGGAAAGACATTCGCACCGGGTACTTGCGCGGGTTTTTCTCTCGCGGCTGTTTTTACTAAGGACAAACCCAGCCGCTATATCAGCGAGAACGCACGCGGGATTTCTCTTAACTCCGCCACTGCTCTACTCTAGCAGTGCCAGTCCCAGGCCTGGATGAAAAAGGATGGCGACGCTGATGATCTTTGTTATCACACAGTGTCGTTAAACTGAAACTACTATGTATATATACGTTGAGTAATTGTGTGATGGCGGTGGATAAAGAGCCTGGGAGAAGGATATGAAGAGTTGGGTGTCATCTGCAATTCTGCATATATTGTGGTCGACAGAGAAGGATTTTATGAGATGGCTTAAAAGTGTGATATAAAGGATGAAAAGTAGTGGACCCAGGACGGAGCCTTGAGGGACACCACAGGAAAGAGGGAGGGGTTGTGAGCAGAGGCTAAAGGCTTTAATAGAGAAGGATCGGGAAGACATGTTGGATTGGAACCATGGCAGAGTAGAGCACAGCCAGAGACGCCAAACCAAGAAGATAGTCGTTGAAGCAGCTGGATGCTGCACATGTGATCAATGGTGTCAAATGCGGTGGATATGTCAGGAAGACAGAGGCAGGAGACTTGTTGATGGCTGACGGCAGAGACCAGTTTATTGTACAGAGAGGCAAGTTAAGTTTCTGTAGAGTGGTGTTTAGTGAAGCCAGAAGGTCAGGGCCGCTTTAACCACTAGGCGAACTAGGCGGCCACCTATAGGGCGGCACATTTCTGGGGGCGGCAGAAATGCTACTTAAAGAAATATTTTTGCCACCATTTATTTTATTAATAACAGAATTAGACGAAAATAAGAAACGGCAATATTGCATGTCAGTGAAGTGAGTCACGTGACGTCACAGACCAGCTGCAGCTGTACCTGCGATTCTCTGGGTTTAGATATACACAGCGCCATCAGTCAACTGGGAGAAACAAAGAAGTGAGTGTCTCTTCAACTTCAGATTGACACGTAGTTTGAGAAATCACTGGTAGATTCAGCTGAAATTGCTGCCGATTTAGAGATACCAGATCTTTTCGAAACCGAACCAACCCGTGTCAGAAGAAAAAAGAAGCAGTTTGTACAAAGGAGCTGACGAACCTATCCAGGAGTCCATAAATTCAAAGTCAACTTTTACTTTACCGTTCTTGACACGGCAATATATCCGTTGAAGAAAGATTCAAGCTGATGCAAGAAATTGGTTCGGTGTTTGGTTACCTCTATGATATTCACTGTTTGCAGAATAAAACAAGAAAGGAAATTATGGACATTAAATTGAACCTCAAGCAAGCTTTGCAGCATGGAGATTCCAAAGATCTTGATGCAGTTGATCTAGATTGTGAACTGCTAGCCATTTCAAGACGAATTGCAATGTGTACATCGCCATAGGATGAGATAAACTTTATATTGAAAAATAAACTAACAGACAGTGTCCCAAACACTGTTATTGCTCTGCGAATCTTCTTGACACTTCCACTTTCTGTGGCTATGCATTAAACGTTTTAGACAATACATCATAGGCTGCACAGCTAATGCAGTTTATAGATTATTACTTTAATTATGGCTAACTAATTTTAAATTTAGAAATTATTAAGTGCCATATTTTTTGTTTTATTTAAAATAACGATTCGTAGATGATTATAATGAATTAATTATACTAAGTTAAAGACGGAGCATTCGGCTGCATTCCTGTGTGAGGTCATATTAACTTAGTTAATTTAATATTAATTAGTTATAGCAGTTACCGGGGGCGCAGAGCGACAGGTTCGCCTAGGGCGCCAAATACTCTGACGCTGGCCCTGCAGAAGGTGGGGTTAAGAAGTGAATTCGAAGAGAGGCAGTCATTTAGCCGAGCAAGGACAATTCGTTCTGTTAATTTAGATAGAAAGGAAAGATTGGAGATAGTTAGATAGGTGTTCCTTGTCAAGGTTTACATTTTTGAGAAGAAGAGTGACAATAGAATGCTTAAAGGCCATAGGAAAATTGCCGATACAGAGTGAGAGATTGATAATGCGGCAGAGCGAACGATGATTCCATGATTATAGCTAGGTTTTGCTGCGCCATCGGTTGATACTATGTGCCTTAGACACCGGAGCGATAGAAGGCATACTAGTTACCAATTAATAACAATAATAATTACCTAGATATCTGTAGACATTTGAGGAAATGCATATACAAAGCTCTTCCTAACACTAAAACTCGCTAACACTCTTGCAAATACACTTTATCACAAATTTACATAACACACATGCATATCTTGAAATTATATATATATATATATATATATATATATATATATATATATATATATATATATATATATATATATATTATGCACATGTGACTGCACTTGGGTATTGAGTATAATTATAAATTTCAATGTATAAAAAAGTTCTAGTAGTTATAAATATTATTATTAATTAGCAATCTATATATCGCGCAGGTTTCTAATGCACAAGGGATCAACCGATGGCGCACCAAATCCAAAATGTTCGACATATATGGTTAATTTGTTCATTAAAAAAATAAATTACTAACTTTGAATCATTGGTGCAATAATGAGATTATATTTCTGCACAATTCACTGTAATTCTGACGAATAAAACTTTAGTTGCGTTAAACTTAAGTTTCAAAATTTTGTATTATCAAAAGGCAATTTAATTTCTGTGCGTAAATATATATATATATATATATATATATATAATATATATATATATATATATATATATATATATAACTGTATATAAATATAACTGTATATATACATATATACACTTATATTTTTATAGTCTTACATTTATACTCAATTTACAGTCCTAATTTTATTTTTTACTCTTTATTTTAACTTATACAAGTGTATATATACAGGCCTTGTAAATTCGATTGCTAATCGATACAAATTGATTTCTGCGTGCTAGTAAAGTGTTTCTGAGTTTTGTTTTCACACAACTGGTTTTCTGATGGCCAATGCTTCTTGATAACCCCTCTAACAATGCGTGAATAAGTTGGTTTCGAGTAGCAATTCAGAAATTTGGAGTTTACGATAACAATTGCGATTTTGATAAACGATTTTACTCAAAACGACCCCGCAACTTTCTTGGACATCAAGACAGTCTATACTATATTTGCATAGTCATAGCTATACAACTTAACTTGCACTAACAATCGATATTTAGGTCATCCAGAGAAATATGTTAATAGGTAACCAAAGGTCAAACCAAAGCGACATTAAGTCCCTCTAATACAGGGGTTCCCAACCAGGGGTGCCCGCACCCCCATGGGGTGCGAGATGGCATTTCAGGGGGTGCGGGAAAGAGGTCAACTATTTATTCGGCTGATAGAAAAGCCGTCACCTTTATACAAATGTCACGAAATTAACTCGTTAAAAAATTGTTTACATTGAAGATGAGGTCACATTTATTTTATTATAACAGAACTTGATATTAATAAATGTAATAATTGTGTGTGCATGTGTGTATGCTTACTGAGCAGTATTTGTATCGTAGTGCAACCGGTGTCTTGCTGTGTGCGGACATTTGTAGGTCATTATGTTTACTTTGAGTGCAATGTCATATTGACATTATATTTTGAAAGAAGCAATGAGGAGGAAACATTTGTCGAAATGGGCTTTATGAACAGGTAAATTAGCTCATATTTTTCTCTTGCTGGTTCGCAGATTAACCCTTCATTTTTCATCATGTCAAAAAGAAGGAAATGGAATGAGGAGTATGTGCGCTTTGGTTTCACTTGCACAACAGGAAATGATGACTTGCAAAAAAAAACCAGTGCATTCTTTGTAGTGCTATGAAGTTATATGTGCATTTTATGCACTGAGTTAAAAGCTCATTTTTAGTTCATGTTGGTCACCCACAGTACTGTATGAGTGTATGTGGTTCAGTCTGTGGTTCAAAAAAATAGAAATGTGACTTCGTCGACTTCAAATGTGATATGACTTTTGTAGGGGGTGCGAGCGCTAATAAAATATTTCCAAGGGGTGCGAGGCATAGAAAAGGTTGGGAACCCCTGCTCTAATAATATCACAACAATTTCTTATAACACATCTCAAGACCGCAATTCCAGCATCAAACAATTTAGTTAGCAGTGATGGGCACTAAACTATTTTTTTAGTTAAACTAAAACTATTTTCCAACTAAAAAAAAGTAGTTAACTTAAACTAAAGTTGGCAACTGATTTTGGAAATTAGTTAACTAAACTAAAAAAAGTAGTTAAACTTTTTCCAACTATTTTCCAACTATTTACGACAAACATATTTGCAATTAAAGACGTTAAGTGAACTGTAATAATGCAAAGCGTCAATGACAATTTCACCTTCAAACTATGCAATGTGTACTGTTCTGGCATAGGCCTACAGTTACATGTGCACAGTAAGTAGTGTATGAATTTGAAAACACAGGCTGTAAATGCTAAAACCATGCAGTGTTAAAATGTTTTTTTGCTGACAGTGTTCAATGTTCACTGTGGAAAAATAGTTGCATATTGCTGATTTTTTAGTTAAACTTTTTAGTTAGCAACTAAAAATTTTTAGTTAAACTATGGTTTTAACTAAACTATTTTTTTTAGTTAAACTTCTTCCTTAACTAAATTTTTTTAGTTAAACTAATAGTTAGCAACTTTTTAGTTAACTATTGCCCATCACTGTTAGTTAGTTTAATTAACAATTAAAGCGCAGTGTTGTTTGAAATTTCTTTCGTAAACAGTACTATACGACAAATAAGTAACACTATGAATTTTATTATATAGTAGGCCTACATGAGGTTATTGTACAGTTGCAAGAAAAGAGGAAAACGAAGATTACTGGAATATAAAACACACGTACGCTTGTGAAATGGTGTCGTATCTGTCCAAAGCGAAACAATAATGTATGTTAATTTAGCAATGCATTATTCATGTCTTTACTTAACGCACAGTTCGTACATATAGAAGTACATGCGGCTGAGAATTCTACTAGACTAGCGCGCACCACTCTTTCGTAAACATAACATTATAATAAGTAAGAACGAAAATTCAATATATACGTATAATCAATTGCGTGCTATCTTTATTTATAATATATTATGAATAATTGTAATGCAATGTAACCGTAACGTATTATTCATTTCTTAATTTAATGAACAGTTCGTATTATCTTTAGGAGAGTGTGATTGTTCTTACATTTTTTATTTTAGGAACAGTTGCTATTCTATAGCGATAATATTGCTTGATATAATCTACCGACAATACTGCTTAATTGTATTGATTAATTACTTATTTGAAAGCTACCAATGAAATAAAAAATCTCATGTCATAATGACGTGCATGACAAATATAATCATAATGTTTACAAGGGTATAAAATGACTACAACACAATTACAACATGTACATAGTACAGCCAAACGACCAAGAGTCTATGACCAAAACGCCCACCAAGGTCCATAAACATTGAACAACATCCCATCTTATTGTACTGTATTGGGGATATTTGTAAAGCGCCTCTAGAAGTCGGAGCTTTTCAGAGGCGCGGTCGACGTGGGAGCCCCTGGGAAAAAGAAATGCTTTAAAGGAGCGGACAGGTAGGGAAGAGACCCCAGGCAAAATTTTAGACGTATTGAAAGGAAGGTCATTCCAAGGAGAGGAACCCACAATAGCAAACGCGCGATGCTGGACCATAGCAGTCCTTGCCAATCAGCGGAGCGGAGCGAACGCGGCGAGGTCGCATTATAACTATATTATGATAATGAGACAATTGATGCTACCAAACAAAACCTATCATCAGTTTTAACTCATGAATGTATAAGTAAACACCTTTATTTATAGCAAATTACATAATAATTGACAACTTTGGTCTGAATGAGATTCTGAGTTCCTTTTTTGAAATTTACCTACAGCTTTGCGGATAATTTATAATGACCGAATCCTTGACACCTGTCACATCTCACTGGTTTTGGTAGATATTAATGTACTTAGAATCTTCTGCCAAGAATTCCAGTCATTTTGATCTGAACAGTTCCTGTGGCCTGGACCAGCTCAGACATTCTCCATACACCACCCATTGTTTTAAACCAGAAATGCAGCTTCCTTAGTTTAAGATCCTGCCTCATGAATTGGGAGAGAAGAGCTGGGTTTTGATGTGGAATAGGGTATACGAACTTTAACGGTGTTTTTGCGCCTCCTTTTGTCTAAGTATTCGTAGGCCTTTGTCTGTACGGAATGTTTGAAATACTTCACCTCCTGTTTGTGCTGTAATTTCTTTTAACAACTGCATAGGCTTAGTGCGGAAAAGATAAGATTTGTAAGATAAGATATGTGTAAGATATTCGCTTCACCAGTCTGTAGGGCTGTCCTATAGATAAGTTGATTTGAAATCGTATTCTTTATTCCTTCATCAAGGGAGGACAGGTTTGACCCTTCTCTAAAGATATGTTTTCGACTGATCTTACTATTCACATGTTGATAAGAATCATTTAGGAACATGTGTATGTGTTTGAGCTCTGTGAATGTATTTGATTCAAAAGTCATTACACGCATACCGCTGGCGGACAATCTGTCCTGACTTCCTGGTCTCGTTTCTTCTGTTAGAGTCGTATTGCCTTGAGCTGTATTTTTATGTTTTGTTTGCTCTCGTTCTAGGTACATATTGCCAAGTGTGACATTTGATTCTATTTTTAGATTAATCATAGCATCTTCAAGTACTAAGACATTTTCTACATCATTATCATCCGAACTATATCACCAGATGAACTCAGATTTTGAACAACCTCATTCATAAAATCATTTCTATGAGTAACATCAACATCATTCCTATGATCATTTTTTAGATCATTCTCATAAACATTCGTTTGATCATACTTACGAGTAATACTCTTGAGATCAATCCTATTAGTAACTTCAACAACATAGTCGTTAACATTACTTCTGAATTTCGTGTTCTTTTTAGAATGTTGGTGGCTTTTCTAACCTGGTTTTTCTTTGGTTTGTAGAATTTGATTGAGCTGTTACCTTTGTTGCCAGCGCTGTCATCAGGAATCCCTCCTTTGTCAACACGTCCTTTGTTACTCTAAGAGACTGCCTGCTGTCGATGCAGTGGGACCTTTGGACCTCCACGCATCTGTGATATCCGTCTTGTATCGACCTTACGAGGCTTTCCTCGCGAATTTGATGCATGGAAGTCACTCAGATCGTCAGATTCATCAGTTCCATCACAACCAGTTTCATCGGAAACTCCAGATGTGATTGCACCAGCGGTATACCGTCTCCGGTCTTTGGTTCTTCTTCCAGAAGAGTTTTGTTGACTGGTTGGTTTAAGGAAAGAGTCAGCTGACTTGGATGAACTGGACGAGGTGTCCAGAGAACGCTTTCTCTACGTATCTTTGATATTAGATCATAATCTAATAATTGATATTTTGGAGATATTTCAATTTATTGTTGCTTGATGATGATTCAAACTACTTTGATAGTTAAAGATTGTCTAATATGATAATCCGTAAACTCTATAATCCTGATAGATAATCGTCGTGTAATTGGTACAGATAGATTTAGTTGCAATCCATGTAGGTAGATATAAATTGTATCCAAACGATATACGAATGAACTATACGCGTTCAGGAATCTTTCTTTCTACCTATTCACGACTACGATAACGACAACGACAAATAGATGCTTCCATTTTCTTAGTCAACAAACTTTTGTACAGCAGAACTTAACGTCACAAAATCCTCAAGTGGCCTGGTTCAACTTAACGCATCAAATCCTCAAGAAGCATCAATGGCCTAATTCAACTTAACGTAAGAAATCTTCAAGAGGTACCCCTAGCCTAGTTCAACTTAACGCAACAAATCCTCAAGAGGCACCCATCGCCTACAGTTTAAATCGAAACTCGCCAACGTCAATTTTTAAATTGATCGAAACTTTCGAAAGACATTAGTTTTTTAAAGGAGATTTATGGAATATTTCCGAATAAAATCAAAATGGCGTCCTTAATATACGAAGATGACAAATGCCCTAATAAGGAGGGTCACGTGATTTTCCGCGGCCAAGAGAGACAAAATCGTTGAGAATTCTACTGACCATATACTGACCATTTTAGCTTAGTGATCGCTCAGTGGACGTCGACATAGTTTACATCGCAAATATGGAAGGTGACCTTTGCGTATATCAATCAATGGTATTGCATTACCTTATACGTTTATTACATTAGAAGGAGTTTCAGTACAGGGTTGCGGCTCTAGATAACCGTGAAGTTTTAATGTGATATTGTATTGTATTGTATTGCATTCGGGCATTTATAAAGCTGTGACAACGGGAGAGCCATTCAGAAGCGCTCCCAGTGCGAGAGACCTCAAGAGAAAAAGCAAGTTTTAAGAAAGGTAAAAGAGGAAGAGACGTTACCTGAGAGAATAGAAGAACGAACGGATGGAGAAGGCTCATTCCAAATGTAAGGCCAATGGAAGCAAAAAGACCTAGATTAATCCACTGAAGTCCTAACATGGGGAACGAGGAGGTCCAGACGGTCAGACCGTCAGAGGAACGAAGAGAACGGAGATTAGCAGAGTGAGGGCGATGAATTAAGTCACATAAATATTTGAATTGCATGTAATTTTGTAATTCATTTCAGTTCGAGGATTTACACAGCGCGCATTCATGGTATCTACACAGGAACGCTCCCGACCCAGCTCCGACTAAAGAGGACACTCTTGAGATTGCAGTAAAATGTATCAGAGAGAAGCCCATTCCAGACCGAAGGGCCAGCAATAGAAAAAGCATAATGAATCACAGACAATTTTATCCAAGACTAAAATTCAACGGTCTTGAATATAGCCATGAATATAATCAATTGTTTTTGATCCATTGTTCCAAGTATATCCATTGATGAATTTCAGGTCTCTTGCGATGGAAACAAGGTCTCTTAATTAAAGCCATCGATACCCACCCTCCATTTATTGTTGGCTGCCTCTTACCATCAACAGTTATTCGTTTGTGGCTATTAAAATCTGCAACGGCTGTCTTCACTTACTTTTAGTTTCTAAGTTATTTTACACCGGTAGTTTGTTTCTAACTTAGATAATTTTACGCAATCATTAAATTATATCTTGTTGTTTGGTGTTTTCCACTTTCCATTCCATCCACTGCTTTACTGATTTAGTAGAAAATGCGTTTTACTCAATTCATAGTCATAGAATTTACCAAGCTTCGGTGCTGTTTAGTTCTAGTTCTATACAGCTATTTGCATCTACCCGATAGATGGGCAAACCACAGAAAAATTTAATATAGACTTGACATCTATATACCAGTGAGTAATCTAGACGTCTTTGGGGGGAAATGTCCCCTCCCAGGATTGATGTTTCCCCCCAGAGGCCAGCAATATTACAATGTACATACCATTAGGGGAGGAAAAATCCCCCCAGAATAGATGTGGATACATGGTCCCCCCAGAGAGATGGATTCCTAAAAAAAGGTCATCAACCTTTTTGAGAGAGCAATTGTTGTAGGAAAAAATTACACACTACGGGTGAAGGACTAAAAAAAGGTCATCAACTTTTTTTCGAAGATGAAAAATCCAAAAACTGAAACTTTTTAAAGATGGATGACAAAATCGTGATTCAATTGTTTGCTCCCCCCAGAAACCTGGTTTCCCCTCCCAGACGAGGGGGACTAGATTAAACACTGTATATACTGAGAATGTTTTTTGATCAGAGTCGCGATTCTTAGGGGGCTTCCTGAAAGCGACCATAATAATTTCGGACTCTTCTGGGTCTGCCCTCTTCTATCCCTGAAACATATTTGTTCACTACATTATGTAATGTTTCCTTTTGAGAACAACAAATTAAATGATGGCTGCCCCTGTCATATAGTGCTTTTTTGCCGGAACGCTCCGGAACGCCGTTCCGGTGTAAAAACTTCAGGCCACCCCTCTTTCAAGTAACCCCCTACCCAGGTAATCGGAAATCGATTTCATGTTACCCGGGGGTAGCCTGAAAACGATTTCAAGTTACCCTTCACATTTCCCCCTACTTGATTCAGCTAATATGATAAAGTCTTATGCTTACAACTCAAGATACGTTTATTGAATAAACCACGTGAAACATACAAGATCGAAAGCTAGTCTCAATAAAAAATAAATAAAAATGTCACAAAAATTTAAATTGTATTAATACAAATCATACACTAGTGACTAGTTCAAAGTGCATGACATAGGGGTGAACTCATACAAAGTCGGACATCAGGCAATCTCGGACAAAAATTGTTCCAGCCTGTCACGCAGACGATACTTCGATCTACTGGCAGCAGTATAATAAATTATATTTACAGAGTGAATGAAACTTAATAAACTTCAAAAGATTGTTTCCAAAATTTTAAGAAGTTGACCCGTTTTTGATGTATGTCGAATTTTTAGAATTTTAAAGGGTTGACATAGCGAAATCCTTCATTAACTGCTAAGGGTGTATGATAAATTTAATTGCTGAAGAGGAAGAGTTTAAATTTTTATTATATAGATTACAGTATGACACCTGTTTTCAGTGTTACCACTCCTTGGGTTTTTTCAAAAGATCTTGGGTTTTTTAATCCGAACTTGGGAAATGGGGTTTTTTCCTGGAGACCTTGGGTTTTTTGCTTGGGTTTTTCTTGTTTCATTGAAATCATATTTTTTTATTATTTAGTCAATTTTCGCAACGGTCTGGATGATCGAGGTCAATAAATAAATGGCGTAATATGCGTGCAAGCATGTGCTATAGTAGTATATTGCTATTTTTAACATAAAACTCTAAAGACTAAACTTGCTATTCTAGTCTACTGCTATATTTAGAAAATATAACTCTAAAGACTAAAGGAAACTGCAGACACAGACTGTACTTTTTCGGAAGTTTTCCGAAGTAATCAGCATTTGCTCTGTTTTAAAACTTAAGACATAATATTTTGAGTTTCATCATAGGCGACCGCAGGAATTCTTAGCGGAGGGATGAAATTTTTTAAGGGCCAAATCTTTTATGGGGGGGGGGGGGGCAAAATGACCTTTGTGCATAGAAACAAAATATGGATAGAAAAGAAATTAATAATGATCAAGAAACTGTACCTAAATAATTAAGTGTTTTTTTTCGCATTGAAAATCGTGTTGGGACTGTTGTAATAATTATAATAATAAATAAGTGTTTTTTTTCGCATTGAAAATCGTGTTGGGACTGTTGTAATAATTATAATAATCAAAAGATTTTTGTTTTCTAAAATATTTTGAAAATATAAGGGCCCTCCTGTATGAGTTTCATAGTCTGTTATCTTTATTCTTGTTTTAAAAATAAAAAATGCGATAGAAGCAATAATTCACGTGATTCGGGCTCTGATGAAAATAAAAGCATGTATATAAACATTTTTGATTTGCTTTGAATATTTACTAATAACTTTTAGCAATTAACGATTACCCATAAAATTGTAAAAAATGAAAGATAGAAATGAAAGATAGAACAGCATTTTCATTACAGTAATTGGTATAATGGCATTATATAATATTTTATCTTATAATGCATTTATTAATTTTAAAAAGTCTGCAGAAAAACCACCTTGGGTTTTCTTGGGTTTTTTCAATGTCCTAACTTGGGTTTTTAATTTTTTATGGGTGGTAACACTGCCTGTTTTGCGTAACTGGTTTGAGCGATATTGAACTAATCTCACGGTTGAAACTGAAGCTGTTCGGTGTCCAACTTTGCCAAATAGGCTTATGTCAAAGTCGGACAAAATTGTAAAAACCCAGCTGATGTGTGTCCGACTTTGTCAAAATGAGGTCCACGCTAATGATTCATATTTTTCACGACAGCTACCATATGGAAATTAGTAATAAACCATGGCTAGGATTCTAAATGTTAGAAATAGGGGCCTACATGCAAAACGAGGAAAATCGGAAGTCACTGAAAACGCCAGCTGACAAATAAAAAACCATCATCCAATTGCATGTGCAAACAGGAAGGCCATAGCAGTTGAAAGATGGAGCGAAAAAAATGAAATTAACCATATAGAAGAATTTAGAGACCAAAACGGGAATAAGAACATTAGCAAGAACGTGGGAATCCCAAAGTCAACTTTGTGTGACAGAAGTAAAGGCAAAGTTAAAGGGTTCAAACATTCTTCTGGTTGGAAGACAGTTCTTTCAGAAAGTGATGAGGAAGAAATTGTGAAACTGATACGAAATAACGTCATCAGCTGGTTTTCCATTAGGCAAACAGGAAGTTCGGTCACTAGCAGTTCGCACTAAGGAACGATAGCTTAACTGATTGGTTTTTCAAGTCATAAACAGTGGGCAGGCTATAACTGGTTTCGTGGTTTCATGCAACGACACCCTGACTAAAGTGTGCGTACATCTAAAGCATTGTTTGTTTTGTGTGTGCCTCTGGAATGAATGTAGTCATTGCTTCTAAATGGTTTATGACTATTCTGAGTTGCTTGACAGACTAGGAATTAAGGATATTCTTTCCCATATTTGGAATTGTGATGAAATTGGGTTTCATTTAGTAGTTCCCTATGTTCAATCTTTGTAATAGATGTAGGTACGCATGATGGTCTTGATTGGATTTATTTCAGTTATTTTATTGTTCAGTTTTATTTTCCCATTACATTTTGTACATAACTTGATGAAAATCTTTCAGTTTAGCATAGCCTGATTGTCTAACTTTAACATAATAAGGACATGCTAGCACATTATTGTCCAAGTTTACCAAACAAAGTGTCCAACTTTAACTGAAAAGTTAAAAAGTCAAATTTAGTCAGCTCACTGTACTTGCCACACTGCTGTCCGAGTTTAAATGAAATTGGCCAGGTTTAACTGATTCGATTAGTTGAATGAGATGATAGGCTATATAATAAACTTTACATCACGTATATTTGACTTAGCATTACGGTGTGGCGTCGGTCAGAACAAAAGGTGTCCGACTTTGTATTAGTTCATCCCTATCACATAAAAACATGATATAGACCTACACAAGAATTCAATCTAGTTGATGTAATTGTGATCTACAGAGAAAGATAGCTTGTTGTACGTAATGCACTAGAGGGTAATGAGAGTTTAATGATAAATATAAACAATTATTATTTTTATTCTACGAGAAAGTTGAAAATGGGCCCCATTAATTTAAGGGGGTAATCATTATTATTATTCGTTTATTGACACGTTGGCAAACCGCAACATGGTACATGAACAAGACTAAGTGACAATAATCTCAAATCGATTTCAAGTTACCCACGGGGGTAAAATGAAATCGATTTCAGATTACTCCCGATGATCTGAAAGCGATTTTAAGTTACCGTGGAGGGGGTAATGTGAAGTGGGGGTAATCTGAAATTGCTCCACCGGCACTTCTTTCAGCTACTAAACAATAATTTAGTTACTTTAATTTTATTTAAGTGTTTTCAGTGTTTATTGATACATAAAATAACTAATTTATTATTGCGCGTAATGACATTATTCCATAAAATTGTTTGTGTCAGAAATACTAATCATTTGCTAACCGAGACCCCTCCCCAAACCCCGTTTTATCTCGGGCTTCGCCCTCGATTTAGCCCTTCCATAATTGTTGAGTTCAGGAACCTATTTTCTAGAAAAAACGCTGGTCCTATCACCTAGTGCTGTCGATTCGTTGAATCCTAGCGACTGTCATGGTCAACCTTCTCCATGTGCTCCGATTTCTCGTTGCCTCTCTCAGCTCAGCTGGTCCTATATGTAGATATAATCATAAATATTGCTAAGAAGAATTATACTATATATATATATATATATATATATATACACACACACACATATATATACATACATATGAATATATATTTATATACATATATGATATTCTATAGAATTCTAATATATATAGATATATATTTGTGAATGGATGTATATATTATAAATGACGGATTGCGTAGCAAATCCCCGAAACCCAAATTCAGGAAACAGAATTACCGTCAAAGTCCCGAAAGCTTTTTTCTGAGGTGAAGGATTGATTTGTGCAAGACTAAATTTTCAAGATATTTTCTAACATCCTATTCAAAATATTGACCTACTATTTCACACTATCCTTCAAGATTCAAATGCTTGGTAGCAAAATTGTTCTCGGGAATTCTGTCAATTTGCATTTTGACCACTTTCGGGGATTCGGGTTTCAGGATTCATGTAGACTCCAGATGACGGCTTTATCATCTATAAGCTTACTCAGAAGTAAACTAAAGATGACAAAAGAAAATTTAGGAATAGTCTTAATAATAGTTTCAGCTGGTGCAAAATAAGTAGTCTTGGCATTGCAAACGTCATGGAAAATATCGTAATATATATAGGGCCTATTTTTTTGGCCCGAGGTTGGGAAGATTTCAATAAGCTTAACTCTCTAATAACCAAACATCAATTTTGTGCAAGTAAAATCTTAAGCAAATTTACTGCAGATCTTGACAAGTATCGTTTTGGTGTTTTCTTATGCATGCATGATTGCTTAAAGCCCTAGGTTTTAGGTTTGGCGGTTTCCCTCGTAGAATGAAGTGACCAACGACTGTAGGCGGTTCAAGTAAGCATCTGTCGGCCAATGGGCGTTGATTTCATTTTGGTTTACACATCTTACAAGCATAGGCTGCTGAATTTAATTATATGCATAGCCTAGGCAACATCGTCCGCTTTGTGGAATGGAGGCGAGGCGCAGGGACGGTCGGTCGATCGGTGGTAGCCCCCACCCTAGGCCCTTCACCCTCCCTCTGGCCTACCCCGATCAATTGACCACTTGTATATATAACCGAGCTTTGGGTCGTAAACCTGTATATAAATGCCAGCTGTTGATGCTGTCACCGTTGCCTTATTATACCCGGAACACTAAAGACAATAAGCTGTATTTCATATTCTAAGAATTTGCACCAGTATCAGATGCTAATATACAGCCTAAGGAAGAGAGACTAGGTCACATGCCAAATTATGCTAATGAACTTAGGAAATGAACTTAGGAAATGTCCTTTCACAATTGAGTCTTGGTTTGCAGTACTCATTCTAGTTTGAATTTCGCTGCAGCAGAGTTGAGCTTCGTAATTTCTTCACTTCATAGCCATTTTAAATCGCATAGTCGATACAGCTTATATCTCGTGTCTGTATATTATATTATTATCTTATTTCAGTAGTGGACCTTATAGTAGTATAACATTGTATTTCGTTAGTGGACATATATTAGTATCATTATATCGAACTATTTCCAAAGATGGATGGAGACTACGCTGTACCAACGACACCGACTTCAGGTGTTGCAGTTGGCAACATGCGAACATTTAAAAAACGGTTGTCTGATGGATCTACCAAGAGTTATAGCTACCCTTACGTTTCTGTAAGGAAACATTTTGAATTAACTTTTACAACCGACAGTGATAAACTTAAATTTGAGCAAAAATGTGAGGACATTCGCTTGGCGTTGGGAGTAAAAAGTTTGAGAGAAGTTCTGGTGAAAGTCATAATGGATGTTGACACCAATAAGCTCTCTTCTGCAACTCAACATCCGCAGCAGACACTCACGATGTCTTCAGTCACGGAAGAAGTAAGTGAATCAACTTCACTGACTGATCCAGCATCTGTCACAGCAGCAATATCAGCAGCTCCAGCAACAGCTTTGGAGACTGCACATGAGAATTTTGTTGGGCAGTGCTCCAGCATTGCCCAGTTGATCGACACAATCTCACAACATTCATCCACATGTGTGACGCCGTATTCAGTGAAGTCATGGACACACAGTGGTCATGTGCTGTCGGTGGATATGGAGTGTGCGAAAAAACACTCCTTTCAGTGGAGTTCCTCATCCACAATAGACAGCGAGCGGAAGGAATTTGAAGTCAACCACCGAGTGATGTTGAGCTACCTGGCCTCTGGTATGACACCCATACAGTACGAGCGCTTTAGCGACTTCAGTCGGTTTGGACTATTGTCAGACCTTTTCCGCAGGAGGAATATGGTTACATTTAGTGCCATTTCTGAGAACCTGCGAAAGCAATCTATATTTGGCGCTAGAGCGCAGGAGTCTTCACTGTCGCCTGATGGAGCTATCTCTATAATGACTGACGCACGACATCATTGTAGACGAAATAGTTATCACACCGACCATGTTGCTATCGGGTTGAAAACTCACAAAGTCGTTGATATTCAACACATTAACGGGAATGATGATAACTGTTCACAGCGTCACGAGGCAGTGGGATTCGACAGGATGTACGAGAGCCTGGATCTCAGCAACATTAAAGTTGCCCATCATGTGCATGATCGAAACATGACAATCAACAAGCGCCTACGTGAGAGGAAGCAAGCCAGGAATTCCAATGACCGCTGGCACTGCACCCGTCCTATAACAGCCGGGGTGAAAAAAATTGGGCAAGGAGCACAAAAAAACATTGGAAAAACATGGCATCCCGAGCTTTCTGACAAGGGTGCTGCCATTCGAAACCACGTCTATTGGTGTATGGACAATTGCAATGGAGATGCCCAAACCCTGCGTAAGCTCATAGAATCATGCATCCCTCATTTTCAGAACAACCACAGCAAGTGCCATGAAACTTCCCACTGCAAAGAGCCGGGGCATATGATTGAAGTTCGAATTGTTTCAAATGAGGCTGCAATTACAATGCTCCAGGACTTTCTTCGGTCGTTGGTAGTGTACAAGCACGCTGAAGATTATGTCAAAGGCCACGACACATTTTATGTGGAAAGTTTTAATAACGTTTGTCTGATCTATCTGGATAAACGGATACACTACGGGAATTTAATGTACGAGCTGCGGAGCAATCTGGCTGTCTTGGACTGGAACGAACACGTCGACAGACCATACACGTCTATATGCACGACTGTTCGTTCGAAAAACCCACGTCGCCAAATCGGGAAAAAAGTGTATCGGCGCAAGACCTACGTATTTGTTGAGAACATTTGGAATTTGTACATTGCCGTGTGGTCAGCATCTAAAGCAATATCGGAGTCTGTGACAGAAACTTCTGCAGATAAGGAGACCTGCCAGAGTGAAATCTCTTCGGACGAATCCGATGACGACCAATTAGGAGACAGTGAGAGCTTTTCAAATGAAAGCAATGCACCCTACACAGTAGAATAACCGTAAGAGCTGTGACAATATTGTATGATACACTAAAATCAAACATATCAGTGCTACATAACCATCAACCGTCATTACACATAACCACCTTAGCATTCTGCTGTCTACTCTGCTTGACCTCCCCGGATTTTGGCCTGGCATAGGACAGAGAGATGTGTGGCAGAGCTGATGTGTGGCAGAGCTGACTGCTATCACACGCGTCCACAGGTGGCGGATAGTGGAACGACCTCTAGAAATAGAGGTCAGCTGCGAAATAAGCAGGGTTATATCTGACGAATAAGCAGTCGCGGACCAACAGCGGCAAGGCTAGTAGGGCACACTGTAGAAAAAGAGTGGCATTTTGCTTGACAACTAAAAGCTGCAAATATCCAATAACAGCCTTGTGACATGGGAGCACATGACTCAATTTAAATAAGCCTGATGACCCTCTGCCTAGCGGGCATGTGTTCATCACCAAGACTAGGTCCACAGCGGAAAACTGTGGTTGATGCCACGAAGGGCATCCGATCTGTAACAAGATGCTCCAATCTGTATAAAAATGAATCTGTGGCTTACCCCCCCTCAACGAGGTCCTAATCCAAGCAAGAAAAAAAGAAGATTGAACGGACAAGGGACTGTGGCCATTGCAAAATTGATTTGACATAGCACTTATGAAAAACCTAGTCTCCGTAACGTGGTTTTCGTGTGGCGCCGAGCAATTGAGGGCAATTCAGGTTTAAATCCACCTCTGAGTAGGAATCTTGAAGAGGCGCTATATAAATTTAAAATGGGGGAATGTTATGTTACATTGAATCATAGCTATGACAGGTGTACATAAGCAGCTCACAATCGATAAAATTCTGCTTTATGTCAGAAAGTAAGTGTACAATAAAAATCTCTCTGTCTAAACAAAGTCCGGCGAATTATCCAAAGTATCAATGTTACTCCCACTTGTGGCCCATGTAAGGCGTGCCTGTTGGATTCGGATACAACGATCTCACTTTTCGCACTACGCAATCTGGCATTATTTCCCGCATGTGAAGTACACCGTTCGATTCCGTTAGTTTCTTGGCCAGATATAATGGGCTCGTCCACCCACCCAAGTTGCAAATGATCTTCCAATATTTTCCATAAATTACTCTTCGTATTGGACTGTTAGCTGCATGCGCTGCTTGTCCTCCGCCAAGCCAACCTGGAGATGCAGAACCCACGCACGGAGAGAGAAAACAAAGAGGACAGGCGCCTTCCGATTGATGATTTTCACCCTGCAGCTGCAAATGATCAGCTGACACTTGAATGTCATGACTGTTTTGAGCCTCAATTTCTGACTCTGTACTATTTCCATTGGACGCGACCAAGACCTCCTTCGAAGCGGCATCCATACAAGATTTTCTTCTCTTTGGTGGTTCCAACTCTGCAATTGGAACAAAGGCAGTTTCGATTGGTTGGAGATATATTTATAATGTCATCAACATACAATTAGCTCTTTCGACTTGACTTGAACGACAGCTTAGCTGGGTTATGCATATGTTTATTGTCTTATTACATATCGTAATAATAATAATCATGGTAATTTTAATAATTACATTTTTAATTGGCCATTTATTATCATTACTGCTGTTACTGCTGTTCACATCAGTTGTCATTATACTAACATTGCTGATGTTATTATTACTATGTATTTCTATAGCATGGTTTGAGCTAAATATTTGCAAGGATAATAAATGCAATTTAATTTAATATTTATAAATCTTAGTTCAATCTTATTTGCGCACGTATAGCGCTACCTGAAGAACAATAGGGCCTACTTGTACAGGGTTCACCACACAAAACAATTTATACAATTTCAGTATATATATATATATATATATATATATATATATATATATATATACGCATCGTCTTCATAATTACCAATTTTTTCAAAATTCCAGTTGTTGTGAGCAAAAAATGCCCGTATGGCTTCCTCTTGATCGCCATCTACCACAATAGTAAGTTCGTATTTGTTCATGGCAATCTAATCGCATATAGAAACTACAGACTTGTTTCTCAACCCTGTAAGTATCTTCATAGCAATGAACTCCATAGTAATATGAGTGTATGGGGGGGTAAATTTGGATAATTGGAACAACTTGTATACATTCTAGAAGTACAGGTATGACCTCTAGCCAGCTTACCTGGCTTTCGTATACACAAATTAGTCGACCCACAGCTCGGTTATATATATACAAGTGGTCAATTGATCGAGGTAGGGCCTGTACGGGGTATGCCCTGTCGGGTCTAGTCTGCCCTAGCGATGCATCTCCATCCATCCGTCCGACCGCTAGAGGGCCAGAGGGAGGGTGAAGGGCCTAGGGTGGGGGCTACCACCGATCGACCGACCGTCCCTGCGCCTCGCCTCCATTCCACAAAGCGGACGATGTTGCCTAGGCTATGCATATAATTAAATTCAGCAGCCTATGCTTGTAAGATGTGTAAACCAAAATGAAATCAACGCCCATTGGCCGACAGATGCTTACTTGAACCGCCTACAGTCGTTGGTCACTTCATTCTACGAGGGAAACCGCCAAACCTAAAACCTAGGGCTTTAAGAAGTCTTGGAAATCTCTTGGAAGATTTGCTTTTAGAGATAAATATAAATATATGCATATGAAACATGAATAATA
The DNA here is from genome assembly GCA_963556255.1 of Allolobophora icterica. NCBI lineage: Eukaryota > Metazoa > Annelida > Clitellata > Crassiclitellata > Lumbricidae > Allolobophora > Allolobophora icterica. The sequence goes on along the minus strand of OY744606.1, from coordinate 6,537,770 downwards.
ACTGGCTTATCAGGTCTAGGGTTCCTTCCTTTGTATATATATATATCTGCATAATATCTGTAATTCTTAAGTATATATATATACTTAAGAATTACAGATACATATATATATACATAATATATTATATAATAATACTATTACTATTGTATATATATATATATATATACTACAAGGAATACACAGAAAATTTAACAACGATTGGTTTTCTAAGGTAAGTCTTCTCGGACACCTTTCTTGCCTCCTGACCGAATTCGCACAGGAATTTGTCTTGCACAACAGTTTATGTTAATAGCGACCTTCAGCAATATGATTGTAGAAGTTCTTAGATTGGAAGTATTGCTCCATGCGTTTTTCCAAAGATGAAACCTAAAACAGTTTTGTCGTATAGTAGTTTCCAATGTTTAAGGACTTTTCTAGAAGAGTCATCGCTGGCGAGCACTCGCAGACACGCACAGCCCGCCGATGGATTTCCATGCATGCTGCAGAGCTATTAGTAGAGACTGAATTCAAGAGTTCAGTACATATGCATACACATATACACATACATATTCGTATCAATATGTCTGTATACAGCAACTACATCTATATATACAGTTGTTATTTTGTGCTTAAAGCGATTTCACTAGAAATTTGTAACCCAGTTAGTGATGCAACTTGACTTCGGTCGGGAGCGCCTGTGAATTGTTGAGTGGCGCTTCTATAAATGTTCGATTAAGCTTACAATTACAATAACAATATCAGATTGGGACATGATTTTAAGTTCACAGATTGTTCCATACACTGACCAAATTCTGTTTGACTGCCTGACTGTCAATTCTGTTTGACTACCTGACTGTCACTAGGTACAAATGTGCAAAGCTATAGTCCAATCATGTTGTAGGACCTATTAGAAATTTTGACGCGTGTACATGACATTGTACAAGTTGAACGATAATGATACTTTGTCTCGCGATTGTGATTAAGGGTTAGCAATTAACGTTGCTTTCTTAGTTAGTTCCATGATCAAGGCGCATCACATTCATGCAGTCATTCAATTATTCAAACATTCAATTACCAGTAATTTTGACGTCGTTCTCCACCTGTCTCCTTGCGTGGAACTGGCAGTGCCATTTGGAAGTACCATTTGTCCAGTGTTTTTTTCAGCCGGAACGAGCCGGAACGGCGTTCCGCCACCTTTTTTCAGCTACTAAAAATAATTTATTTATTTTAATTATTAAAACAATAATCTAGTTATTTTAATTTAATTTCAGTGTTTTTGAACTGTTTTCAGTGTTTATTGAGACCCCTCCCAACCCCAATCCCGTTTTTCTCGGGGTTTTAGCCAGCCCATAATTGTTGCGTTCCGGAACCTATTGTACCTATTGTTCCTTTCCGGAAGCTTTTTTTCTAGAAAAAAAGCACTGCCTTTGCCAATGTTTGGCAGTAAGCCTACCAAAACCCCACTGAAGATGTAAACTCGGTCCAATAAGTACCCAGCTTACATCTTCGCAGAGGTTTTATTTTAGAAGTTGTGTCGCAGTTACGGAACCTCTTAATAGGGAATGTTTTTTAGTTTTACATTTATTTGTAAATAAAGTCACGATCAAAATGGTTTGAGTTGAAATTGGGTAATATTGAAATAGTCAAATACTAGGCCTACTTCATTTTATAAATATTTTAAGTTTTAAGACATAACCATAATACCCATAACTATATATATATATATATATATATATATATATATATATATATATATATATATATATATATATATATATATATATACATATATTAAACAAGAAAACCGTTATCCGGTAAATAGAAGAGTCATCGCTGGCGAGCACTCGCAGACACGCACAGCCCGCCGATGGATTTCCATGCATGCTGCAGAGCTATTAGTAGAGACTGAATTCAAGAGTTCAGTACATATGCATACACATATACACATACATATTCGTATCAATATGTCTGTATACAGCAACTACATCTATATATACAGTTGTTATTTTGTGCTTAAAGCGATTTCACTAGAAATTTGTAACCCAGTTAGTGATGCAACTTGACTTCGGTCGGGAGCGCCTGTGAATTGTTGAGTGGCGCTTCTATAAATGTTCGATTAAGCTTACAATTACAATAACAATATCAGATTGGGACATGATTTTAACCTTCGCCATACGCGAACAAAAAAACTACGTCTTCTATGCTTGGGGGTCCAAATGACCCCCAAGGTATACCTGTTCCTGGGCATGGAATTTGATAATTTTTGTTTCGTTTCTAATGTTTTATGGGTCAGGGAATTCATTGCAGCTACTGCCAAATGCGTGACCTTCACGGATGACCTTGAAATTCAAGGTCACATGATTTTTCAGGTGTATCTCTGCTTCTTCGCATGCTATCTTGAATATTTGTTTTCAGAAATTCAAGGCCACGTGATTATGCACGTGACCTTACCTATCTCAACTGGAACAGCCATTTTTGTTTGTTTATATGTTGTAAGTCTACAAAATTTCGAAAAATAACACAGACAAAGCAGTTTCAGTCTTATATTCGTGAATAGACAATGGCTAAAAGAATAACAGGTGCAGCGGCCAAAGAAATCATTGGAGCCTGGATAGCGAATGACTATTTCGATGAAGAAGCTGTCGACGACTTCCACGATGAATCGGAAGAGGACGAAGTGGATAACGTCGAGGTAGAGGAAAGCACGGATGAAGACGAACAGGACGTGGAGGACATTGCTCCAGCAACAGACGATATCATGTTGTCGAAAGACGGATTGACACGTTGGTCGAAAAAAGTTCCTGCTAAGCAAGGTAGACGAGCTGCTGCTGATATTGTTAGAAATGTACCCGGCCCTGCTACAAATGTTATCCTTGAGAAGGCTTCAGATGCTTTTGCGCTATTCTTTGAAGATGCTGTTCTTGAAAAAATTCTGGAATGGACAAATCAGGAAGCGGTGAGGGTGTGTGCTGAGAGGGGTTATAAGAAAACTTTCAAACTATTCACTCTCTCAGAATTGAAAGCATTCTTGGGATTGTTATTTGTTATCGGTGTTACCAAAGGCAGGAATGAATCTATAAACCAACTGTGGGGTGAGGAGTGGGGACGACCGTTTCTCCGAGCAACTATGTCAAAGAGCAGATTTGAAGGCTTTCTTCAATTCATTCGTTTTGACGATAAGGAAAGCAGAGCTGAAAGACGTGTGACAGATAAATTGGCTGCAATAAGAGAAGTAACTGACGTGTTCTCAAACAGATGTAAAGAGAAATACATTCCCTCGGAACAAGTTACCGTTGACGAAATGCTGTCGGCCTATCGTGGCAAGTGCCCATTCAGGGTTTATATCCCGTCGAAACCCGCTAAATACGGAATAAAAATTTGGATTATTGCCGATGTACCCACAGGATATTGCACGTATTTCCAAGTTTACACAGGGAAGATAAACAATGTTCCTGAAAAAGGGCAAGGTGTGAGAGTTGTAAAAGATTTGTGCACCCATTTGTATGGCTCAGGACGGAATGTGACAACGGACAACTTCTTCACCGATGTTACTCTAGCTCAACATCTGTTAGATAATTCTCTGACCCTAGTCGGAACATTGAGAAAGTCGAAAGGATGCATACCTAGAGAAATGCTACCAAATGCTAAACGAGAATTGTTGTCATCAGTGTTTGGATTTTCCGATAAGATGACAATAGTGTCATACGTGCCAAAGAAAAATAAGGCTGTCACCTTATTGTCAACTGCTCATCACGACAATGTGATCTCGTCCGAATGTCACAAGAAACCAGAGGTCATCCTTACCTACAATAGCACTACAGGTGCAGTTGACACTTTGGACAAAATGTGCAGACAATATACAGTGAAACGTTCTACCAGACGATGGCCATTGACACTTTTCTTCACCCTTCTGGATATAGCTGCACATAACGCATCCGTGATTTGGTTTCATCAACATCCTGAATGGGTGGATTCTGCAAACACTAATCAGAAGGACAGAAGGAGAGCATTCATATTGGAAATGGGGAAAAGTATGTGTCTTCCATGGATCGACAGCAGAAGAAGCACGCCCTGCATAAGCGGCAGAACATCGATAAAGCGGGCTTTGGAATACGTGAATCTGCCTGTTCCTACGACAACACAGAACGACACAGTCATCACTCCTCAGAGAGGACGATGTCACATGTGCGATCAAAAGAATGACACCAAGACGAAGCACAGATGCAGCACGTGTGGTCAATTTGTTTGTGGTAACCATTCCACACAATTATTTACCTGTACCGAATGTAGTTAGATACACTGGCAACAAGCCATAAACAAATTATGAGAAGTGAAACGATGTAACATAAGATGTAACATAACATATTCCAGTTGTGTTTTGTTTATATTTTGTTGAGTTCCTTGTACCAAATAACCATAGAAACCAAAAAACTTCGTTGTTCTAACAGGTATAGTAGCAGAGATAGGTATGGTCATGTAAAAAATCATGTGACCTTGAATTTCAAGGTCTTCCGTCAAGGTCAGGCATTTGTCAGTAGCTGGAGTGAATTCCCTGACCCCTAAAACATTGGAAACAAAAAAATAATCTTCAAGATACCTTGCGTAGAAGCAGAGATACACCTCATTGTATGGACACTAATGATATGGACATGAATTTCACTCTAAGATCTCACCAAAATGACGTCACAGCGTCAGAACTAAGCGTCAACGTATGACGTCACTCATACCATTTTGACAAGGAGGAATTTTTAGGAAAAGTCACCAAAGGAAACTTTTTGGTGCCCACATTTTAGAAAGTTACAGATGAAAATATACCCCTGGGGGTCTATTTGACCCCCAAACGTGTGGCGAAGGTTAAGTTCACAGATTGTTCCATACACTGACCAAATTCTGTTTGACTGCCTGACTGTCAATTCTGTTTGACTACCTGACTGTCACTAGGTACAAATGTGCAAAGCTATAGTCCAATCATGTTGTAGGACCTATTAGAAATTTTGACGCGTGTACATGACATTGTACAAGTTGAACGATAATGATACTTTGTCTCGCGATTGTGATTAAGGGTTAGCAATTAACGTTGCTTTCTTAGTTAGTTCCATGATCAAGGCGCATCACATTCATGCAGTCATACATTCAAACATTCATGCATTCCTAATCGTAATTGTAATCTCCAAGTTTCTAAAGCGCCACTCGAAGGCCAAGCGTAGGGCACCAGCCTATTCACGAGCGCTACGTCAAATCAGAGGAGGCTTTTCCAGAGAGTAGTCCAAAAGAGATCCAAGTCCGGTGTCCAGTAGGCCAAATAAAATCAGAGGGGTTTTCCAGAAAGTAGTCGAAAAGAGGCCCAAGTAGGCCTACGGTTTCCAGGAGGTCAAATCAAATCAGAGGGGTTTCCAGAGAGTGGTCCAAAAGAGGTCCGTGTCCGGTTTCCAGTGGGCCAGGTCAAGAGAGGAGGCAGAACAGCTGTCAAGGCGGGTGTCGTTTAGGGCGAGAATAATTGAAAGGCAGAGCATCAGATGAGTCAGGGTAGGAGTACTTGAAAAGGTGGGACTTCAGTTTCGAGTGAAAAGCCCGGGGGTTAAAGATAGAGGAAGACGAGAAGGAGGATAAAGGACGGGTTGGAATGTAATGTAATGTAATAAAACATTCATACAGCGCTCCTTATGAACGTCACAGAGGCGCTAGACAATATTAGATTGGGACATGAGCAACTCCAGAAATAGCTTTCCAGACCAACGTAGTGATCTTGTAAGTTGTAACTGATTCGGTTGGACACAGGCAGCCAGTTAAGCTCCTGTCGGATGAAGGCAGGTATACATGCGCGTATCTCGATAGATCTGCCAGGAGTCGGGTCGCTTCGTTCAGCACTAGTTGAAGCTGATGTAGGCGATATCCGGATAGGCCTATTACAATGATCAAGCCGCGACAGGACAAAGGAGTGCATCAGTGTGGCTGCGGCATCCCTCGAAAGCGTCCACCGAGTGACTCTAATCTGAGCTCATAGTATCCAAAGATGATGGAAGAACTCAGTAACTGCGAAATTCAGAGGGGAGATCATTCCAGAGGCGTGGTGCTGTGCTGGATATGGCTCCGTTGGAGAACTTGAGATGAGTAGTGACTGGGGGTCGAGAAAGACAGAGATAGGAGGATGATCGAGTGGAGCGGATTGTCTGAATGGTGAAGAGACCATGAAAGTACTTGGGCTGCGAATATTGTAAAGAGCTGTTGGTTAGTGATAGGACTTTGAAGTGCATTCAACTGAAGCCTTACGACAGGACGCTGTAGAAATCATGCATTGCGACGCATTTGTGCATGTTGAATTAACTGTACTGACTTCCAATTGAGCAAAGAATCCACTTTTAAATCTGTCTTAGGATTCGAACCCCGACCTCTCTGCAGACTAACGACTAGACCATCGTGTGCACTAACCGTACATTTTCAGTGGGATGATGAGGCGGCAAGACAAAAGAATTCAAAATATGCCGAGGCTAAGAAACATGAACTCGCCAACATTTTAAACCTCTGGCTGCCCCTCTTGTTATTTTGGACGTCAGTTTTTCAATTTCAATCCAGGTAAGAAATCTCTGTCCCAATAGCGCCCACTAGCGAAGTAATTTTGTGGCGGTCAAGGCCACAGTGCGTATGTGGGAGGATTTATTTTATGCGAATAGCATCGTTTTCTTTAATTTTACATGCGAAGGGAACAGCATCGTTTCTCTTAATTTTACATGCGAAGGCCCAGCATCGATCATTTAATTTCTATTTAATTTCAATAGGCGACTGTCCAGCAACGACCGTGATAGGGAAGCCCGATCGACGGTGTAAAGCCAGCGCATAGCGAGCAGACGCGCTCATTCGGGATGCATAGAGCCTGCCTCACGGTGCGCTGCTTTATACGTGAAGAGTTGGTTCGACTCTTCATACATAGCAATACTGTTAAACAGCGTTGTTGGTTAGCGACTCAGTTACCGATTCAAATATACTGCACTCAGCGTGGTAGGCGAGTGATTTTGGTTACGACAGAGTCAGAGTTCGAGTTTCCGGTTAGTACAAATATATTTACGGACGAAAGGGGCGTCCGAATAATATAATCAGGCGATCCCGAGTACAGCTAAAGAAGTTCACTGTTGGGAGACGGGCCGACAGCGCCGATCCGGCGGGTTGGATCCCTCCGTTGATCGCGAAGCGGTCTAGATCCCGATTGCGGGAAATCTACGGCTGAGTAATACTCGGGGAAGGATACCGTTGATACACAGGAAAACCAATTCAGTGTGAGATCGAAAACCAGGGTGAATTTGGCGACGGGCAGGAAAGTCCCTCTTGGGTTTAGAAGAACTCCGCGATCGGAGCTTGTCCGGTAACCCATGGGAGTAAAGGTGACCTTCTTAAGGTAGCCATTTTCTGGAATTCTGAAATCCTTGAAACCAAGAGTAAATTCGGCGTCGGGCAAGGAAATCCCTCTTGGAGTTCGAAGAACTCCAAGATCCGACAGTGTTTGGTTTTATACACTGAAACGAGTTTTACGCGATTTCGGCGTACTCGACACAGGGGAAGTTCTACGCGCTTTCGGCGTACTCGGCCGGGAGAGTTTTACGCGACTTCGGCGTCTTCGGCTGGGAGAGTTTTACGCGACTTCGGCACTCGGTGAAGTGACCGTCGGGATACCTGAAAAAACCAGTTTAGTACAAAAACGATAATAAGGGTAAATTTGGCGACAGGCAGGAAGTTCCCTCTTGGGTTTTGAAGAACCCCGCGATCGGAGCTTGTCCGGTTACCTGTGGGAGTAAGCGTGACCTTCGTTAGGGAACCAAAATTCGGAAATTCTTGGGAACAAAATTCAGGACATTCTGGTAACCTTACGGGGTCAGCGTTACATTTGGATTGTGACACTTGGATGGCTGACACGCCGGTGGAGCGTTGGAGGGGCTCCATCGCCCGGTAACTAAAAATAGTTACTGGGAAAGACCACTGTTACCGAAAGACCGCAGTACGGGAAAAGACCGCCCGACAACTGATTACAGTGCGGTAAGACCAGGAAAAACGATAGAGTCAGGAAAATCTTGTATTCAAACCAATCGTTATTCAGAGCAAATAACTTGGTGATCGAAACACGTAGTTCCGAGAACTGACCGAAGTGCGAAGTAGGGCCCACCTCGTGCGCCGGTCGGAACACAGTTCTGCGTGCGGTTAGGGAGGTTTTAGACCTAGAACCTGTCCTATCAGAAGAGAGTGTCGTGAGACCAGTACACCGCGTTAATATCACACGTGCATATATTATCGCAAGATGTTCGCGTGTTTGAGACGGCACGACGTGACGACTCGTCAGATGTACACCTTGTCCTCTCGGACAAGAGAACGTTCAGAGTTTTCCCCTATTGACGATAACTCGAGAGTCATGAGATGCAGAATGGTACGTGAGGGTTCGGTTAAGGTGGAGAAAAAGAGGAAGTCTTTGACTAAGAGATCTCACAGGAAGCTGAGGACTCCTGCCGGCAAGAGAGCGAACCCTGTTCTAAAGGACGGCCATCCTGAGGACGAGGACGTTGCCCACCCGGCGACCGCGGCAGTGGCAGAGTCCGAAAGTGAGATGGAGCTTGACAGCGACACTGTTCGCAAACAAGCGATACCCTCGGGACCTCCTCTTGGAGAAATGGGCACTGAGAGCGGAGACAGGGAACCGCTCGTCTACAGCAGAAGTAGACAGGATAGTGACCCGGGCGACTCCAGAAGGTCAGTTGGCTGGAGCCGAACCCAGCCCGACGACGAAGCAGCGTCTCGGGTAAGACCGACACAAATTGGTACCACGTCTGATGAAGGGTTAGTTGATCTCGAGCGACGAACGTCACAAACTGGTACCAGAAGTGGGGTACTAACGTTTTCTTGTCACAGAACCAGGCAAGGTCAGGAAGATCCCGAGGACGAGTCGGATGAAGTGCCCCATAGTGAGCACGGAGGCGCGCGTCCAAAGTTACGTAAACGGAAAAGCAAACGAAGGTTGCTTGATGAAACGGGTGCACCTGACGAAACCAGTGCATTTGAAACGGAAGCTGGAACCCGCAGTGGGCGTGAAAGAGGTTTCCATGAGGATAACGGATGGTTGATAACCGTTCCAAAGACTACTGAGGTAGTACGGAACGATGTGAATAACGAGACATTCACACACTGGCGAGAGACCGTTGGTGAGAGTAGGTTTGACAGGTCCAAACCACTCGACGACAATAGAGTTCCGCGTATAATACATGAGAGAACGTTCGACAATAGATCGGGGAACCTTGTGCAGGTTCAAGTACCTAGTATTGTACGGGGCAAGCAACCTGTACAGTTGAGACAGGCTTGTGATAGGCCAAGAGACATTGAGACAGGCCTGAAACCGCGGGGTGACGCCGTAGTGCAGAAAACGAGTGGTGACATCGTGGCGCATCAGCGAAACGAAGGCAATCGAGTACCGTTTACCAACATGGAAGAAGGTCGCCCAAGACCTGTGACAGATGAGGTAGATTGGCAAGCGGAGATGTCTTACCTGCGACAGAGTGTGGCAATGATGAGTTCGAAACTTGAAGAACTGTCTGTTCCTGCTGCTCAGCATACGAAGTCTTACCGACGCGAGACATCGGGGAAACCTACGGGCCCAGGTTACCAGATGGATCGCCGAGGGAAGCTGCAGATCGAAGAGCCGGCACGGAGCCGAGGTAACACAGAGACACGCGAGGAAGTTTCGCTTTCGGAAACTTCGGAAAAGTTACGTAGCCGCTATCTTCCCGAGGACAGCGGGAGAGAGTCACACGGAAAAACGGCAAGGCAATCGAGTCGACAACGTCTGTTGACAAGAGGAAGGGTTGAGGCGAAATTACGTTCGTCAGTGAGTTCTTCGGATTCAGACACCGATAGTGTTGGTCCAGAAGAGGCCATGAGAACCGGAGTCTTTGACAGGAAAAACCTCCGTCAACGAAGAAGGCACGAGAGTTATGAGAAAACTGAAAGGGAGACGTATGGTAAGGAACGTCTACCAGAGTACGAGAGACGCGGTTTAAAACAGGCACTTGATAGAGAAACCGAGAGAGAATCGAACATGGGAAGAGACAGAGATCATTTGGCCTGGGATGAGACCCACGAGCGGTACTCTAAAGGGCACAAACCAGATTCGAGAAGTCGTAATTGGCATAGGTACGACGAATCTGACAGACCGCCAGAGTCAGGAAAAAGAGATATTCGCGAAGAAGACAGAAGAGTTACGTTCGTCAACGGAAACTCTCAGAGCTCTCGCAATAAATATAAACGATCGGAGTCCAAAGACTACGTAGGTGGTGAGCCTCGTAGAAAAGGTCAGAGACAGGCTGAGTACATCTCTGATGAAGACAGTGCAACGTCAGACGACCGACAGATGACTACGATGTATTCTAAGTGGCGTACAGGGAAGACGTTGGGTACTCTGAGGGGACAGAGTCGGCACCGGTCAGTGGTGAGGACAGACGAGGGAAACGATTCCCGGAGTAACGATGAGGACAACCGGAGAGGAAATCCCAAGAAGAGTGTCGGAAGATCACTTGTTACGCGGACAAGAGGCGAAGACCGATCGGATCGCGGTATACGAATCAAGCTAGAGAAGTACGACGGCAAGTCAGCGATCGCAGCCTTTCTAGCAAAGTTCGAAGTTTGTGCACGGTGCAACCGGTGGAGTGATCAGGAAAAAGCAGACCAGTAATGTGTGCCCTTTCGGATCGAAAGCATCATTAAATAGGCTGTCGCTATCACGGTTCTCATCGTTTTGGCGTACGTGCAGGGTGCCGAGATTGTTACGGGTCCCGCTTCGCAGCTGTTGTGGGACATGGGTGCACAGAGGGACGTGTCTTGGCGAGAACTTGTTGAGCGGCTTAAGGCCCGGTACGGGTCTGATGACCAAACTAGCCTATATCGGATGAAACTTCGCACTTACCGGCAGGCTCACGGAGAAACGCTGAGTAGTGTAGTGCAGGAAGTACGAAGGCTAATGGCTTTGGCATACCCAGGACCAACAAGTGATATCGTCGAGACGGTCGCTTGTGACGCTTTCATTGATGCACTGGCAAACCAAGATTTGGGGCAGAAGGTGCGCGAGCGAGAACCAGTTAACCTCGAAGCGGCGTATAAACATGCGGTGAGGTTGGATGCCTATGGTCGATCTTCGACACAAGGTGGTGATTTAGACCGGAGACACGCGAGAGTTAAAGTTACCATGGAAGACCGAAAAGACTCGAGCACTGAGGGGCAACAGTCTCGTCGTCTAGAAGATCTCGAGCGAAAGATTAAAAATCTTTCAAGAGAACTTGATCGAGTGACAATAAATCAGAATTTGGGCATCGTTCCGAGAAAACCTCATGAAAGGGAGAACAGTTCTGATCTAGCTGTGGGAGATCAGAGGACAACCGAACCGAATGTGGGATGGCGACGGATTTATCCGCCCACACGGTTGCGTAACCCGGATATCGAATGCTACTTGTGCAAACGAAAAGGACACATGAAGCGATATTGTCCTCAGAGAAACGCTGAGACGAATGGTGCAACCGGTACCAGTGAACCTACAAAGGCTGAACCGATACAAGAGGAAACCCAAAACCCACTGGTCAAAGGCAGTAGGGTGGCCTACGTGGTTGCGAGACTGGCAGGAAAACGTATACACTGTCTACTTGATTCTGGAAGTGAAATGTCACTTGTGCCACGACGTTTCGTGCTAGACGCTGTGCTAGTACCGTCAGAACAGCGACTCCTAGCCGCTAATGGAAGTCAGATTAAGGTGGATGGTGAAACTAACCTTAAGATTCGGATCGGAAAGCAGGTGTACCCTGTACCCTGTCTAGTTACAGACCAAGTGACAGAAGTGATCTTGGGGTTATCTTGGCTGGAAGCCAATCAGGCAAGATGGGACTTCGCAAGTCGATGCGTTTTCCTTGGGAGCGAGAAGATCCCTCTGAAAGAGGTCGTTACCGAGTCCATGTGCCGGAGGGTTATTGTGCAAGAGGACATAATAGTTCCTCCAAGGAGCGAAGTTGACGTTCCAGCTTGGGTAGTATACCCGCATTTCCAAAAAGATAACGAAGATTGGACGACCATTCCAATGGAATTATCAAAAGATTTGATAATCGGACGTACGTTGGTGACAGGAAGAGACACGGAAGTGTGGATCAGGATGTTGAATGTTGGAGACAGAGATTCGCTAGTCAAGAAACGGACTGAATGTCCGCTGGAGCGAGTGAACGTAGTCGATGTGACAGTTAATCGAGCCAGAACGGAATCGTATGATGAGCCTTACCGAAGCGAAAATCCGGAGAAGCCTATGGGCCCAGGTTATCCGGAGGAACGCCGAGGAAAGCAGCAAAGTACGATTGACCGGTTTGGATCGAAGATTAGTACAACGGCCAGTGTAGCGGAGCAGACGCTCAATCCACTTGCCGAACAGACCCTAAAACGACTATGGGAAGAAGTGCCAGCAGACATTTCGGAAGAAGAGCGAATCCGGTTACGAAAACTTGTGCTAGCGTACAGCGCAACGTTTTCCCTTAACGAAAGTGATAACGGATTCACTTCGGTGATCCAACACGAGATCGATACGGGACAGGAGAAACCAGTTCGGCAACCTTTGAGACGTCAACCGCTTTCCATGTTACCGGAAGTTGATCGTCAGGTAGAAGACATGTTGAGACAAGGAATCATTGAACCTTCGATATCGGAATGGGCATCCAATGTCGTAATGGTTAAGAAAAAGGATGGCAGTATGCGTTTCTGTATCGATTACAGGCAACTGAACCTGAAGACACGGAAAGATGCTCATCCGTTACCCCTTATCCGCGAGAGTTTAGATACCCTGGGTGGCGCCAGATGGTACAGTACGTTCGATTTGAGAGCAGGTTATCACCAGATGGCCTTGCACCCAAGAGACAAACACAAGACCGGGTTCGTTACGAGAAGGGGCAGCTTCCAATTCAAAGTGTTACCTTTCGGATTGTGCAATAGTCCGGCCTCGTTTTGTCGACTAATGAACTTAGTCTTGACAGGGCTAAACTATGACATCTGTCTGGTTTACTTGGATGACATAATTGTGTTCTCGAGGGACGTAGAGACGCACATGCAACGTCTAGAGATGATTTTCAGGAGATTACAAGAGTATAATCTCAAGCTGAAACCATCCAAATGTTACCTGTTACAACAGAGAGTATTGTTTCTTGGTCACGTTTTGAGTGAAGAAGGGGTCGCGACGGATCCGAGCAAGATCAAGGCCGTAGAAGAATGGTCTGCTCCTCGGAACTTGAGGCAAGTCAGATCCTTCGTTGGTCTTTGCTCCTATTACCGACGTTTCATACATGATTTCGCGGTGGTAGCTCAACCACTTCATTTTCTGACCAGGAAAAATGTACCGTTCCATTGGACTGACGAATGTCAGGGAGCTTTCGAAGAACTTAAACGAAAGTTGGTTTCCGCACCTATACTTGGGTTACCGAACGACGAGGGCCAGTACATCCTAGATACGGATGCCTCGGCATACGCCATTGGAGCGGTGTTATCGCAAGTACAAGAAGGAGAAGAGACAGTGATTTGTTACGCGAGTCGGCTCTTGTCGACGGCGGAACGGAACTATAACGTTACCAGACGAGAGTTGTTAGCTGTGGTGTATTTCTTGAAAGAGTTTCGTCAGTACTTACTGGGTAGTAAATTCCTACTCAGAACAGACCACTCCGCACTTCAGTGGTTACGCAGAACACCGGAACCGATTGGCCAACAGGCTCGTTGGTTAGAGATGATAGAGGAGTTTGACATGGAGATATGTCACAGACCGGGAGCAAAACACGGTAACGCAGACGCGATGTCTAGAGGTCCGGATGAGGAACAACCTAAAGTGGTTACCATGAGAGTTACGAATGAAGACGTGATGTGGGCACGTCCGATCGGAGAAGTAACGCGCTCCGAGGTTACCAGTGAAGATACAGGCCAGGAAATCCGTTGGACAAAGGAGTTTCTTCGAAGAGAACAGCAGAGCGATTGCAATATTGGTACGGTCCTTGGTTGGAAGGAGTCGAAGCATCATCCAACACAGGCAGAACTATCACCTGCTAGCGGAGAAGTGAAAGTGTTGGTGAGCAACTGGAATCAGCTGGAAGTCCTGCAAGGAGTGTTACACAGAGGCTGGATTCAGGGTAACACAGGAAAAGCTGAGCGATCTCAGTTAGTTGTGCCCTTATCTCTACGGCAAGAGATGCTTCAGTTAACACACGCAAGCTTTGCCGGAGGACATTTCGGGATTCGGAAGAGTTTAACTCAGTTGCAACGTCGGGCGTATTGGCCGAGTTGGAAGGACGATGTTAGACGGTTCTGCCAAAGGTGCGATCGCTGTGCTCGTTATCGAAGGGAGAAACCTCCAAGACAGGGTTACATGCAGACTCCTGTGGTCGGTGAACCAATGGAGAGATTCGGAATTGATATAACTGGTCCGCATCCTGTATCAAGTAAAGGCAACAAATACATACTGACAGCGATAGATTACTTCTCGAGATGGGCTGAAGCTCTGCCTATCAGAAACCAAGAGGCCGTTACTGTGGCAGAATCGCTTATGGTACACGTGTTCTCGAGGTTTGGTATGCCACGCCAGATCCTGACGGATCAGGGACCGTGTTTTGAGTCGAAGTTATTCAAAGAGCTGTGTAAACGCATGGAGATTGACAAAGTACGTACAACTCCATATCGACCCTCTGGTAACGGAATGATCGAAAGGTTCCACAGAACACTGAACATGTTGATCGGAAAGGTAGTGTCGGAACGACAAAAGGATTGGGATGTTCATGTACCATATGTAATGGCGGCATATCGAGGAACTGAACATGAAGCGACCCAACGGACACCTAATTTCCTGTTCCTGGGAAGAGAGAACCATACGCCATTAGACTTGATTCTAGCCCAAGTTACAGAGTTCGAGAGACCGTCTTACAGTGACATGGAAGAGTACGTGGAGAAACAGAAAGGGAAAATGGAACGATCGTATCGGCTTGTACGAGAACAGTTAAAGAGAGTAGCAGAAAGAAGGAAAAAGGCCTACGATTTGAGAGTGAGACCTAGCAAGTTCGCTCAAGGAGATTGGGTTTACTATTACTACCCTAGGCTAAGAAGTGAAAGGTAGACAAAATGGGCTCGCTATTACACCGGCCCATTCTTGGTTATTCAAGTGCTCAGTCCGTGTCTGTACCGGATTCAGAAGAGTCCGAAATCCACGCTAATGGTTGTGCACGTGGATAAATTGAAGCCGTTTTACGGTAAACCTCCGAGTACCTGGTTACCGGAGAGGGACAGAAATCTTGAGTTACCTACAGTAGACTGGCCAGTCCTGGCTCAAGATTCTAATGCAGAACATGAACCAGAGGAACCTTCAGAAAATCCAGACGAGACCGCTGATCCAGAATTGCCACCTGGACGACGGACGAGACGAAGACCTCGCTTGGATGGATGACTACGACTGTAGAAGTCCTTGTTAGTGACCTTCTGAAGCAGACGTGTATCTAGGACCAACTAGATAAACGCTTAATTGCGTTGGTTTTATTGACTATTCGAGACCCATGTTTCAGTTGCCCTTTTGATGAGAGTATTTCTTTTGAGCGGTATCTGGGAGCATACAGTACCTGTGCTACCAGCAACGCTTAATTGCGTTGGTTTTACAGATTGTCAGTGAATGACTGTTTAAGTTTCCTTTTGATGATATGTTTTCGGTTAAACATTGGCTTAGTGGTTAGTACTGAAACGAGTAAAGATTCCAGTACTAGGACGCTTCATTGCGTTGGTTCTACAAGCGAACTATTGGAGAACCATGTTTCCGTTTCCTTGTGATGACAGAGTTTCTTTTCGACAGTATAATGCTCGTAACAACGAGTGTTAAGGAAATTCGGGGCAATGCGATTTCCTTGGTTACCGTTTCATGATACTTTAGTGCGCTACCTTAGTGCGCACTTAGGATAGATCATCATGCGATAGAAGCATATGTTAGGACCTAGATCATGTGCGTAAATATGATAACCTGTACTAGTTTAGTTTGCTTTCACGATTTGGAAGTGGTACCGGGTGTGACTGATCGACGATGGTTACCAGATCGGGAGACAGTGGGCGACTTTTCTCTCCTTTAGTTCTCCTGGCCCTTGGGGTCCGGTAGAGCCCAGGTTCATGATAGAGGGCCTGTTAAGGTTGGCGATTTGTCAGGTACGACAGGTTGCCAGTAGGGTGGTGGTTCGGATCGAAAGCATCATTAAATAGGCTGTCGCTATCACGGTTCTCATCGTTGTTTGGCGTACGTGCAGGGTGCCGAGAGATCGAAAGCATCATTAAATAGGCTGTCGCTATCACGGTTCTCATCGTGTTTGGCGTACGTGCAGGGTGCCGAGATTGTTGATATACCGCCCTATAACCAAAGGTGCATTTGGTTCCTTGCTCTCTAAGTGGATCTGGGTTGGGGATGTTCCTGTCACGTTTGATTAAGGTCCCCGATTTTGGCAGAGATGCTCCGCATCTAAGTAAGGTGGGGAGAGTGTGGCGGTCAAGGCCACAGTGCGTATGTGGGAGGATTTATTTTATGCGAATAGCATCGTTTTCTTTAATTTTACATGCGAAGGGAACAGCATCGTTTCTCTTAATTTTACATGCGAAGGCCCAGCATCGATCATTTAATTTCTATTTAATTTCAATAGGCGACTGTCCAGCAACGACCGTGATAGGGAAGCCCGATCGACGGTGTAAAGCCAGCGCATAGCGAGCAGACGCGCTCATTCGGGATGCATAGAGCCTGCCTCACGGTGCGCTGCTTTATACGTGAAGAGTTGGTTCGACTCTTCATACATAGCAATACTGTTAAACAGCGTTGTTGGTTAGCGACTCAGTTACCGATTCAAATATACTGCACTCAGCGTGGTAGGCGAGTGATTTTGGTTACGACAGAGTCAGAGTTCGAGTTTCCGGTTAGTACAAATATATTTACGGACGAAAGGGGCGTCCGAATAATATAATCAGGCGATCCCGAGTACAGCTAAAGAAGTTCACTGTTGGGAGACGGGCCGACAGCGCCGATCCGGCGGGTTGGATCCCTCCGTTGATCGCGAAGCGGTCTAGATCCCGATTGCGGGAAATCTACGGCTGAGTAATACTCGGGGAAGGATACCGTTGATACACAGGAAAACCAATTCAGTGTGAGATCGAAAACCAGGGTGAATTTGGCGACGGGCAGGAAAGTCCCTCTTGGGTTTAGAAGAACTCCGCGATCGGAGCTTGTCCGGTAACCCATGGGAGTAAAGGTGACCTTCTTAAGGTAGCCATTTTCTGGAATTCTGAAATCCTTGAAACCAAGAGTAAATTCGGCGTCGGGCAAGGAAATCCCTCTTGGAGTTCGAAGAACTCCAAGATCCGACAGTGTTTGGTTTTATACACTGAAACGAGTTTTACGCGATTTCGGCGTACTCGACACAGGGGAAGTTCTACGCGCTTTCGGCGTACTCGGCCGGGAGAGTTTTACGCGACTTCGGCGTCTTCGGCTGGGAGAGTTTTACGCGACTTCGGCACTCGGTGAAGTGACCGTCGGGATACCTGAAAAAACCAGTTTAGTACAAAAACGATAATAAGGGTAAATTTGGCGACAGGCAGGAAGTTCCCTCTTGGGTTTTGAAGAACCCCGCGATCGGAGCTTGTCCGGTTACCTGTGGGAGTAAGCGTGACCTTCGTTAGGGAACCAAAATTCGGAAATTCTTGGGAACAAAATTCAGGACATTCTGGTAACCTTACGGGGTCAGCGTTACATTTGGATTGTGACACTTGGATGGCTGACACGCCGGTGGAGCGTTGGAGGGGCTCCATCGCCCGGTAACTAAAAATAGTTACTGGGAAAGACCACTGTTACCGAAAGACCGCAGTACGGGAAAAGACCGCCCGACAACTGATTACAGTGCGGTAAGACCAGGAAAAACGATAGAGTCAGGAAAATCTTGTATTCAAACCAATCGTTATTCAGAGCAAATAACTTGGTGATCGAAACACGTAGTTCCGAGAACTGACCGAAGTGCGAAGTAGGGCCCACCTCGTGCGCCGGTCGGAACACAGTTCTGCGTGCGGTTAGGGAGGTTTTAGACCTAGAACCTGTCCTATCAGAAGAGAGTGTCGTGAGACCAGTACACCGCGTTAATATCACACGTGCATATATTATCGCAAGATGTTCGCGTGTTTGAGACGGCACGACGTGACGACTCGTCAGATGTACACCTTGTCCTCTCGGACAAGAGAACGTTCAGAGTTTTCCCCTATTGACGATAACTCGAGAGTCATGAGATGCAGAATGGTACGTGAGGGTTCGGTTAAGGTGGAGAAAAAGAGGAAGTCTTTGACTAAGAGATCTCACAGGAAGCTGAGGACTCCTGCCGGCAAGAGAGCGAACCCTGTTCTAAAGGACGGCCATCCTGAGGACGAGGACGTTGCCCACCCGGCGACCGCGGCAGTGGCAGAGTCCGAAAGTGAGATGGAGCTTGACAGCGACACTGTTCGCAAACAAGCGATACCCTCGGGACCTCCTCTTGGAGAAATGGGCACTGAGAGCGGAGACAGGGAACCGCTCGTCTACAGCAGAAGTAGACAGGATAGTGACCCGGGCGACTCCAGAAGGTCAGTTGGCTGGAGCCGAACCCAGCCCGACGACGAAGCAGCGTCTCGGGTAAGACCGACACAAATTGGTACCACGTCTGATGAAGGGTTAGTTGATCTCGAGCGACGAACGTCACAATTTGTGTAAACTTAGTTATTAACGTCACGGCTGAGAGACTAGCCACTCTTGCGCAATTTCGTAGTGGTCTGAGGCGAAATTCCCAGTCCTGTTCAGGTTCAGCGCCTCTGTAGTCAGAAGTCCAAGGGCGAAGTTCTCTACAGCTAAAAGTCAAGCAAAAGAAATTGTTAAGATGTCTTTAAAGTTTAGCATAAAAAAGTAAAGTCAGTCCATATCCCAAGTGGGAAGTAGGTGAGGCGCTCATCTTCATTGCTAAGCCCTTGAGCCGACAATGGACGAATCCCAAGGTCCTGGACACGGGGCTAGTGTATCGCAGGATTTGCCGTTTACTTCCCAGCTTACGCAGGTGTAGCGTTGTCAGATTACCCTCATTTCAAATTACCCACCGGTTACTTGAAATCACGTTCAGATTACCGGGAGGTAATCTGAAATCAATTTCAAGTTACCCTGAAATCGATTTCAAGTTACCCCCGGGGGTAACTTGAAATTGATCTCAGATTACCACCTACGATTTCAGATTACCCGTTCGACCAGTGCTCGAAATGGAAAATTTTACGAAACGGAACGCTAGTCAAAGATATGGGAGCATTCACGTTAATTTCATAGTATTTTCCACAATAATTCATTTGGCGAACCGGAACGGAACGCTGACGAACCGGAACGGCGTTACGGTGCGTTCCGGTCCATTTCGAGCACTGCGTTCGACTATCTCATAATAATAATAATAATAATAATAATAACATTTATCATTTATCATTAAACTCTCATTACCCCTCTAGTACATTATGTACAACAAGTTATCTTTCTCTGTAGATCACAATTACGTCAACTAGGTTGAATCTTTGTATATCTTATGTATGTATCCCTATCATCAGGCAGTTTGAACTAGTGTATGAGTGATTTTAATACAATTAACATTTCTGTGACTTTTTTATTTTTTAAAAGATTGACACCAGCTTTCAATCTTGTATGTTTCACGTGTTTTATTTAATAAACATATCATAACTTGCAAGCAAAGGAATTTATAATTTTAGCTAAATCAGACAGGGGTAATGTGAACAGCGCAGAGGTAACTTGAAATCGCGTTCAGGCTACTCCGGGGGGTAATGTGAAATTGATTTCAGAATACCGGGGGGTAACTTGAAATTGGGGGTAGCCTGAAGTCTTTACACCGGTACCAAATTATACTGCTAGGTGACAGAGGCACGGTGTGCGCAAACAACTTGCCCAGGGCTGTTGCACGGAGTCGAACCGGCGACCGCATGATCATTGACCAAACGCGTTACCAATACTCCACCGTGCCGCTTAGCTTAGATGTTCAAAAAGCAGGAAATTTGAACCTCAAAGTTTAATCCTGCAGCTGAGGGTTGTCGTATGAAATTTTGACTTTGGGGTCGAAATTTAGAATCTCCTCCCTACCTCCCTCCCTCCGTCTCTCTGCATTTATCTGTCTGTCTGTCTGTCTGTCTGTCTGTCTGTCTGTCTGTCTGTCTGTCTGTCTGTCTGTCTGTCTGCAAGTCCTTTCCCCCTAAGTAGGTTCAAATGTCCAATGAGGCCACACCTCTGGGCTTCCTCCTTCAGTTTAGTATATCCATCCACCATTATCCAGTCCAACAGCATTCCTCTCGTTTTCTTTCGCTCCAATTTTCACATCACTTTCATTCCTTCTCAACATGGAATCCTCTTTCAGGATGTGACCAATCCATTTCTTTCGCCTTTCTCGTATAGTATTCACATGAGAGACCTTTATCCCTCTGTATCATACACCTTATTTAGAGTATGAAATCAAACTAGGTTCACATATGCTCAGAGAATGGAAAATGGGTTTCGGGTAAGCCACCAACTATTTTATGGTGTTTTTTTAAATTTGTGTTGAATATATTTGACTCTTAAGGGGCATGTTGGAGATTTCCAAGGGGTTAACGCCGACATTTTCAGTCATAATTTTTCACAATCCATATTTGTCGCGTGAGGAGATCGACGACAACGACGAGATGTCATCATCATCACGATGGAGGCGTCGTTGGCGGTCGAGATAGAATGATGACGGACGAAAGCCAGTCTCCACTTGGTCAACAATGAAGGCAGCGAGGCCGAGGTGTAATCGGACACCACATAGCCAAGGTGTAATAGGACACCTCGCGGCTATGGTGTAACCAGACACCGCCCGCGCGGCAGGCGAGCGACGACCCGCGGCTCGAAGAGCAATCTGACACTAATTGACGATAGCTTGACGTGGGGAGGGGGCTGACCGATGCACGCTGAAGTTCCTACTTAACGGAAGGAAAAGGAGAATACGGGACTTGTACTACTGCCGAGCGCGACGTGAGAACAACGGTCGAGCGATCAACATCGAGAGGAGCGACCAGCGGCGGCGGCAGAGTATTAGTCCGTCAGATTCAGAGACTGACGCGAAAAACGATCTGTAGTTAGGCTGTACGAAGCAACATTTGAGATAGTCCGATTTAATATCTAAACGCTTTAATACTACGTGGAAGTTCCCGTAGAGTTAGTGTATATATTTGTTTCTTTAATTAAATTCATTTATTAATTAAACAAAGTGCGTCGTGAATCTTCTAAAGAAAAGTTAGGCACGTAAATAAAAGTGCAAGTAAAAGAACAAGCAGTCGAGGGTCGACATCAACACACGGCAAACACACGACAGGCGACCTTCGATTGCGACAATATTTAAAAAATATTCATACATGTATCAGGTCTTTTTAGAAAACAGTGCCTACCTTATTTTCGAAGAAAACAAATATTAAGAAATTCAGACAAAACTCAGCAATGCACTGACACAGATAGATGGAAACTATTACAGACGGCTGAAGTTGTGGGGGTACGGTAACCGATTGGTTGGAGCGCTCCCTTATTAAGGCGGAGAGTAGACGATCGAGCCTCCCTTGAGACGTTTACTGTGTAGGAAGTCCTCCACTCACAATTGCTTGTTGTTATTGATTTATGATCGGTTGCTGTATAGTCTACTTCGTCATCTTCTGAGGGCGAATTCAGCGGAGCGTAGCCGGGTCAACGATGCGAGGCCATTCTGTTCCCTTCTTGCAGTATGAAAGCCGAAGCTCAGGGTTGTCAGGTCATTCTCCACGACACTAGTCCAAGTGATCCTAGGTCGATCGAGATGCCTTCCCTTTTTTCGGGGCTGTTAGATAGTTGCCCTTAATAAACACTGAAAATAAATAGAAGGACAGATAAAACACTACACGGTAGCCTAGTCTACACTCTATCAATTCCATGTAGAATACAGAGTGCCTATAGTCTGCACAAATGTGTGTCTACCCAAATATCGAAATATAAAATTCGCATTTGTTGTACAGAAAATTAGTGAATGAAATAGATAAACAAAGGCAGAAAGTTACTTACTGCATATATGCGTTTGTCAGATGCAAATAGGGGCTACTTACTTATTTACATACTTATACATACTTGCATCTATACTAATTAATTAGATGACTGTTTAGTGCGATTGCATTTTGTCTATTAAATTCTCATAAAAGGGCCATCAAAGATGATTAGATGATTACCGACAAAACTAGCACCAAAAAGATAATGCACGTTGAGAGAAATTGAAAATTATCTCGAGCGCATTAACTGGTAGAGAAATATGCGCGTTGTCAGACTGATGAAGTATTTGGAGTTAACTGGAATGAGCAATGGCCAAATCACTTTGTTCTTTCACCACACCAAATCGCGTCATTGCCTGCGAACAGAAAACAGTGTTACAGGTAAATGGCTGTACAACATTTGTCGGCTGGTGTGTAATCTTATTCCCTGTCCTAAAAAAGACCTCCTGAACTGGAAAGAAGAGAGTTTGCTACAGAGAGTTGCTAGCAGAAAATCACTATAGGATGATCTTTGGCTCCCTCATCTATTCAGGAAGAATTTTATGTTTTTTCACGCAACTTTCAACTGATAAATGTGAGCAGTTTTCGAAAAACCATCTATCTATCTCTCTTTAATGAACTTATATAGCGCCCCTTCAAGGAATCTAATCAGTGGAGCTCCCGACCCAGGCCTGGTCACAAAGAAAAGTCTTAAGATGGTCATGCAAAGTTCCTGAGAAGTCTCTATGGAGGGAGCGAAGCGAGAGAGGGAGGTCATTCCAGACGGTAGGACCCACCACGGAGAATGTCCTACGTTGCGCCATAGCAGTGCAAGCAGAAATTCGTTTTGTATCTGTTTTTTTACTTTCCTGCCGAAACCACTGACCTTTTAGTCCTTTTTCTCTGTATTTGTAAGCAAAATTCGATGGACTGAGAAATTTTAGGAATCTGTGTTTAACTCAAAAGCGTTAACAAAATGTCTCAAACGATTAGAAAACCTCTTGGTTTTTTTCCAGTGGCAGCAGTTTCATGGACTTCTTTATAGATGGACGTAATATTATAGGCATTTCAATTCCGCCTCACTTTCTGTCTGCAAATTACACACATAAATTATAACATGAAATGCTACATAAATTCAAAACACTACCAAAAATTTCAACGTAATGCATTTGATTCCATGTTTGGCTAGCTTTTACGTGCACAGCATTTAAAGGTGAGATTGTGAAGGGTTCAAATCCTCACCAGGTAGAGAAAACGACGCCGATGCCCTTCACACACAAGGCTGACTCTCACCCCCGAGAGGGAGCCTTAAACGACCGCTTTTCTTCTTCTTTTCTAAACTCAAGAATCTTGAATTTGGTGTTAATTACAAAAATAATTTATTTTTTTTTATTTCTCGTCTAATGTTTAAAATTTGTTCAGCGATTGGCTAACATACTTGTTTAAGGGGAAAACTTCGCACCGAATTCATTCTCACATCCATTCTCTTTCCAAGTGGGCATAAAATAACACTTGTGACAATTTTGCAACACTACTCATGCAAAACATATTGTTAGTCGTATATTAGATAAGTAATTTCATTACGGTTACAAAGACATATTATTTACAGGCAAACGAGAATTTTGAAGATTATACCTTGAAACTGTGCAACACTTCGTCGAAGTCTTAAACGGATTCGACAATTGTGGCTCCCGTACATTTTCATATTCTAGAAACGAGGAGTGCAACCAAATTCTCAAGGTGTAGGCAACATACGGACTTCGTGAACAATACACACGTAACAGCGACAACCCATTGTGGATGAAAACGGCAGTCTTGCTGATTCTAAAACAAGAGAAACCAAAAAACCATTAACTTCAACGAAAACTATAATAGAAAGTGCCATTCGTCTAGCTTCACAGTAGAGACTCAATCCATGCCATGGTCAAATAATCATGCAAATCTGTTAAAATTTCGAGTTTTATTTCATATTTTGCAAACTTTGTTAGAACAAAATCTGGAATGTTGAGTGTGTCTATTGTAAATTTTTCTAGTTTAGCAGCACCTAATTAGGTTTCATCGTGCTTCTGATACTTCTCTAAGTACAGTGCGCGTATAGTCCTAGTACGTATATGCATATTTATATAAAATACTTATTGCTTGATTTAATTAAATAAATAAATGTGCGGTTTTCGCATTTTTTAGTGCGCTAGTCATCCTCATGATGGTTTATAAAAGCAAACATTTTCTGATCAACTAGGGGCCATCCACATATTACGTACGCACTTAGGGGGGGAGGGGGGTCGGATTTTGGCGATTTTGCGTACGGGTGCGAACGGGGGGGGGGAAGGGGGGGTAAAAAAATGTGTACGTACCCAAAATAAATTTCTAATTATGACGTCCACATTAGCCTATTTATAACTCTGTATTATCCTATAGTCGTCCCATGGCATTTTATTACATTATATAAAAGCCATGTGCAGTTATTCTGTGCTGTGAAGACACCTATAATTTGTCTATATTGGCCCTTCAATAATCTGGCCTAAAGTGCCTGGAGACACTTTCTGCAGCTGGTCATCGGGGGGGGGGGGGTGGTTGCGTCAAACGTACGTACTCAGGGGGGGGTGGTGGAAGAAAGTACGCTTGCGAACAGGGGGGGAGGGGGTCCAATTTTCCCGGATTTTTGTGTACGTAATATATGGATGGCCCCCTACGCGCTTTAGTTTTGTCGTTAAAAATATTTTAAACACATAATAATTTAAATTACATGGAACACAGACAACAGGCTTAACAGCATAGAGTAAATATGTATTTACCCGTCAAAATTGAAGCGAAAATTAAACGTAACTTTTCCGAGAAAAACCGAAACAATGGCGTCGTGACTGGTACCCTCGTTCATCAGCGGCAAGCAGCTGGTACTCTGCTTGTTCCAACGTGATGAAAATTTACGCGCCGCCCTTCGCACTATAATAAAGTAACTCCACGGTGATTGTGGTACTTGAAATCTACGCCATATATCAGAAAGGAATATCAGAGTATATCTATATGAGTACTTTAAATATACTAATATATATTAGTATATTTAATACGCATAGATATATTATGTAGAAATTTATGCAGACTTGAAAAATACGAAGTACATGTACTTATATAATTTAAAATGTGATGCACGTTAAGCAGCTTCACAGATAACTTGAGATTAAAATTAGGCAATCATCATGAGTGATATTTAGTATAAATATTTAGCACGAATATATTTTTGTATATGCGTTCGTCATATTTATTTGTGTGTATAGGCCTACTTAGCAGTGCGTTTTTCTGGCAAAAAAGGTTCCGGAACGGAATAATTATGGGCGTGCTAAAATCCCGAGCAAAACGGGATTGGGGGTTGGAGAGGTCTCAATAAACACTGAAAACAGTTCAAAACACTGAAATTAAATTAAAATAACTAAATTATTGTTTGTATTATTAAAATAAATAAATTATTTTTTAGTATAATTAAAAGAGTGGCAGCCAGTATTAATAAGTATCTAAATACCGTTAATTACGATATCGGGTTGGCATCTTGTTGTGCACATCGAGGTCATGAGCACAGACAAGGTGATGTACGCTACGTATCTGATTGTTGGGCATGGAAGCCGATTGGTTATTGTTCTCGCTTTGCAACACTGAGAATACCGGTGTAAAGACTTCAGGCTACCCCCCATTTAAAGTTACCCCCCGGTAATCTGAAATCGATTTCACATTACCCCCGGGGGTAGCCTGAACTCGATTTCAAGTTACCTCTGCGCTATTCACATTACCCCCTGTCTGATTTAGCTAAAATGATAAATTCTTATGCTTACAAGTCATGATAATTATGTTTATTGAATAAAACACGTGAAACATACAAGATTGACAGC
Organism: Allolobophora icterica; assembly: GCA_963556255.1. NCBI lineage: Eukaryota > Metazoa > Annelida > Clitellata > Crassiclitellata > Lumbricidae > Allolobophora > Allolobophora icterica. The sequence continues at coordinate 6,511,806 of OY744606.1, read as the reverse complement.
TAGTCTCAATATTTGAAAAAATGAAAAAATGTCACAGAAATGTTAGTTTTATTAAAACCACTCATACACTAGTTGAAAGTGCCTGACATATTACATGCAAACATAACATAAACAAAGATTCAACCTAGTTGATGTAATTGTGATCTACAGAGAAAGATAGCTTGTTGGACATCATATACTAGAAGAGTAATGAGAGTTTAATGATATATGTTAACAATTATTGTTATTATTATGAGATAGTCGAAGAACGGGCCCATTAATTTGAAGGGGTAATCTGAAATCGTAGGGGGTAATCTGAATACGATTTCAAGTTACCCCAGGGGTAACTTGAAATCAATTTCAGATTACCCAGGGGTAACTTGAAATCGATTTCAGATTATCCCCAGTAATCTGAATGCGATTTCAAGTTACCGGGGGGTAATTTGAAACGGGGTAATCTGAAATCGCTACAGCGGTTAACGCCACCCCTCAAACTGTTTCTGTGTAGGGATCTTCAGCAATCAATTGCTGCTGGGTCATTGCTCAATAATACGTAATAATGGTAATAATAATAATACAAAAAAAGAAAGAACTAAACTGATCTGATCAGTAAAATAAGCTTCAAAATTAACTAGAAAATTAAAATTTTTACGACCAGGAATAAATATTTACTGCTAAATCGACAAAATTTATTTTAAAATGCCACAAGAAGTTTAGAATCGACACAGCACGTACACTGCCATCCTGTGTCAGTCACCCTGTCATTGAGTGGGGCAGGGATGGCAGAGTATATCGGATGTAATCAAATGGAGACACGCCTATATGAATGCCTCGATGAATGACGAATGAATGAATGAATGTATGTATGTATGTATGTATGTATGTATGTATGTATGTATGTATGTATGTATGTATGTATGTATGTATGTATGTATGTATGTATGTATGTATGTATGTATGTATATATGCATAGGATTGAATATATCATAGGAATTGTCTATCGCCCCTTGAGTATCTCAGTAGGGCGCTCCGTCACGGAATGTATGTATGCACGTATGTATGTGTGTGTTTGTGTGTGTATGTAAGTATGTATGTATATACTTATGTATTTATGCATATATGTATGTATATATGCATGTATGCATATACGTATGTATGTATGTACTGATGTGTATAGCTACATAAGATTAAACTGGACTAAATTTTGATATATATGGCGTGTGTTGAATATATACGTGTATATATGTGTGTGTATATATATATATATATATATATATATATATATATATATATATATATATATATATATATATATATATATATATATGTGTGTGTGTGTGTATATATGTGTGCGCGTGTGCTTGTGTTTGTGTTTGTTTGCTTGCGTGTGTGTGTATATTATACGTCTTCCATTACGTTAACCGGTTGTTCATCGACGTCACTTGTCTCCTGCAGTTGCTTATTTTAATTTTATATTTATTGCCGTATCCAGGGGCGTCTATCCCCCCTAAGTCATTGGAGCAACGTCCCTTTTCCTCCTCTTCTTCCCTCCTTCCCGTTCCTTCTCCCCTAAAATGGTGGTACACACACTGACAGATCTCCCCCCCCTATTTCTTGGATGGAGCATTTGCTACAAAGTTTCTATGGTGTAGACGCCCCTGGCCGTATCTCGGATCAGTCTAGGTTTTCTATTTATTTCTTTCAATGCTGATGCAGCTGACGTTATTACCTGCGAGCGATCACCTGCGAGCGATAATTAACTTATAATTGTTTTGTAACGTGAATGACTGTTTTTGTCATAAAGTTTGATTATTTCATCAGCTTACAAATTTGACAAAGGTATGTAGCTAACGCCTTGCTGTCTTACGGATCGTTGATATTGAAATTGCTTGAAGTACGAACATATTTATAACCGAAAGACGAATACGTTCGTTAATTGTGCGCATCTGCCCATCGCTCGATTCTCTCATAGATAGGCCTACCTGCAAAATTAATAGCTCAGCCGTGTTACAGTTCGATATCTGGGATATGTATAAAGCTGTCATGAATTCATACAATATCCTAATTGCAAGCAAAGGTATCGTGCCATATTTCATCCAGATATGTTCAAATAGGACTGAAGTTGTTTTATCTGTTTATCCACTGACTACATATTCGGTCATTTATTGGACGACCTAGTTGCGTCCAGCCAATAAAATCTAGCCATATTATGATAGGCATTTCTTGATTCTAAAGCGACATCTCCGGAAAACCCCATTCGTGAGGGGCGGCGCGAAGCCTTGTATACAAGCTCCATTGGCTGACGACCCGTGGAAATTCACAATGACAACGATTATTATTGTTATTCCAAGGTTTAACGTCGTCGTATGATATTGAAGGCTGTCGACAATTTAAAGCATATGCATTGCAGTGAAAATGAATTCATAGCGCCCGATAGGCAACATTTAAAGGTGTTAAAACGGAACTTTACAATGTCATTAGTATTCATTGTTTAACGACGTAAAATAATACAGCTAATTACGTCTATGCTACATGCATGCATTGTGCTAAGATGATATCTGATGCAAATTAAACAACATTTTGCCGCAATTGTCATACAAATTTTAAAAAATTATATCAGATTCTTGAACATTCTTAATGTAGCCAACATGAGATAATTTATTTATTTAAATAAATGAAATCTTTTATTACCAGTTTAAATGACATGCAATTTTGATATCACTGTTAGTTTTTAATACAGTTTCGTCGATATTTGTCATACATGTAATTATGGGTTCTATTTTGCTGGTAAAGTTTATATAAACATCTAGTGCTATAATCAAACATTATTCTAGAAATATATGCTAGATGTATTAATCACTAAAAATCAAGCAATATTATCGTTATACCATAACGATAATATTGCTTGATAAAATATATATATATAACGATAATATTGCTTGATAATATTAATTAATTGGTTATGTAAAAATTTACCAATAAAATGAAAAACCTCATGTTATACTTACGTGTATGAAAAATATACGTTGTATAAACAAGGGTTAAACAGGACTAGGCTATATTACAATCCAACGACCAAGAGCCTAAGACCAAAACCACCCACCAAGGTCCATATACAACATCCCATTGCATTGCCTTGTTGTAAAGGGCATCTCAACAGTCGGAGCTTTTCAGAGGCGCCCTCGACGTGGGAGCCCCTGGGGAAAAGAAATGGTTTAGGTAGCGGACAGGTAGGGAAAAGACCCCCAGGCAAAATCTTGGATCGAATTGAGGGTTCGTGTCATTCCAAGGGGAGGAACCAACAATAGCAAACGCGCCATGCTGGGCCATTTAACAGCCCTTGCCCGACGGACAAAGAAATAAAGTCAATCAGCAGAGCGTAGCGGACGGAGCGAGGCCGCAACATAACTACATTATGATAATGAGACACTTGATGCTTGTTATCACACAACAATTAGCATCAGTTTTAACACAAGAATGTATAAGCGAAAGCCTTTTTTATTACAAGTTTCATAATAAATGACAACTTTGTTCTGAATGAAATTGTTAATATATTTTATAAAAGTTCACTACAGCTTTGAGGATAATTAATAATGCTTACTATTCTTTAATTTGACACATGTAATAAAACTATATAATCAAACAGTATTATAGAAATAGTTACGAACATAAAAAAACAGGTCTGGCCTAGCCCGTATACCATTATTATATGTACAATTTAATAACTGATAGCATACAAAAAAGTAAATCTGTGTACATGAGCTTATGAAACGACAGTATTTGTACAACTTTTCTTTTGTTTATAAGGCTTGTAAGCCTACACACTAAACTTTAAATACAAACTATATACCAAACAGTCTTGATGTTAAAATCTACTTTTAAAAAACTCATTTGTCCCTTGATATGCTAGATATATTTTCTGTTTCGCGAGTTAATAATACGTGGTTTACCTTTTCTGTATCTTTACATAAATTACAAAGACCATTTTTATGTTTCTTCATAAGAAGAAGTCTTTCAAAACGATTTACTTTTCATAATCTTAATCGTGAAATTTGAGCAGTCTTCTTTCTATTAAGGTAAAAAAAATTGAAGCTACAGGACAAATATAGTTATGATGACCCTTAGGGTCACCATAGGCGTAGACTCTGGGGGGTCAGCCGGGGCACGTGCCCCCCAATAATTGAGGAGCCGGGGCAATGCCCCCCAAAAAATCGAGAGGAGAATTTCTTAAAATATTAAAATATTATGTTTCAAAATAGACAAATTTATTCAGAAACAGAAAAACAGAGACACAGAAGTGAAATACTATCAGAAATTCATAATGAAAACAAAGATTTATTTTTATCTTCAATATGAAACAAATTTGCATGTAAGCAAAACGCCTCATTTCATACGCATTAACTTAACACCGGAAGCCTCTGCTGACTGTCCAGACCAGAGGTGGAAAAGTTTTTTCGGATATTGGTTTAAATAAAAGAAAACCACAAAATTTGTTTTTTTTAAAAATAACTTTCTCATTTTTGTAGAAGTTTTTTAATAACATTGATTTAATGATTTTTAATTTTCGGAAATCGCAACTGAATTATACTGAGTTGGAGCTCTTGTTCATGCCATTTTTCATGATTTTTATTATTCGAAATCCGAAAATCTTAAAAACAACCAAAACAACAAGAACCATAAAAACAAAACAAAAACAAACAAAAAACAAACAAAAAAGCAACTTTTAATATTGAAAAAACTTGTTTTTTTTGCTCCTGTGGTCCAGACCCCATGCCCCCAATATTTTGGACAAGTTTACGCCAGTGAGGGTCACCATCATAATTCCTCTGCTGTTCGTTAATAATATGAGATTTTATAATTGCAAAGACTTCTTGCAACTCTAGATAATTTGTTGAATTAATAATGGACATATTAAATGATTGTTTTGCTAAACAATTAGCTCCTGCGTTGCCCACTATATTTAAATGACTATAGGGATCCATATCAAATGTGCCTTACTTACATTAATTCCATTAAATATTCGTATTTCTCTTGTTATTGGGATCGTCGGAATTTTGAAAGGGAATTCTTAATAGAAGAAAGAACATTTAATGAGTCAGAAAAACAGCTAAATGTTTAAGGTCTTTGTTTTCATTTTCTGATATCAAAGAAGACCTCAATTGCAATTAATTCGGCGGCATATATGCTAGAGCTATTGCAAAGACGGATTTGGATCTCTAAAGTTAGGGTATACGGATTGTGTAATCAGCAGCGACTAAATTTCCAGCCCTATATACGAACCATCTGTGTATTTAAGTATGTATGCGTGATAATTGTTCATGTGTTCTAAGGAAATGAGAAGTTCAGAATTGTCGTTTTTCTTGCTTATTGATTTGTGGAGACTTATACCGACTTGAATGTCAGTATTTAGATAGGACAAGATAGAGCCTGAAAAGGAAGGTTAAGAGAGTTCAAAAAGCTATGTGATTCGTGTGTAGCCTAAGTGGATTGGTTCTAATGACCAACTGTTGTGTAACTCATTCGTCCAATGAGGTTGATAAGCAGATCTGATTCGATGACCTGGATTTCCCTAGATATTCTTTCTAGTTTTAGTGAATTCTGTAATTGTCTCAGTAGTATACAAGGGCAGTTCACCGCACTCATTTTGAAGTGCTGAGGCCGCAGTACCTTTGACCGCACCACAGTACAGCCTTAACTCCTCAGACCGAATAAAGGATCTCGATGTGATTTAGCGTAATCAATAATTCATCTATAACTAGGGACATATAGGCCTAAATATTAAATAACGCTATCTTCAAAACTCCCCAATGGTATGCATATACCATTAGAAGATTTCTGCAGTTTTACATTTGGTTGTCGCATATTCTCTATGTGGTTCCCACGATAGTCAATTTTTATGGGCTCATTGCCAATTTTTATGTTAATATTTGGTATCCTACGTTTCTTAGTAAACAAAACGCCTATAGGTTTATTTATAGATATTTTAAATTCGTTCCTATCACATCATTTGTTAATTGCCTTTGACGACAACTGGATTCTGTCCTCTAACTTATAATGGTCGATGTGGCCTACATAGATTGAGCAATCATCAGTCAGTCATCTCTCTCCCATCCAACCCATAAGGTACATCCAGGGTCGTAACTTTGGTCTAGAAAGTGGGGGTACCAATTTCATCTCCACCTTGGGTTTTCGCATGGAGACCATTTTGAACATAATACCCTGCCAATAAGTGATTATGAAACGCTGATAAGCTTACCTCCATAACGATGTTTCATCGTCTATGATGTCATCTTTTCGCTCTCGTTTCAGAACAAATTTATCAGCGAAATCGGAACGCGACGTGTAAAAGTAAAAAATCAACGACGTCTCAAATGCTCATAATAATTATGTAATGGAGGGAGCTTTCTTCAGTTAGACGGCTCGGATATGTTTAACTTGGGACAGTTAGCCTGTTGATTCTGAGATTGTGAAGGGAGTGAGGGGTGGGGAGTCATATCAAGGCAAACAATATGAGTGCGGGTCTATATACGGATTTGTAACTGGCGAAGGATATAGAAGCTAGCACTTTGACCTGCATCTCCACATCCCAATGTGACTTAGATCACAACCATAAGATAGAGAGTGAGGGTGATCTCAGATCTTTCCAAGGAGTGTAGCCGTGGCCCAAATCTGTGGTGCCTGCCGGCTGCGGACCGGTCACGGCGTCAGTCTGTCGGGTGACCAGTCTGGCTGAATGTCTGACTGCCTGTGACTCAGTTCGTCTGGCTCTCGGTTTAGCTGTGTATCTAAGTACTTTCGTACTTTTGTGATACACAACCCTCACTCTGTCTACATACACGACGCAAGGCGGAGACTGCGAGATATATGGGCAGGCGCAATAATAAAATATTGATTGGCATTGTTTAGAAAGCGGGGAACGGTATCCCCAGTCCAGAAAGTGTGAGTACGGGTATCCTTCATACCACCCACAAATTACGCCTATGAGTGTATCACTAATCATAATGAGGAATAGTCTAATATAGTGAAATGCCCTCTAGGGTTCTCGCGCTGCCGTGTAACCTCGCGGTCCCATGTAGTGCAAAGCGCGGTCAGTTTTGGCGCAGCCGACGATAAGACCCGCAGACGCTCGATGGACCCTCTCCAGTGGCTCGACCCGAACCCGAGGGAGGCCAGTGTAAAGAGATGAGCAGTAGTCAAGGCGTCTCAACACGAACGCATGAACGTCAGAAAACACGCAATTACTCGATAGACCCTCTCCAGTGGCGTATGGCATATGAGGGCGGATGGCTGATCCGAACCCGAGGGAGGCCAGTGTAAAGAGATGAGCAGTAGTCAAGGCGCCTCAATACGAACGCATGAACGAGGGCGAGAGCAGCATTGAAGGTTAGACAACGCGCAATTACCCGGAGTTGGCGAAGCTGATAGAAACAGCTGCGTCTGTAATGACCGAATCGTTGACACCAGTCGCATCTCATTGGTTTTGGCAGATATTCCTGTGCTTTAAAGCTTATGCCAAAAGCCTGAATAAAAGCAACCTAATTCGTATAATCATTTTTATGAGTAACATCATCAACATCATTCCTGCGATCATTCTCTAGATCATTCTCATAAACATTCGTTTGATCATTCTCGTAAGTCGCACTCTTGTCATCAATCCTATTAGCAACATCAACATTATCATTAACATTACTTCTGAATGTCATGTTCTTTTTAGAATGTTGGTGGCTTTTCTTACCTGGTTTTTCTTGGCTTGTTGAATTTGATTAAGCTGTTACCTTTGTTGATTCGGCAATGCTGGCATTGTCATCATGAAACCCTCCTTTGTCAACACGTCCTTTGTTACTCTAGACTGCCTGCTGTTGATGCAGTGGGACCCTGTGATATATGTTTGTATAAAGTCGACCTTGATGGGAAGTGACCCAGGTCGTCAGATTCATCAGTTCCATCACATTCAGTTTCATTGGAAACTCCAGATGTGATTTCGCCACCGGTAGAAATTACATCGTCTCCGGTCTTTGATTCTTCTTCCAGATGAGTTTTGTGGACTGATTGGTTTATAGGTCAGCTGAATTGGATGAACTGGACGAAGTGTCCCGAGGACGCTTACGTATACAGCTTCCTCTAACATTTATATTATAACTAGAGATGATAATCTAACATATGACTTTTTAACGGATATTTCGATTTATTGTTGTTTGATTATGTTTCAAACTACTTTGATATCTGAAAGATTGTCTAATGTGATAATCCGTAAACTCTATTATCCCTATAGATAATCGTCGCGTAATTCGTAGGCCTACAGACAGATTTAGTAGCAATCCATGTAGGTAGATATAAATCGTATCCAAACGATATTCGAATGAACTATACGCGTTCAGGAATCTTTCTATCTATTCACGACAACGACAACGACGAACAGATGCTGACATTTTCTTAGTCAAAAAACTTTTCGTACAGCAGAACTTAATGCAACAAATCCTCAAGTGGCCTAGTTCAACTTAGCGCAACAAATCCTCAAGAGGCACCCCTGGCCTAGTTCAACTTAACGCAACAAATCCTCAAGAGGCACCTCTTCCCTATAGTTTAAATCGAAAACTCGCCAATGCCAATTTCTAAATTGATCGAAACTTTCGAAAGACATTAGTTTTTTAAAGGAGATTTATGGAATATTTCGGAATAAAATCAAAATGGCGTCCCTAATATACAAAGATGACAAATGCCCTAATATGGAGGTCACGTGATTTTTCGAGGTCACGTGAGACAAAGTCGTTGAGAATTCCATAGTGACCATATAAGGTCAAATGACCAGTTTAGTCCAGTGATCGCTCAGTGGACGTCGACATAGTTTTACATCGCAAATATGGAAGGCGACCTTTGCGCATATTAATCCGTGGCTTTGCATAAATCTAATACGTTAATTACATCAGAAGGAGTTTTATTTAAGGGATGCGGTTCTAGTTCGCGTAGCAGTGGAGTTGCAATGTAATGTTGTCATTTCATTTCATTTCGAGGATTTATATAGCGCCCCTTCGTGGTATCTACTCAGGAGCGCTCAAGACCCAGCATCGACTACAGAGGACAGTTTTGAGATAGCAGTAAAGCGTATAAGAAAGAACCCTATAGGCGACAAGCGCAGAGTCAGAGGGAAACCATTCTAGACTGAAGTACCAGCAACAGAAAATTTACGATGGATCACAGACAATTAGGCCTATATTCATGACTAAAATTCATCGATCTTGAATATAGTCTTGAATATAATTGTTTGTGATCCATCGATGAATATCTTGTCTCTTACGATGGAACCCTGGTCTCTTTCTAAATTTTATAGTCTGTTTGTACTGGATTTTGCTTTCTATTGTTCTTCTATGCATGACCTTAGGAATTTTTTATCGTTCTGTCTTAACCTTTGTAGCCATTGATTAGCCATTGAATTTTAGTAGTCCTGAATATAATTGCCTTATAGTTGAGCTGAAGAATCCGAGCCATTGTGGTTATTCAATTTACTGCACTGATTGCTGGAAATTGTAGTAATACGGATTGTGTTTGTTTTTTAATACAGACGCTCAACTGTAGCTATTGTAACGATTTGTGAAACGTTTCATTTCTAACTTGTATGGAGATTCTAGCTTTTGAAAAATAGAATATTCACTTCCACGCATAGCATTAGATTGAGGTTAATTTGTATAGAATGAATAGTTTTAGCAACCGTTATTTTTTTAAATAAGACTTGCTTATAACCTTTGTAGCGATTTGGCTGTCCCCTTTGCAGCCTTTTATCTTTCTTATTGCACAACATTAGATTAGTGTTTAATATAACGAATAGTTTAGTAACCATTTATTGATTTAAAAAGGCTTATAGTCTTTGTTGCAATTTCGTCGTCGCTAGTGTTACCTTCAATTCTAATATCCGATGCTGTTTGGACTTGTGTAACTATTGGGTGCATACTGCATAGTTGATAAATTTCAGCTACTATTTGTATCACGTTAATTTTAAGTGCTTTATTGCTTCGCTAACTTTCACATGTAGAGTTTGCAGTAATTAAATCAATTGATTAATTATTTAGTTACAGTCATTGTTAATTTGCTATGAAAATCTATATCTCGTGTCATATGGAATTTGAGCGTTATATTTATTGTTAGCTCTCTTACTATCAACAGTTATTCTTTTGTTACTAATAAATTGTACAACATTCGTTGTCACTTACCATTAGTTTCTATAGGTTATTTTTTTACACAAGTGGAGTTGGTTTCTTTATTAGAGAATTTTATGCAATCATTAAATTATATCGTCTTGCTGGTGTTTTCCACTTGTATCCACTACTTTTTTAATTTTGTAAAAGTTGCTTTTTATTTAAATATTCACAGTCGTTGAATTTACTACGCTTCGGTGCTGTTTAGTTCTGCTACGGTGCAGCTGTTTGCATCTACCATAGATGAACAAAACACAGAGAAGATCGACGACGTCGTCGACGTCTATATATTGAGAATGTCTTCTGATCAGTGTCCCGATTCTTAGATGCTTCCTTAAAGAGACCATAATAATCGGGGACCCTTCTGAGTCTACCCTTTCTATCCTTATAACATGTTTGTTCACTTCATCATGTAGGATAATGTTTTTCTTTTTTTAGAACAATAAATGAAATTATGGTTGCATATGTCCTATTATATAGCCTATAATTATATTTCTAAGAAGAATTCTACCGTAATAGTACAGGCCATATACAATAGTGAATGGATCGTAATCGTAATCTCCAAACTTCTAAAGCGCCACTCGAAGGCCAAGCGCAGGGCACCAGCCTTTTCACGAGCGCTACGTCAAATCAGAGAAGGTTTCCAGAGAGTAGTCCGAAAGAGGTCCGATTCCGGTTTCCAGGAGGCCAGATGAAGAGAGGATGTATATATGGAAGTATATCCTATTCAGGTTAAGAACTACTATAACTTTAGGTTATTGTTATTATGTACATAACGTTGTCTGGATGCAATAAAGATTTTTTGATTTGATTTGATTTGATTGATATATTATGATGACGGGTGCGTAGCGAATCCTCGAACCCCAAATCCACGAAACAGAATATTTCCGCCATATCCCCGAAAGCTATTTTCTGAGGTAAATGAAAATGATTTGCGCAAAACTAAATGTTCAAGATATTTTCGAACATCCTATTCAGGTTATTTTGGCAGATTGTTTCATACCAGCCTTCAAGATTCACACGCTCCGTTGCAAAATTGTGTTCGGGAATTCTGTCGAGATGCATATTCACCACTTACCGGGATTCGGATTTCTGGATTCGTGTAGACTCCAGATGACGGCTCCATCAGCTACTAAGAAGCAAATCATAAGATGACAAAAGAAAATTTATGAATTGTCTCAAAAATAGTTTCAGCTGGAGCAAAGTAAGTAGTCTGGGCCCCGCAAACGTCATGGAGAATTTCATAATATTTATCATAATTGTTATGATTATAACAAGTTTTTATTAAGCGCAACTATCTAATAACCAAATATCAATTTTGTGCTCCAAAAATCTAAGTCAATTTACTACAGATCTTGACAAGTATCGTTTTAGTGTTTTCTTATGCATGACCGCTTGAGAAGTCTTGTGAAAGGTAACAGGGAGATTTGTTTTTAGAGCTTAGTATATATACATGCATATAAAACATGAATAATAATTGGCTTAGGTCTAGGGTTCCTTCTTTTGTTTACCATATCTATATATATATAACTATGAATGAATGATAAATGTATATATATATATCATATAGGCATACTACAACGGTTACGCATATATATATATATATATATATATATATATATATATAATTTAGCAATGATTTATTCTCTAAGGCAAGTCTTCTTGGACTCTCTTCTCGCTCTTGACCGAAATAGCACTTGAATTTGGCTTCCGCAAAAGTTTAGGTTAATAGCGACCTTGAGCAGTGGGGTTTGGCGCTGAACAAGTTCCTAACTTAGTTTAGATAAGAAGTATTGGTTTATGAATTCTTTCGCAAGATGAAACCTATAACCGTTTTGTCGTAGTAGTTTCCAATGTTTAACGACATCTTGTGGTTACCAGGGATGTTGACGCCGCCCTCCTTTTTCTCCTTGCTTGGAACTGGCAGTACCATATTATTGTACCAGTTTTGCGTCATCACTGGGGTTTTGCTTCATAAATTATGACGCGGTGACGTAATCTTTCAGCAGGGAATGTTTGTAATTTGAAATTTATTTGCAATTGAAGTCACGATTAAAATAGTTTGAGTTGAAATAGGGTAATATTGAAATAGTAAAATATTAAATAGGCCTACTTAATTTTTAAATAATTTAGGCTTAGTTCTGTCTCTCACACCGCATTTAAAGAGAATTTGGCAGATATATATATATATATAATATATATATAATAACGAGTATATATATATATATATATATATATATATATATATATTAATCAAGAAAACAGTTCTCCGATTGCCACAGAAGAGTCACCGCTGGCGAGCACCCACAGACACGCACAGCCCGCCAATGGATTGCCATACAGAACTGATAATAGACATCGTGTTCAAGAGCTCAGTACATGGACATAGGCCCTATGCGTATACATATTCGTATATACATTATACATACATTTATACCAGCCATAAATATACATATATGTATATATAGTTGGAATTTTTGTGCTTAAAACGATTTCATTAGAAATTTGTAGCCGTTCAGAAAATTCGCGCTATATAGAGAAGGCACACAAAACTATGTCTTAGCTGCCACTGTACATGAAAATTGGTCCATGCGTTCAATTTATTAAATTGTCCAGTGAACTTGAAAAAAAACAAGAAACTCACTCTCATATAGGATTCTTTTGGGGGTGTACTTATGGGTGCTATCGGTAACCCGATTACTTCGTTTTCCTCATTCTGGATTTTCAACTGGTCGACCAATTTGCTTTTAAAGTCAATCAAACGTTTCATAACGCCTCCGAAAAGTGCAATCCAAACGGATCTTAGGCCTATGCCTCGTTCAAACAAAACACAACACGAACTTTTTCTATTTAACATATAATAATAAAATATTAAGAAAACTAACAGAAACAATTGCGCAGTTTATGTACCGTTCTTCATAATAAATCGTTGCAGCTATAATTTAATTTTTTTATTATAAAGGCATTGTTGTGCGTAACCATAGTACAGCAAAGTATTGCGAAATGTGCAGTCCAACGTAAGTTTCACTAGGGTATGATAAAGGTATTTTAATATTTACAAGTCAAGGTACAATTATACCTGCACGTAGCGAAAATGAACAGAACCAGTCTTCAACAGTAGAAGGACTCGGTATAGAAACGAACTTAACAACCCTTGCTCTGAACCTTAAAGAACACGGTCTCAGTCACGGAACAGAAATACGAAAAGAAGCAACCATCTACGGTTCTTAACTAAACCAGGGAGACTTGGTGTCCTAACAAAGAAGTCATCTCGTCAGATCCTATCACCAAGCTCACCGACCATCTCTACAGTGTCTTTTATATCATTCATATGACTACCAGTTGGTGTCAGACTCAGTGAAAACTCGTCAAGCAGAACTAAAAGAGAATGTTCCATATTAACACACCTACAGAGTACAATGTTCTATATCGTCCAGCCAACCTTAACTCGAGATCTCCAACGATATATATATATATAATTATGTATAATTATATATATTACATATATTATTTATATTAGGCCTATATATGTCAGGACTTCTCTGGCTCAATCTAGGTCTTTTGCTTCCATTGGCCCTGCTCTTTGGAATGAGCTCCTTCCAGTGTGATTCTCCTTACAGATTTTATTTTAGTTATAGTTACAGTTATTATTATTTTTTAGTTATAGTTATAGTTATAGTTACTGGACTTTTATTTTAGTTAATTTTAGTTAGTACATAGCTAAAAATTAACTGGCCCCGATGGCGCTGCGGCTGATCCCTATGGGGTCATCGATTAAATGTCAACAAAATTTCGGCAGTTTTTGATCTCCTCCCCCTTGTCAAACATTCAAGGACCCCCTAACAAAATTATGTCAAAGAAAATTACCCCACTCCAGAAAATTTCTATGACTCTAACAAATGCAAAAACTTAAATTTCTGAAAAAACAAAATGTTGTTATTCAGGTTTGAATTTGATACGTATACAGTACATGTGGAATCACTGTCTGTCACAGATATTTAATGGATTTTTCCATTCAAAAATACAATCTCGTTTTCTTTTAAATGTGTATTCAATTTGATTTCTAATATGAACATATCTATGTTGAACACGAGGATGATAACTTTCTTATAATATTCCTTTTAACATAGAAAATTAAAATCAAAACAAGTTTCTCACTCTTTAAAATGACTACTAATATTGCGAATTTGCGCTAGTCACCTTGGGCCGCAATCGCTATATAAACGTTTATAAAATAATTACATTTATGAACCCATCGATATCTATACATATTGATGAATGAGCCACTAGGCGTACTAGCCTACTGGGTTAATTCACAAATCCAAAATTAGGGGCGAACAAAGCTGTTGTAGAGCATTTTCACATTCTCATGTTTTATCGATATTGCACTTATTATTTTATTAACGAAAATAGCGATGAATTTTCGTTAGTGTTATTTTCGTTATAGTTATAGTTATAGTTAATGATATTTTTTAGTTATAGTTATAGTTATCGTTAACGAAATCATTTTTTTTTCGTTAACGAATGTTTTCGTTATCGTTAACGTTAACGAGAATCACACGGGCTTCTTCCGTTCGTTCGTTCTTCTATTCTCTCAGGTAACGTCTCTTTCTCTTTTACCTTTCTTAAAACTTGCTTTTTCTCTCGGGGTCTCTCGCACTGGGAGCGCTTCTGAATGGCCCTCCCGCTAGAAGCTCTTCATAAATATCTGAATACAATACAGTACAATATATATTATATATATATATATAGGCCTAATATATTATATATATATATATATATATATATATATATATATATATATATATATATATATATATATATATATATTGGGAGTGTGAATAATGCGTCAATGTTTGAGCTTGGCTGAACAGGTGTTGAGCAGTCGGCCTTGCATATCTAATTAGCTAGTTGTACAGATGTTGTACGCATGACACGTGTAGCGTGAAAAGGAATAAAGTTGATGCAGGCGATTTGAAATTGGAAAAGTGTAGAAAACATTGTAATATAGATCTGTGTTGGTTTTCTTGTGTTTTGAATTAAAAGAAGACATATTTGAAAAGTTTTCTGACTCTCTTTATGATAATAGAAGGCCATTCACCATAATAAAATTACCTATAACGGAGGTATTTTAACAAGACTATATATTACCGTTCCTTAAGTCCAGATCATCAACATCAGAACTTGGATGTGCCCTTCGATCAAGTGTTGTCGGAGATGGAGGACTGGAGGAGATGGGGGAACTTGTCCATGAAGCGACCAACCCTGGGATCAAGGAAGGTTCAAGACAAGACAAGACAAGACAAGACAAGAAATCATTTTCGCTTCTCAGTCAGAAGGTTAAGATACGCATATACGTACGTATGCATGTATGAAGGCACTTTTTATATAGCGCATTTTGAGTACCTAAAGAAAAGTGCTGCATGCATGACAACCTAATGATTTGCGTTTTAAGACAGTTTAAAAAATTTGTCTCAACAGAGTTAAATGCAACGCATGTCCAGCGGAAGACTTTTCCAAGACATGAGCAAAATTGAGCAGACACGATGGGCTCGGGTTGATGTGTGTGGAAAATTTCTATTGTAATTACGACAATTTGTATGGCATCATCAGTAGCAAGCTGCTTTCAGGGTGTTATACAGTCAACACAAACGTCAAGAGTTATAAGAGAAGTAGGTTTTCAACTAATTTTTTACATTTTGGGTGGCACCCGCATATCTCCACAGGAAGAAAAGCGCAGCGCTCGCCGGCTCTGTTGCGTATAGAGACTGGAACATAGAGCACCCTGATGTATGTCGGTCACCTAGGTCCGACCTTGGAAATTTATGTAACGCTATGGTGGGTTCTAAGAGGTTAAGGATCCTTCTGCTGAGGCTCTCATAATAGCAATACAACGACAGAACATTTTACCCACCCACTTTTGTTGCTACTTGATTGCGACCATGCAAAAATCGCCTTCTGCTGTAATTATCGTCAACGGCTTTTGGGGAGGGGGATAGAGTAATGGTAACACTCATGGCCAGGAGAGCATTAGGTTCGCAGGTCGATTCCCGTAACTCCCCTCTAGGGCGGCGCCTTGCATGGCTGCCAAACCGTGTGTTTAATTAAGATTTGATTGTACTGTCATGTTTCGATGTAATTTTGCTGCGTTTGTCAGTTTGAATTAATAAAGAAAAAATGATTATTATTGTTATTGTGATTAAAAGATGTAATATGGCGCTGACGATCATTTAAGCAAGTGAACTCGACCATGTGAACAACGCGCTATCTCTGGAGACATTTAAATCACAGCGCAAGACCATTGACTTTTTGAACCCACGTAAAGCGCCTTACCTTCGGCCTCGGCTGTGCTACGACGCTATACAAATAGTCTTATTATTATTGTTGTTGTAAAATAAGTAAGTAAGTATATATTTTTATTAAGAAGCGCTAGCAAACGCACAGCGCTGTACCAGAAAGATATTGTAGCATATTACTTCTTTTTACATATTACAATCAAAAAATGTAACCAATTAAGAGAACAGTTATTATAAATGAATACATAAAAGATACAAAGGATACAAAAAGGCTGTTTGTCTAGCATCCTGGCAAAGAAGCATATCCGACACAAGTTATCATAATTAGGTAGCTCACGGCTATGAGACCGTGGGCGCAAAGAGTAGTGCGTGTGCTTAATAGGTGGCAGCATTGATGTAATACGTGGCATGGATTGTACAAAATATTAGCAGAGACTAGTGTCAGCATTGTTACAGAGTGCCTCAAATGAGGATGATGAAGGTAAGTAGCCCTGACGCACAAGCCTCCGGACTATACCCTCCAGGGTCTCTCGCTTCTGCCTCCTCGCAAAACCCCACCAAACGGGCGAGCAATAAAACATCCTACCAAATGTAGTGGAACATCAAACAAATAGTTATTATTATTATTATTATGATCTGAAGCGCCATCTCAGCGTCACTCAGTGAACAGTTTATCATGAAAAGTTAGGTCTAGCTTGGATGGGCCCGCCGGTCCTCGATCCCGGGCAGTCCTGAAAGGGTGCCCTGGTATGCGACTGCATTGAATCGTTGAATTGTTACTGATATGCTCTGGAAGAGGAAGGCTGTCTCGAGGGCGTCGCCAGTGATTGCCGTCAATCGGCGGCCGATTTCGGAAACGAAGGCGAGACCTTCTTTGTTGGTAGGGCCCAATGTTTCAACGGCGATAGGCACGAAGGTGTATCTCGTCTCGAGTTCTGAATATTTTGTGTGTTTCCTTGTGGCTGCCCTCTCTGCTGCTCCTCCGGCCGCGACCGCCGTCTCAGAGAGATATGATGCGGCCACCGTATCAGCCACGGTCGCGTCCCATATAAGAGGGCGTCCGCCACTCCAAGGGATCAGAGTCTGACCGTCTTGTCTTTTCCTGTCGGATCTGGTTAGTCCCGATGGCTCCTTGATCGCCGGGGTTCCCGCTCTATTCAGACTGCGGTGATCAAGGTCGTTGATGGCGCTGTGTCTGGCCTGTCGACCGAAACCAAGCGAACACGAGAGGCCGTGCGAGCCCTTTGCTGAGACGAAGGCGCCGCATGCGCAAGTGTGCGGCTCACATATGACTGCGCCCAACCGCAGGCCGACCGCCACGCGCACGGCCTCGTCGCTCAGCCTGAGGCCGAATGCGGTGAGCGGGAGAGCATGTAACCAATCACAGGCGTGTGAGGCCGTTATGGCCTTTAGGCGTGCCTGATCGTAGGGGCTGATCGTAGGGGCTGCATTATTATTATTATTATTATTATTAATATTATTATATTATTATTATTATTATTATTATTATTATTTATTTTTCCCCCAAGGTACATATGATCCCTCGGGGCTTAGATATTAATTTGTTGGTATATTATTCCTAGGAAATCAGGCCTCGTCCTCCATCGCATTATTATTATTATTATTATTATTATTATTATTATTATTATTATTATTATTATTATTATTATTATTATTATTATTATTATTATTATTATTATTAAGTGTAAACCCTTTTTCTGCAGCCAGGGTCGTGTGAAAAAATCTAGGCAATCAGTTTCGATTGACATCTGAGTATCACTCACACAGAACGCCTCACTCGCTGGGTCCATCCCTGCCATATTCTACCGATCAATTCAACCTGTCAGTACCATAGAGTATTGAAATGCCACAGCTCACCTCAGGATAGGTCATGTATATTGATTAAATAGATCAGGTCAGGTCAACTCGGGTCACATCAGTTCAGGCGGTTGTTTAAATATTGTTAAATCATCATCGTCGTCATCATCATCATCATCATCATCATCATCATCATCATCATCATCATGATCATCATCATCATCATCATCATCATCATCATCATCATCATCATCATCATCATCATCATCATCATCATCATCACCACCACCACCACCACCACCACCACCACCACCACCACCACCACCACCACCACCACCACCACCATCATCATCATCATCATCATCATCACCATCATCATCATCATCATAATAATAATAATCATCATCATCATCATAATCATCATCATCGTCGTCGTCGTCGTCATCGTCATCATCGTCATCATCATTATCATCATTATCATAAACATCTTCATCTTCATCGTCGTCGTCCTCGTCATCCTCCTCCTTTTTTTCCTCCTTCTGCTCCTCCTCCTCCTCCTCCTCCTCCTCCTCCTCCTCCTCCTCCTCATCATCATCATCATCATCATCATCATCATCATCATAATCATTTAATAACCTTATATCGCTGATGTCTAATGCACAAACAGCTGGCGCCCCGAACTCGAGCCTGCCATGACAAGGATTTGAATCTCCGACATCTGGGTTGAGAATTCAGCTGGCCACTAGACTCAGGCTCATTCCCGAAAACTTTTGTTTTAAACTTCGCATAGCAACATGTATATCAGGAAAAATCTTCCATGCATGTAGGGCGCACAAGACACTGATGCTTGATGCTAAGTCTTCATATTCGGATCTACTCAATCCAATTTCTTACTCTTTCAATTTGCATAACTCTAGTTTTCACGCCTTTGGTTGGGCTCTACACGCCTGCGAGTGTTGGGCTACGCACGTGCGAGGGTCCGCTCCTACTTTAAGCATGTTCTAGTTACCCGACGAATTTGCTTCTCATTCCATCCGTTGGGTCATCAGTTTCAGTCTATTTTTAAGGAATCTAAACAAATCCTTTCTTCCAGAATGATTTGTCTAAAAAGAGTTTATCGAAAAAGGAAATATCTTCCACGCATACGTCGCTTTTAAAGGGGTTTTACCCAAAACTTCATTATATGAATTCGCCAGATGGCAGAGGATTTGCAAAAAATCCCACTCGGCCTTCCGAAGGCAGGCTGATGTGACCGGGTCATAATCTTCTAAGAAAACCAAAATGTTTTTTACGACAGCGGTTCCAAACTTCTCTGCGTTGGGAACCATTTCTGAATATCTTAGCAGTCTCTGTACCCCCTTCGTAAAATTAAGTATTGAGTTAAAAAAATTGCTTCGTAAATTGGCATCAAAATATGAGGAATTACGTACAGCGTTTAGAAATTGGCATATCTAAAGCATTAAAAGGAAACTTATGTAAAAACAGTCACAATTTGTTGAAACCCAAAAGCAACTGTTGTACCTATGTAATGTAACAATGTGAGTAATGTTGTTGCTCTGAAAAAATAGATGTTTCTGGAAAAAAATTGGTGACCCACTTGCCAGAGCTTCGCGACCCACTTTTGGGTCGCGACCAACAACAGTTTATGTCATGAAATTCTGTTCTACGATCATATCCTTGGCACACTGACTTCAAACTCAGACAACAACAAAAAACAGACAGAAAAACCAATCTTGGCTTAATCAGTTTCCTTCAAAGTTCTTTGCAACGAACACAAAAAGCTTCCCACTATCGGAATTGCTAATGGAACATTTATGAGGCAACTTCAAAGTTCAAAGCACATGAAAGCTGTAGTTAAGTCGATAAATATATATTCCCGATTTACGACGAAAAGAATAAGAAAACACTTAAAGTATAAGCGAAAGCAATAATCACTGAACGAAATGGTTGCACAGCCATCAGAACTGTATGTTTCACTGCCACCAGTCACGAAGCCATCTGGAAAAAATGCGAGAAATTCTTATATGTAATCAGATCATTTTAGGGCTAAGCCAAACAGCTTGACGAAAAAACTTTCAAAGACAAGAAAGCCATAAAGATTCTGATTTAAGTTATGTGGTCTTGAATTACAGAGTGCTTGAGTCCAAATTTTTAGAGAACCAAAGTTCTGAACGACGAAACAAAACTACTTGCAAACACAAATGAATGATTAATTATTTAAATAGGAAATTACTCAAATAACTGACCTAAAATAATACTGTTTCTGGAAAATGTTTCTCAACTACAAAATACATTTAATTTGGATAAAAATTAGCTAATACATTATAATTCAATGTACTAATTCATTGAATATATATATATATATATATATATATATATATATATATATATATATATATATCATAAACAAAATTCTTGCAACTCAGCTATATACTTTCATACTCAATACGTTTATTCTTCATAACTTATTGTTATGTTATCACTGCAACCTTTTCTGCCGCACTTGTACGTATGGATGTATGTATGCATGTATAAATGTGAGTATGTTCGCATGTACATATATGTATGTATGTATCAAAACACTTACTATAGCGCCTGTAAAGTACCTCAGAAAAGCGCTACATATGTGGCTATCTCACTGGTCTAAACAAAAGCGTTTTAGACAGTTGAAAATGTTTGGTGCACGCAAAGTCAAATGCAAGATTGTTGTTGCTGTCTTTGTTGAAGATGCTGTTGTTGTTGCTGTTGTTGATGTTGTTTTTGATGTCGTTGTTGGTCTTGTTGTTAATATTGTTATTGATATTGTTGTTCTCTACCTGTTTTCAGTTTTGAAAACCCGTTGCCTGCTTCCGATTTCCCTGTGATACATAAAAGATTTTTTGTTTACTGTAAGAAGATATGTTTGACAGCAGAATGTGATGGGAAAACTCTTAAAGCATCATCGCAACCTAAGTCATCTGCCTCTGTATCCAAACAGACTTGAAGGTCGTGGAAAGTATGCCTATTAAATTATTTAGTATGTGTTAAAATACTATTAAATCTATGATTTATTTACCAAACAATAGGTTGCTAAAACACACAAAAACAGAAGAGCTGTTTATTGTAGCAGTATTTCGAATTTTTCAACAAGAATGTATGTATGTATGTATGTATGTATGTATGTATGTATGTATGTATGTATGTATGTATGTCTGTATGTATGTGTGTATGTAGGTAAGTAGTAACACAAGAATTGTTTGATAGGTTTTTTTATTTTTTATTGAATTGTTTATTGAAGCACCACACAACAGACAAATCAAATTATGACAGTTTCGCCTATAGCATTACAAGTGCTGGCGTCAAAAGGATAATCCAAAAGGGTAAAAAAGACCCACTACAGCCTGGATTACCCTCTCACATAAACATTTTACAGTTGTTCAACACACAACTTCATGATAATTTCAAACAACATTTCAAATCATATGCGAAGAATCTAAACAGTGCAGTGCAAGGTTAAAAAAACAGTAACAAACCATACAAACATTTAAATCAAACAATTAGTGTAATGGTAAACGTCGTGAATTGTCAACCGGTAGGCCAGGGTTCGTATCTGCGCCAGAGCAGATATTTGGTTCGAGATGTCTTCTTCACTTGCGCCGCTTGCTAACTCAACTACAAAGAGTACATCGACTGTGCACTCTCAGTGGGAAGATGAGACGGCAAGGGAGATGACTGGACACCTGCCCTCACATGCCGAGGCTAAGCAAAGTGATGTCGTTTAACCTTCATACAGATGGCTGTCTCTCTCGGTATTGACTACAGACGCTCTTGCTCTTCGCTATCGTTTTCACCAACACCAGACATTTACATATATGATAATCTTGATATGTATACAAACAACATACGTAAGTTTCACAGGCCTACACCATTGTCAGAGCGTGATAAAAATTCTTAGCTCATACTAGGCCTACATAACTAATTTCTAAAGCCATAATATATATATATATATATATAGCTATAGAAATTGGTCATGTAGTATGAGCCGAAAAGTATATATATATATATATATATATATATTTATATATATTACAGCTTCAGAAATTAGTCATGTAGCATGAGCCGAAGATTAATATATCTATAAATATACATCTTTATGACCTTACTTTCCCATG
>OY744606.1:6476872-6486872 GCA_963556255.1 Allolobophora icterica | reverse complement strand
CTCCTCCATCTCTACTTACATGACTGATGCATTGGCTTCCTATCTCCGCTCGTATCCACTTCAAGATCATAGCTCTTGTCTCTAAGGCACAGCAGGGCTTTGCTCCAACCTATCTTTGTGACCTGATGAGCAAACCTCTCTCTGCTTCTTCTCGTCGACCCCTACGTTCTCTGAATCGGCTTGATCTGTTCGTTCCCCGGGTGAGGTCTGCCCCATGGCTCAGTCTCGCTCTTTCGCTGTCGTGGGCCCATCCCTATGGAACTCCCTTCCTTTGATACTGCGTGGGACCCTATGTACGAAGTTCTCTCTCTCTCTGTTGTTCATCGTCTAAAGTCTATTCTGTTTCCGCGAGGCTCACATGCTGAGAGCGCCTCTGAATAGTTCGCTCTGTGAGAGGCGCTTTATACATTCTCAGAAACCATACCATATGTATACATTGTATGTAGGAAAGAAGTCCTCTAAACCTAGTCTGAGAAGCAGCCATAATAGGAAGCATTAGCGTGTTCATTTTTCTTAGTCTCGGTATATGAGAGCTGCTTTTCAGTCCTCCCCTCACCGGTTACCTTCTCAAGGACAGTGAACTTATTTCAGCTGAGGACGCAAGTGGCACCGAAACCCTTAAAGAAATGTTGGTCCGCCGAGGTTAAGGACGCCCGATCTGAGGTTTGATAGTCCGCGCCTGAGATTCACATTTCGGTGTGACCGCGCGCGCGTTACTAAGTTAATTAGTTAATTAATAATAATAATGATAATAGTCCGGCACGCTAAGAACTTTTTCGCACCCCATTCATATGCACAGCCGTACACATATAAATCCTTGGCACATAGACGTCTCACATTTAGCAACAAACTTTAAGAAGACTAAGGTAAGCGATTGAATCTGCGGAATTCAACAGATTCTTCACCTTCTACAATATCTCCTTGGCATCAATTGTAGAATGCTTCGTATCTTAATATGTATTTCTGTTCTTGGAAGAAAGTAATGTTTTTTCCTACGAACACAGACACAGACAAACACACACACACACACACACACACACACACACACACACACACACACACACACACACACACACACACACACACACACACACACACACACACACACACACACACACACACACACACACACACACACACACACACACACACACACACACACACACACACACACACACACACACACACACACACACACACACACACCTACACACACACACACACACACACATTGTATGTATATATATATATATATATATCTTTGTTGTCTATCTCTGCGTTTTTCCAAATCTGTCACACAGTTCGTTCACGGTATGCAGTCAAATGATTTGTCATACAGGTATTCCACCCCGTGCAGGTGTCACTTTGTGATGCTTTCGGGCAAAATGACACTGATGTACTGATGTCTGGCTTTCATATTTGACCTTAAATAAACATGTAGCGTCGAATATTTACGATAAACAGTTGGTACTATTGATGTATGTCACGTACTGAATGTATGAATGAATGAATCAGTGTATGTATGTTTTTTTATTTATACATATAAAAGAGTGTATGTACTATGTATGTATGTATCTATATATGTATGTATTTATGCATGCCTTCATTTACGTAAGTTTCTATCAAGCCAGCTATGCCTTGCATGGATGGATGGATGGATGGATGGATGGATGGATGGATGGATGGATGGATGGATGGATGGATGGATGGATGGATGGATGGATGGATGGATGGATGGATGGATGGATGGATGGATGGATGGATGGATGGATGGATGGATGGATGGATGGATGGATGGATGGATGGATGGATGGATGGATGGATGGATGGATGGATGGATGGATGGATGGATGGATGGATGGATGGATGGATGGATGGATGGATGGATGGATGGATGGATGGATGGATGGATGGATGGATGGATGGATGGATGGATGGATGGATGGTTGGTTGGATGGATGGATGGATGGATGGATGGATGGATGGTTGGTTGGATGGATGGATGAATGGATGAATGGATGGATGGTTGGTTGGTTGGATGGATGGATGGATGGCTGGTTGGTTGGATGGATGGATGGATGTATTGATGGGTTAGAGGGTGGGTTGGTAGATGTGTGGGTGGCTTGGTTTCATCCAGTGTCCATCACCATTTATAGTAAAAAAAGAACAGTTCTTTAAGCAACCCCAGGAGGCAGCCAAAGGTATTATGTGTTAGCGACATCATTTTCATATCCTCAATATATGAGGTCGATTAGCCATTCCTCTCTCTTGCCGTCTGACCTTCCAACCGACAGTGTACGGTCAATGTACTCATTATGATGATCAATTATTGTACTGTTTCACCTGATGGTACTATCTCACCTGGTGATAGAGTAACAGACTTGCAAGATCCTATGAATCGGGGGGGGGGAGAGATCTTATGCCAGGCGAGATCTGGTGTAAGGTATCCCGGAAACATGGGGTGTATTTTTTCTCTATGTTGCTTTCAAGTTTTCACAAACAGCCTTGACGCTGTTTCCAGCTACATGTGTCGCCACCTATGCGACCTTTTTCAAGACGTCTGCTTGAGTCACTGTCACACCTGGAGCAAAATTCAGAGTTAAAGTTGAATCAAAGACATGCTCGCATCGTTAAAGAAGCATGTAACAAACATATAAAATGACAATGAATATTTTTATTCCGAGAAAACGATATCTATTTCCTATCGATAAAAAGTAAGGCGTCACCTGACAGCGTGTGGAGTCGGTTTTATTGGCCACCTCCAAAGCAGTTTGTGCTGTTCTTCTCATTCTCTTGTGCTGTATTGTCTGAACAAATCTAATGTCAACTGATCCAATATGATCAAATCTAATGTCAACTGATCCAATATGATCAAATCTAATGTCAACTGATCCAATATGATCAAATCTAATGTCAACTGATCCAGTCTGATCAAATCTAATGTCAACTGATCCAATATGATCAAATCTAATGTCAACTGATCCAATATGATCAAATCTAATGTCAACTGATCCAGTCTGATCAAATCTAATCTTGTCCTAGTCTGGAAACATCTGTATGCCAAGGCATAACTCGATGAGTCGAGATAAGTGTCACCCACGGGCCATTGTTTCTAAACCCACTGTTTCTAAACCCGCCTGTTCTTTACATCGACCAAAGTCTCTACCCTTATATGCTTGTCTCCAGAAATTTTGAAAGACGTGATGCTGGGAAGGTTGTCATTTGTTTTGCGGTACGATAAAATGCAATACAATACAATGCAATATAATATTGCCCTCCTTCCACATTTCCAAAGTGGACGCACGGCCACACGACAGAACACAGATGGCGCTGTGGGTGAAGGATTTGCGCAAGCAATTTACCGTCTCGGGGAGGAGGCTCGATGCCTGGAACCCGTTCTCTCCACGTATGGCAAAAAACTTTAACCAATTGCTTCAGTGTCCCAATGTTCGAGTCTACTTGTTTACTAAGTCATTGATTCACAGGTTCCAGTTTAAAACTCCATCACTCTTCACGATGTGGAGCGCATAGGCACGAAAATTTTTATCTTCCGGTGTGACATTTTCAGATTACCCCTACTTCACGTCACCCCACGGTAACTTGAAATCGCGTTGAGATTACCGGAAAGTAGGATGAAGTCGATTTCAAGTTACCACTGAGAGTAACTTGAAGGCGATTTCAACCTAACCTATACGATTACCCCCTAACATTAGCGTTACTTTTGTTGAGTTAAAATAGTGAACTGAAATGTATTTCTAATTTAGAAGCTGTGATTCTGTATCCGTAATGAATATGCACTCTTGCAATAATAATTTCTTCTAGATTTCTCCAATCAGGTTGAATCATTGTATATATAATGTTCATGTGTAATATATCATGCACTTTGAACTAGTGTACGAGTGGTTTAATAAAATTAATTTTTCGGCGACGTTTCAGATATTGAGCTTAGCTTTCAATCTTGTATGTTTCACGTGTTTTTTTTCAATAATCGTATCACTAGTTGTAAGCATAAGAATTTATAATTTTAGATAAATCAGAGAAGGGTAATGTGAGCATTACAAGGGTAATATGAAATCAGGTCGCCAGATAATAATGAAATCGATTCAAGATTACTGGGAGGTAACTTGAAACTGGGTAGCAGTCTTTACACCGGTGTAAAGACTTTAAGCTACACCCATCCCCAGTAATCTGAACGCAATTTCAAGTTACCGTTGGGTAAGGTGAAGTAGGGGTAATCTGAAATTGCTGCGCCGGGCCAAAACTGGGAAAAGCACATTCAAATTTTTAAGAGGGCCACGCCTATAGGCCCTCCCTGTAACAACGCCCTTGCTTTACCATCTCTCGGATTCTGATCTAACAACGGTTTGCTTTGG
This sequence comes from Allolobophora icterica, assembly GCA_963556255.1. Lineage (NCBI taxonomy): Eukaryota > Metazoa > Annelida > Clitellata > Crassiclitellata > Lumbricidae > Allolobophora > Allolobophora icterica. The sequence continues at coordinate 6,482,499 of OY744606.1, read as the reverse complement.
GGCGCCATCGATAGATGATATAGGTGTGATACACTTGCGCTATAAAAATTGGCGATGAATTATAATTGAGTATTCTAGTGTGGTACCCGATTGTCTAGTGTTTTGTGTGCTGGACTGTCAGCCGAGACATCGGGGTTCAAATCCCAGCCAGGGATTTCGGCTCCACTTGTGCATAGACACAGTAAGACAGATGAAAAGAAACGTAGACGTATAGAAACATATACAGACAGACAGACAGACAGACAGACAGACAGACAGACAGACAGACAGACAGACAGACACAAACAGCGATACACACAGAGGAAAATGTTTATCTCGCTAGGCCTATAGGTGCCGGTGTAAAGACTTCAAGCTACTCCCTCTTTCAAGTTACCCCCGCCTGGTAATCTGAAATTGATTTCATGTTACCTCCGAGGGTAGCCTGAGCGCGATTTCAAGTTACCCCTGCGCTGTTCACATTACCACTATTTGATATAGCTAATACGATGAAGTCTTATGCTTACAACTCATGATACTTTTATTAAATAAAACACGTGAAACATAAAAGATTGAGAGCTAGTCTCAATAATATTATATGAAAAAAAGTTAAGATGTCACAAACATGTTATTTGTCTTAAAACCACTCATTGGGCCTGCACAAAGTGCCTGACATATAACTGTGATCCCAAGGAAAGATAGCTTACCGTAAATCATGCACTGATGATTAATGAGAGTTTAATGATAAATATTAACAATTATTATTATTATTATATGAGATTGTCGACAAATACTCCCCATTAATTTGAGGGGGTAATCTGAAATCGTAGGGGGTAATCTGAAATCGATTTCAAGTTACCCCGGGGATAAAATGAAATCGATTTAAGATTGCCCCGGCAATCTGAACGCGATTTCAAGTTACCCGGGAATAATGTGAAGTGGGGACAATCTGAAGTTGCTACACCGTGCTTAGGATATTTCGGACCCTGCGCAGAGTACACTGTACGGGGCCCCATGCCACAAGTCAAATTGTTTTTTTTATTGCTAATCATTTTATTTTAGGAGATTGTTAACACGTATAACAAGTAAAATTTAGCTACACAAGGGCACCTGTAAAAGAATAAGAATAAAAATTCCTTGATTTCAGTGTCTCAAATTCTTTTACACGCTACTAAATTTTTGAGACAAAATAAAACTGTTGATACCACTTGACTTTTATGTTATTGACAAAAGAGAAGATTTTATCGAAACCATAATATTATTATAAGGGTGTAGCATAAGAACAGCTATTGAAGCTGTTCCCATGTTACACACATATGAAGACTTTGCCTCTGTGTCAAGAATCAAGTCCTTACATGATTGCAATGCTTCCTCCGTTACAATTTATAACCATTATGAAAATTGTCACAAATAGACAGTAACGCCAACAACAATGCATAGTCGGCGTAGGTAGCATGGCTCTTAGTTCTATAGATTCAATTTAATCATACAACAGAATAAACTAAAGGTAATTACATAATTATAATGTAAATTAAATAAGGTTCTATCAGTAACAATTTACAGTTGAAGCCTTCATCGGAAGAACCCCTAGAGTCCAATTTTAAAATTTTGAGATATTCACAAAACAAACTTTGAAAGTCTAGAAGTATTTTATTTATGAAAATTTCGAAAACAAATTTGGCATTCACACGGATGTGTTATGTCTCTATAACATGTAAAAAAGATATTGATTTTACAGGTAGGTGGAGCCACAGTGTAAAGGTTTAAATTTTGCTGCGTACGGCAATTTAATGTAAACTTCATTTTTCGGCGTCCGTAGATAGTATTCAATGAATAATTGCAAATTTGGTCAACAGTAACAAATTATTCATAATAGCTGCTGCTATTAAGCTAAAATTAGTATTAAAATTAAAAGTAAAAATTTCCTGCCTTGTATATCTGCAGTTCACGATTCATGCAAGAACCACTTAAGTCCAAGGACTCTAGTTGTTTTCACATGAACACCATATTTTCTTTCCATTGTGACTCTGGACTGACGTGAGTTTTCTGAAAAACACACTTGTAGATACATGCTCTATACCAGAAAGTATCACAGGACACAGTTAAGTAAAAAATGTCAAAAATGGACTCTAGTGGTTCTTCCGATGAATGCATCAGTTGTTTTCGTAACCGTCGCAAATAATCGTGAACAAAATCGCGAGGAAAAGAGCATAGCATTGCAACTTAACATTTAGTCTATACTTCCTTTTACCCCTAATCTTCTTTATCTGACTTGACCACAGTTGGAACACTCTGCTACTGTTCTAGAGTCAGGTCAGTCTTTCTCTGAATTAGGAAACCAGGTGAGACATTCTCCAACCACGTCAGCATCATCAGTCATCACTCGACTAAAAGATCAATCTATTGTCTTATATATATATATATATATATACATATATATAGTACATATATATGCATATATATATAGTACATATAAATCCATATATGTATACATACACATGTAGAGCACATATACATATATAATGTATATCGCAATCGCAATCGACTTCTTAAATATATAGATTATATATATATATAAATAATATGTAAATACACATAGACATACAAATACTTACATGCGTATAAATATATACATATACATACATGAATACAATGAATATATATATATATACACTTACATACATATATGTATGCATCGAGGAACGCTACTGGTCAGGATAGAAGCAGATGATAGAAATTGGAGAGAAGCAAAATCAGAAAAAGAACAAAATGAGGAGGAGGAGGAAGAGGAGGAGAAGAAGAAAGAAGAAGAAGAAGAAGAAGAGAAACGAAGAAAGTTTCCCAGCGCGTCTGCTGGGAAATACATGGAAGATAAATGAAGGAACCTATAGAACCCACACAGAGAAGCAATAGCCACGCGTACAACGGAAGCCACAGAAACAGGCATGCACACATACATGCCGAAACACACGTACATTATATATATATATATATATATATATATATATATATATATATATATATATATATATATATATTAGGGTGGTCCAACTTACCATGTAAAAAAATTAATTTCAAATATCAACTTGGGTCATTGTTGCCCTTGTTTCTGTGTACAAGAGGAGCTTACAGGCCAAAAATGAAACATATTCAATAATATTTAGAGGTGGCTCAAAGCTGAACATTTTTACTGACATTATGAAAATTACTAAAGTTTCGAAAAAATGCATCGTTTGCTTACTTATTTAATTTTAACATTTTTATTTAGGTTGATTTTAAGTTGTTTTCACTTCTGTTATGTTTTCACTTCCTCTTATGTGCTTGATATTTGAAAAATTACAACTTAATTTTATAAATTGAAAATTTAAATAATATTAACTTATAGAACTTATTCCATCCAGCGTTTTTGCTTCCACAACCTTCGGAACTACCAGTGGACCAGATGTAGGCTTATTCAAACGAGATAGCTCCATACAATGACTTGAAACTATTGAACTTGTTGGAAGTCTGTATACCCTCAACAATATTGTGAAAAATGCAGCCATAACAGCTTTCAGGAGACACCTCTTGTGTTTTCCAAGCATTTAATTGGCCTGGCCTTTTTTGACCACCGCGTTGATGTTAATACAAGGGCCACCATGGTTAAGAATCTCAAACGTGCTGAAAAGCAGATACCATCAGAGGATTGAAAGTAAAGCATTCAACTTGAGAAATCCACTAGAATCATTATATAACAAGCCGAACATCTTGGCTCTTCGACCTACTCATTGACAGTTGGGCAGAAAGGTCCTGGCTTTCCTCTCGACATCGTCAGATTTTTGGCATTTTGATCCAATTTATCTCCAATTGACAGAAAAAGCCAGGCAGATGAAAGCAGTAAATGACTGTGCAGTGAGAGGTATTTCTTTGATCTAGATGTTCAACTTTTCTATAACAAAAGACGAGAATAAAAAACAATACCTTCTTCAAGTTGTCAGCGCTCATCGGAAGACCATTCCAGAGCCATCAAAGTATCTCTTGAAGAATATCTCAAAATAGACTTATTTTTAATGTTGTTCTTATTAAGTATAAACTTACTACTATTTAAGTATAAACTTACAAAACAGTAAACACTAAACAGTGACTTTCTTTTTGTTTTTATTTTATTTTAAAGTTTTTTGTTCAAAAATTTGAATATACTAAATCTGAGGAAATTTCTTAGTGACAACATTTATCGTTCAAACTTGAGCCACCCCTAAATATTCTTCTAGAGACACAAAAATTGGTCCAAATATTCCTTAAACTGAATAGAACAAGAACAAATGTGAACCAAATTAGTTTTCAAAATTTTACTTTTTTGGACCACCCTAATGTATATATATATATATATTTTCTTATTATATATATATTCATATAATAGTTTATATATTTATATATATAAGTAAGGTGATAGACATACACTACGTTTATATGTTATTAGGTAATGGCGTGTTCACAGTCAATACGAACATTCACAATGTGTTTACGTGTTACGAGAACATTAACGGCGTGTTTACAACCTGCGATGTTTTTAGAAATCATGAGACGATTCCCTGTCTGTAAATCTCTTGAGAATATTCGTAATGCATTTGCACAGCTCATAAGAGAATTAAGGCCGATCAGGTTAAAACAATTTTTGAGAGACTTCCAGTGTGTTTCATCTTATACGAGAGAATACACAGAGCATATAGGGTGTCATCATAAAATTTAATCACATATATATATAAAATATATTTCATATATTACATGTAAGTTTTTAAATTATATAATACATTAGTTTGTGGTTATTAATACATATATTACTAAGTATGTACAGAATATATATATATATAAATATATAAATATTATGATTATGGAAATTTATTGATATACGCAATATATAAATATATATTTGATAGGAATCCTAAAAATGAAGCCTCGCCGTCAGTGATTTAAGATAACAATCAGTAGAGCCGTCCATTAATTTAGCCCTTAGTCAGCTATGAGTATGAAATGTTAGCGACTTCATTTTCTTAGCCTCGGCATATGAGGGCGGGTGGCCAGTCCACTTCCTCGCGGTCTAATCTTCTCACTGACACTGTACGGTTGGTGTACTCATTCTAGTTGAGTTGGCTAGGGGGCGCAGCTGAACAAAAAAATCGAAACTAATTTCTGCCATGGCGGGGATTTCAAACCCCGACCTCTAGGGTGACAGTCTAGCACGCTAACCACTAGTCTAATGCGCAATCCTGTTCATATTACTGAAGACTGAACTGTTTACTAGTTGTTTTTTATTCCTCTCTTAGCGACAGATAATGGCACTACTTTTTACCCGGCTCGTATGGTACCTTATTGTAGAGGTAATTATGTTTTTTAATTTGCGTAATAGATTGATATATGTACGTCCGCGCCTTTACGCAAAGATTCCCAAAACGGTGTATATAAATAGAAGCGGGCACCTGTTTGCGCTGTCGGCTGGCGACATCTGTCAGCCCGATGGGAGGCGGTCACGTGACGGGCGCTGTGTATAGGGAAAAGTCCTAATCGCATCGGATGGGGATGGGATACTTTTAGAATATAGGACTATGAGGTTTATGCAGGTTTAAGGTTATTTAAACAAGCTCAGGGATATTGAGTATTTGTTCTGTGATACA
>OY744606.1:6469372-6471872 GCA_963556255.1 Allolobophora icterica | reverse complement strand
GTGGAGGACTGTCAATTTTGATTATTATTACGCATTTATTAAACGCCATTATTTAATGACCAAACATCATTCGATGGCGCTGAACAGTTGTGAGTGAAGGACTTGCTCAAGGTCCCTACTCAGTACCCGTCTCAGGAGAGTATACCCATGCTCTCCGCGTTACAAAGCGAGCGCCCTAACCAAAGGTCTGGCGTGTCCCACGGGGATGACACTGTCACTGTGGTTATGCCAGTGTTAGCATTATGACACATAAATATGCTTGTCCTTAATAATCGCCTTTCTGTTTTCTATAATTACACGAAGACACACACAAACACACACACAGACACACACACACACACACACACACACACACACACACACACACACACACACACACACACACACACACACACACACACACACACACACACACACACACACACACACACACACACACACACACACACACACACACACACACACACACACACACACACAACACTCACACAAACACACGCAGCCATACACACAAACACACAAGAGTTGTGTCAGTGTATCGCTCTAAGTTTTGACACAACCTTTGACCCTTCCGTTTCTGACGTATACCTCACCTTCGGAATGAAATTAGTTCCATCTTGTTTATGTGGCATTTTTATGTTCACTTGGCGGTTACACGGTGTGCCAGAAAACAGCTCATACATGTCATACAGTTTGACTTGATTCCACGATTTTATTGAACAGCTCACAGCAGTGAACTTATATTTTCTTACTTAACAGTTTTCTGACAGGTATTTACAAAGCTGAAACCGATTGGATATTAGGTCTCGCTATAATTGGCTCGCCAATTATAATTTAAAAGTTAATTGCAACCAATTCCGAGAAGACATTTTTGACATTTAATACACAGTAGAGTAGACAAAGCATAGTTCCTACTGAGTATGTAATGTAAGATCATGACGACAATTTATACTGCATTGTAAGCAGCGAGCTACTGTTAAATGCTTCACATTGTCAGGTGTTATAAGGAAAGTGCAGAAGCCTAAAATTGACTAGCTAGTTCAGGGATGGCGAACCTATGGCACGCGTGCCCAACCTGGCACGCCACCAGATTTTGCTTGGCACGCCACCTGAACTCTGAACTTTCGTTTTTCATACTTTTTTATATTTCTTTATTTATAACAGTCAGCAATTTCTTTCCTGCTTCATTGTCACATAAAATTATCGTAAATATAAATAAATCGCATTATTAAGTACCCACGTCCAAAAATAATGCAATGACTTTTCAATATTAGCTTTCACTTTTTTGAGTACTCCATGCATTCCGTGTTCATTGTTTCAATAAAATTTCTGGCACGCGAAATTTTCCACTTTCTCTAAGAACTATTTTCTGGCACGCGAGCTAAGAAAGATTCGCCATGCCTGCATGGTCTAGTTAGTCAGATGAGAGACATGATAGATAGACATATACGTAGTCTAACATACAGATATAAAAGCAGAGAGATAGATGGAGAGATGCATAGATGCATGGATATATAGATATATAGATAGATGGATAGATAGATATATGGATAGATATGAATAGGTAGGTAGGTAGGTAGTTAGGTTGGTAGGCAGGTATAGATAGATAGATAGATAGATAGATAGATAGATAGATAGATAGATAGATAGATAGATAGACAGATAGACAGATAGACAGATAGACAGATAGACAGATAGACAGATAGAAAGCTAGATATATAGAACCAAGCCGACCTACTACTCCCTCCGTGCCGGTGTAAAGTGCCCGTGACCAAAAAAATCCCTCCATCTGACAGCTTGTTGCGCAAAACATTTATTGTTAGGATGTTATATACTTTTTAAACTGTATTTATTAGATGTCTGTACACCAAACCGTGATTAGCAATTGGTTCATAAAGAATATACTTACTTACTTACTTACTTACTTACTTACTTACTTACTTACTTACTTACTTACTTACTTACTTACTTACTTACTTACTTACTTACTTACTTACTTACTTACTTACTTACTTACTTACTTACTTACTTGCTTACCTACTTACTTACTTACTTACTTACTTACTTAGATAGATAGCAGGACCAGAGAGAACTACAGAGAAATACAGATAGACACCTCATGAGAGAGAACAACCAAGCAGACATTCCTACTGTGAACACCTGCGGTCACAGAACCTCGCGCATGGTCGAATATTCACAAGTGAAATGTATACACTAGAGTTTCATCGTCGATTCTTCTGTTTTCTTTTCATTTCACGATCTCGCGAACCACAACAGAAATGACGATCACCTTTCTTACCCACACCTTCGCACAAACAACAATTCATAAACATGCGCATAAATTAACATGATAACTCATAAATATTGATCAGCACGTGTCATCCCGGCCAACCACGTTACACCACTTTCACCAGGGTCAGGCTGGCATGCGACACCTAGCTTATAAAATGTTTTGAATGAATAATATATATATATATATATATATATATATATATAACTT
>OY744606.1:6416872-6464372 GCA_963556255.1 Allolobophora icterica | reverse complement strand
CTTATTTAATTTCCTCCTTCCTTCCTTCCTTCCTTCCTTCCTTCCTTCCTTCCTTCCTTCCTTCCTTCCTTCCTTCCTTCCTTCCTTCCTTCCTTCCTTCCTTCCTTCCTTCTTTCCTTCCTTCCTTCCTTCCTTCCTTCCTTCCTTCCTTCCTTCCTTCCTTCATTCCTTTCCTCCTTCCTTTATTCTGTCCTTTGTCCGTCTGTCAGTCAGTCCATCCATCTGTCTGCGCGTGTGTGTTTGTTTGTGTGTGGGTGTGTGTGGTCGATGGCGCGTTGATAGATGCTAATGGCATTCATTTCTTCGGATACTGAGGCTGGCTGGTGCCTGGACCAAGGAAGATTCCACGCCACCAAGACACTGATAAGCGCCATAAGAATCTCTTCGGCCGCTTCTTCATTTCCGGTCAGTTGACGTCGCTGGAGGGCGCGAAGGCATTTACTGCGCACAAGGACAGGCAGACAGACAGACAGAGAGACACACAGGCATTTAGACAGACGGACAGACAGTCAGACGTACAGACAGACAGACAGACAGTCAGACGTACAGACAGACAGACAGACGGATAGACAGACGTACAGACTGACTGAAAACAATCCATCCATTCATCCATCCATCCATCCATCCATCCATCCATCCATCCATCCATCCATCCATCCATCCATCCATCCATCCATCCATCCATCCATCCATCCATCTATCCATCCATCCATCCATCCATCCATTCATCCATCCATACATACATACAGCTAGCCATCCAACCATCCATCCATCCATCCATCCATCCATCCATCCATCCATCCATCCATCCATCCATCCATCCATCCATCCATCCATCCATCCATCCATCCATCCAACTTGACCTCACATAATCTCATTAGTGTAACATGGTCCCACATAATCTCATCCATCCATCCATCCATCCATCCAACCAACCGACCCGCTCATCCACCCACCACAAACCCACCCACCCACCCACCATCCATCAATCCATCCATCCATCCATCCACCCACCCATCCATCCATCCATCTTTCCATCCATCCATCCATCCGTCCGTCCATCCATCCATCCATCCATCCATCCATCCATCCATCCATCCATCCATCCATCCATCCATCCATCCATCCATCCATCCATCCAGCCATCTATCCATCCATCCATCCATCCATCCATTCATCCATCCATACATACATACAGCTAGCCATCCAACCATCCATCCATCCATCCATCCATCCATCCATCCATCCATCCATCCATCCATCCATCCCATCCATCCATCCATCCATCCATCCATCCATCCATCCATCCATCCATCCATCCATCCATCCATCCATCCATCCAACTTGACCTCACATAATCTCATTAGTGTAACATGGTCCCACATAATCTCATCCATCCATCCATCCAATTATCCATCCATCCATCCATCCATCCAACCAACCGACCCGCTCATCCACCCACCACAAACCCACCCACCCACCCACCATCCATCAATCCATCCATCCATCCATCCACCCACCCATCCATCCATCCATCTTTCCATCCATCCATCCATCCGTCCGTCCATCCATCCATCCATCCGTCCGTCCGTCCATCCATCCATCCATCCATCCATCCATCCATCCATCCATCCATCCATCCATCCATCCATACATCCAATCATCCATCCATCCATCGATCCATCCATCCATCCACCCACCCATCCATCTTTCCATCCATCCATCCATCCATCCATCCATCCATCCGTCCCGTCCGTCCGTCCGTCCGTCCGTCCGTCCGTCCGTCCGTCCGTCCGTCCGTCGTCCTTCCATTTAAGCGTTGAAAAGAAACAGAATCGAAATAATTCTTGGTCTCCTGAGGAACTCTTGTTTCCTGTCTTCGCCGAGTTGTGCACGTGACTTCATTCCGCGAAAGTGCCCTCTACCGCGTAGACCGGTTTCTGCCTCTGTTCAGTTGGACCGCAGGTGCCATCCGACGCGGATCTCATTACTTCTTGCTGCATCGCACATAATCACCAGTCTCACATGGTTTCAAACGGTCTCACATAATCTTACAGAGTGAAACATGGTCTCACATTATCTCACATGGTGTAACATGGTCGCACATAATCTTACATGGTGTTACATAGTCTCACATAATCTCACATAGGGTAACATGGTCTCACATGAGATGATATAGTGTAACATGGTCTCTAGTAAACTCACTTAATGTAACATGGTAACATGGTCTCACATGACATGACATTGTTTAACATGGTCTCAAAGTAAACTCATTTAGTGTTACATGGTCTCACATGAGATGACAGTGTAACATGGTCTCAAATAATCTCACATTGTGTAACCTGGTCTCACATAACCGCCATTGTGTAACATTTTGTCACGTAATTTCACATAGTGTAACATGGTCTCACATGAACTCACATAGTATGACATGGTCTCGCATAATCCCAATAGCTTAAAATAGTCTCACATAATCTCACATAGAGTAACTTGTCCTCACATAATCTCATTAGTGTAACATGGTCCCACATAATCTCACACAATGTAACATGGTCTCACAAAATCTCACATAGTATAAGATGGTCTCACATAGAGTAACACTGTGTGTCTCCCAGTGTGTGTTTCTGTGTCTGTGTTTGAGCGTGTCAGCGTGTCTGTATATTTGTCTGTCTATGTCCGTGTTTGACGTGTGTGACTGTCTGCATACGTGTGTCTGTGCCTCTCTCAATCCTTACTCGCGCGTGCGTGTGTATGGCTGTCTGTATGCCTGTCTGTCTGCCTACCAGTCTGTCTGTCTGACTGTGTTTCACTGCTTGCGCGTGCATTTGTCTGTCTACATGTTTGCCTGTCTGTCTGTCTGTCTGTCTGCCTGCCTACCTCTGTGTCTGTTTGACTGTGTGTCTTTGCACGCGTGTGTCTCTCTTTATATGTTCTTCTGTTTCTCTACGGGTATCTGTCTGTCTGTTTGTCTGTCTGTCTGTCTGTCTTTCTGCCTGCCTGCCTGTCTGTCTGTCTGTTTGTCTGTCTGTCTTTCTGCCTGCCTGTCTGTCTGTCTGCCTGCCTGCCTATCTGTCTGTCTGTTTGTCTGTCTGTCTGTCTGCCTGCCTGTCTGTCTGCCTGCCTGTCTGTCTGTCTGTCTGTCTGCCTGCCTGCCTGCCTGCCTGTCTGTCTGTCTGTCTGTCTGTCTGCCTGCCTGCCTGTCTGTCTGTCTGTCTGTCAGTCTGTCTGTCAATTATTCAATCTGTTGGAATCTACATCTACGCCGGTCGCTAGCGCCACCGGGCGACGGCTAGAAGAAAATCCACTTGCTTGAATACGATAATTGGAAAAGTGCCCACTTCTACATTCCTTCAGTCTGCCTCTTTCTCTCTCTCTGTCTGCCTCTGTCCGTCTGTCTGCCTCTGTCTGTCTTTCTCTCTTTCACTCTCTCTCTCTCTCTCTCTCTCTCTCTCTCTCTCTCTCTCTCTCTCTCTCTCTCTCTCTCTCTCTCTCTCTCTCTCTCTCTCTCTCTCTCTCTCTCTTTCTCTCTTTCTTTCTCTTTCTCTTTCTTTCTCTCTCTCTCTCTCTCTCTCTCTCTCTCTCTCTCTCTCTCTCTCTCTCTCTCTCTCTCTCTCTCTCTCTCTCTCTCTCTCTCTCTCTCTCTCTGTGTCGCGCTCTCTCTCGGTATCTCTGCCTATCTGTCTGTCTTTTTCCCTCTCTCTTATTCTTTCTCCCTTTCCCTTTCAAACCCAATTCTTATGCGTTTCTCATCCCTGCCTGTCTCTGTGTCTCTATGTCTGTCTATCTGTCTGTCTGTGTGTGTCTGTCCCTCTTTCTCATCCTCCGTCATTCTCCATGGAGCGAAACTCGTATGCATAGGAGACGTTTGTTTACTTACCGGAGATTTTCGAGAGATTTTCAGGAGAAATTACGCGGAGACTTAACTGCTTAGGCTTTATGCTTTTCGATTCAGTCAATCTGTCTCTTTGTATCTGTCTGTATGGCTGCTGTATTTCTGCATGTCTTCCTGGGTGTTTCCTTGTATGTCTGCTTGAGTCCTTGCCTGTCAATCTCTTTAATTCTTTCTTTGTGTCTCTCTGGCTTTTTGGATATCTGTTTGTCTGTTTGTGTCTCTCTCATTTTATGTTTCTTTGTCTTATTTTTTTGTCCGTTATCTGTGTCTGTGTTTCCCTCCATGTCTCTGTTACTCCTTCTGCGTGTAAGTGGCTCTGGATCTGTGCTCCACTGTTTCTTTCGATGATGCTGCGGTTGCTGTAGAGAATGGAAGGAAGAGGTTGAGGATGTGGAACGAGGATGGGTAGATGGAGGAAGATGTTGAGGAATTGAAGATGGAAGATGATGGTGATTGGGTGGAGTTTTACGATGAGGAGATAGATGGAAGACGTGAGGAGGAATTGAAGGATGAGGAAGGATCCATGGGAGGTTTTGGGTGATGGGAGATAGACGGTTCGGGAGAAATTGAAAGGGCGGGAGGAAAATTGAGGATTATACAGAGGGGGAGGATAATGAGGAGACGAAGGGTTATGGGTAGACTTCAGAGATCAGAGGATGGGTAAAGGGCAGAAGATGACAGGATGAGGAGGACGTTGAGGTTGCTTAGGACGGAAAGAAGATGGGGGATGAGGAGATATAGGAGAATGGCGTGCAGTATATGGTCGGATTGTGGATGGAGGAGTTGAATGATGCGGAGAGGGTGAAACGTGTGAAGAATGGGAAGCGGGATGGTACAGTAGGGCCATGGAGAAGTTGATGAGGAAACGAATGGGGTAGATGTACAATATAATAGGATGTGGGGCTTCAGATGAAGAGGAGACGGAATAAGATGGGGAGGTTGCAGAAGATGTTGAATGAGGAGTATGTGGAGATGGTGGAAAAAACGTTGGGTAATGCGGCTGGCTAAACCTTTGCGAGCGTTAAAGGCAATGAAGACTTCATCGAATTGCCCAACGGTTAAGCTGACATAACGGAAATCTACGACCAACGGTTCGACCCCTGCGTCTCTGATAGCTAAGGACATCGTAATCGTAATCGTAATCGTAATCGTAAACTCTAAATTTCTAAAGCGCTACCCTAAGCGCAGGGCACCGGTTTATTCACGAGCGCTGCGTCGTTGGAGTGAGGAATACCGATGTGTATGTTTCCCAGGTGTGTTCGTCTCTGTTTGTTTTTGATCAGCGTGTTGCATCACTGTTTATGTGTGTGTGTGTGTGTGTGTGTGTGTGTGCGTGTGTTTGTTTGTGTGTGTCTCTCTGTTTGTGCCTGTCTCTCTGCTTGTGTGTCTACCGGTCTTTCTGTGTCAGTCTATTGAATAACGATGTTGTCTTTGCTCCATCTGTGACCCTTGTTTGTCGAGTGGTTTAATTACCCGATGTGGGATCCCCATCAGGGCAACAATTTGGTTCTAGATTTCTACTCCATCTGCACCCCCTAGCCAACTCAGCTGTAATGAGCGTACCCTGTCTGTGGGATGATGAGACGGCGAGGGAGAGGACTGTCCACCAGCCAATATGTGCCGAGGCTAAGAAATGAAGTCGCTAACACTTCGTACCTATGGCTGCCTCAGGGCTAGCTTAAGGGACTGCTCTTCTTCTTAATTAGGCCTACCCGATAGCAAAACACGTTTGATCCAAGTTTGGAACTTGTTGAAACTAGAGTTTCCCTCTTGCCATCTGCGTGTTGGGTAGTGAATTAAATGAGCATTTTACTACACTGTTCGTCTTCCTCTCCTGCGTTTTCGGCCAATGATTTCCTCAGAATGATGACAGAAAAGATTGCGGGCTTACGTGCTTCAACCGCTGACTCGCCTCCACCTGAATTCACACGCACGGACTTCAAGTTTGGTGACTTTCGTCCCATCCTTGAGGCTGATCTTCGACGTGTTCTCAGCTCTTCAAATCAGAAATCTTGTGAACTGGACCCGCTTCCTCCGTTTATTCTTACTAATGTTTTGGATGATGTTGTCCCATTTTTGATATATTTGTTCAATAGGTCTCTAGCAGAGGGCCATCTCCCTCCATCTCAGAAGCAAGCTATTGTCTTCCCTACCCTCAAAAAACCTAATCTTGACTCACAAGTATGTTCTAACTATCGTCCTATTTCTAACCTTTCTTTTCTCTCTAAAACTCTTGAGAGACTTGTCTTGCTTCAACTTCTGCCCTATCTTGAACAGTCTGGACTCCTCCCTTCTAGTCAATCAGGGTTTAGAGGTCACCATTCTACGGAAACTGCCCTCCTGTCCCTTCTCTCGGACATTTATACTGCCATTGACAGGTCTCATTTGACGCTTCTAGCACTTTTTGATGTTTCCTCGGCCTTCGACATGGTTGACCATGAAATCCTACTTCAGCGTCTTGAACTATCTTGTGGTCTCAGTGGTCTCCCTCTTCTTTGGTTCAAATCTTACCTCTCTGACCGTACTCAGAGGATTGTCCTTGGTGACTCCAGAACTGCCTGGGTTAGAGTTGAGTATGGTGTCCCACAGGGTTCTGTCCTTGGCCCCATTCTGTACTTACTCTACACAGCTGACATTCCTTCTATATTTACTAAACACTTTACCTCTGGTCACCTTTATGCAGATGATGTTCAGATCTTTGTCCAAGGCCCATCCTCTCAGCAGATCTCCCTTGTTGGATCCATTGATTCCCTGTCACATGATCTCCACTCTTGGATGTCATCAAATCGACTTAACCTTAACTCTTCTAAGACCCAACTGATCTGGTTTGGCACTAAACAGCAACTTTCTAAACTTGATATCCCACTTCTGTCGTCAATATACCCTGCTTTTTCATTTTCATCCAGTGTTCGGGATTTGGGTGTCACCCTTGATAGTACCCTCTCGTTTTCTGAACACCTCTCCCATCTGACACGTTCCTGTTTCTATCACCTGAGGCGTTTGAGGGCTGTAAGAAGATCAGTTTCTCCTTCAGTGTTTACTACTATGGTCCATGCCTTCATTTGCTGCCGCATTGACTATTGCAATTCACTGTTTGCTGGGCTCCCTAAAGCGCGCCTTTCATCTCTGCAGTCTGTTCTGAATGCGGCTGCCAGGCTCATTGCCCGTTTTCCTCGCTTCTCTCACATAACTACCTTTATGACTGATGTACTTCACTGGCTTCCTGTTGCTTCCCGCATCCAATACAAGGTTCTTCTCCTGGTCTCTAGGACTCAACTGGGAAAAGCTCCTAAATACCTCTGTGACCTAATGTGCAAACCTCTATCTGCTCTGTCTTCCCGCCCTCTTCGGTCTGCTGACCGCCTTGATCTGCTTGTCCCTCGTGCAAGGACTTCGATGGCTCAGCATCGTGCTTTTGCCATCCTTGGCCCTTCCCTTTGGAATGACCTGCCCCCCTCTCTCCGTAGCAAGATTTTGCTTGGGATCTCGCCTTCTTCTCTCCGCTGCTTAAAGACCTTTCTTTTCCCTCGGGGCTGACACGCTGGGAGCGCCTCTGAATAGTCTATGCTGTGAGAGGCGCTTTATAAATAATTATATAAGATAAGATAAGATATGACTTTTAAGCAAATATTACGTTTGTAAACAGATATTTCATTGTAAACAGGTATTACATTGCAAACAGTTTTTGTGTACCATCAAATGAAATAACTTTGTGTGACGGGCACTTGTCGTAGATGATCATGTGAATAGTTTTGATTGACAGAAATTTCGACAGGTGGTAGAGGAAAAATTGCTCTTCAGTTAAACTCAAGTTTCTAATGACCATGGCGGGATAATCTGGATACTCTCATCCACAAACTGATGAACCTATTGCTTAGTGGCTAGCCTAACATCGAAATCTACGGGGAAGTTCGATCAAGTGCTTGGATTTGACACTGTAGCCGATTGGTTAGAGCTCTCGGCTTGTAACGTGAAGAGTACGGGTTCGAGCTTCCACTGAGGCAGTCACTGCTTAGGTACCTTGAGTAAGTCTTAACCTACAATTGCTGAGCGCCATCAATGCTCTGTCGTATGGTCGTGTGTGCACTTGTGAACTTCGGGAGGAGGGCAATATCAGATACAGTTGTATTGTTTTGTATTGTATTGTATATGAGGATTATTTGGATGAGTACCACATGAGACAACTGCAGGTAGTTGATTGTCTGATAGTCTGTTGGATAGAGTGCAGGACTGACAACCTAAAGCTCGACTTCAAATCTGTACTTTGGTAGTTGGGCATTTTCAAACATAGTTCTATTGAAAGAAGTTGCTGAAAAATGAGCGTTTTTTGAATTTTAGTTCAGGTAGAAGAGAGAGAATTGATCTGCGTTGAACTAGAATAAAAGTACAATTGATTAGTAAAAGTGGTTTTCTTGTTGAATTGACAGAAGAAATATTTGAAGATTTCGGACTGTGTAAATTTGAATTGACTGCCGCGCACTGCCATAGTTAAGTTACCTATAGGTAGAAAAGTTTTTGAGAAAGAGAAAGTTTTTGGATTTCTCAGATCAGTCTTTTTCACAGTAATCCTGTCGTGTCTGAAGCGCTGGCCTTTCTTTTGAACTATCGCATTTTCCTTCTGTGTTCCACTACGAGAAGACACAGAAGTGCCTGGACACAAGCAGGTACCCCTATGAACCTTTCACTATATACTTGGCAATGTATTTGTCGGTGGCGCTCAGCCTGTGAACACCAAACTAACAAATAAAATGGACTTCGGGCGTTTCCGGGGAAAGGAAAGATTGAGGAGCTCCAGTTAAGTTGTTGCGACAATTGCGCGCTCCAAATGATTGCGAGACAACGGACATAACTCGTGAACAACATCTTTATTCAGCTCGACTCGTAATAATAAACATTTAATCGTCTGATTGTCGATTATGATGCCAACAAAACAACGCTGAACTATGAAAACGAAACTGAAAGTCTCCTTCGGTTTTTCCACAAAACAAAGCAAGAAACACGAACCTAGTTATCTGCAACATATAGGCGAGGTCACGTGACTAGGCCCTGCTCATAATGCGGCACAGACGTCAATGCCTTTAAGAAATTTTTTGTGTGGGGGAGGTAGGGTTGGTTGGGAATAAGTGCCACCGAAATTTCCGTTTTACCCAATTTCTATATCACTATCTCAGAGTCTTTTTAGACAATGGTTCAAAATGTTGGTACTCAGAAAACAAAATTGGCAGTTCACCTTCGGGGATTTGCACCCAGGTATCCGACAACATTGACGCCTATGCATGAAAAGCGACGAATAGAGTATTAGAGAAACTGCGAAGAAAACAGAGAGCAAAGCACACGATTTAAATGCCGAGTTCACGATGGCGAGTTTGAAACTGCGAGTCACAAAAACTCTGTCAGCACATCGGTACCGTTAGAAGACTCATTATTTATTATTATGCATTTATCAAGCGCCATTATACATTGACCAAATGTCAATCGATGGCGCTGAGTAATTGTAAGTGAAGGACTCGCTCAAGGTCCCTACACAGAAACTGCCTCAGGGGAAGAGGCTCGAACCCGTACTCTTACGTTGCAAGGCGAGCCTTCTAACCAATCGGCTACCGTGTCTCAACTTTGGAACTGTATTTTCGAATGTTATGATTCATTCTTCACCTTAGAGGACTTGGAATTGTTCTTGCAAAAGCATTTCAAAAGACTTCAAAGTAGCAGCAGAATTTGACAAATACTTCAGAATCACGAACTTAAAACAGAACGATAACGACGTTAAAATTCTTCTGGCATGGTTAGAACAATTTAGAACTTCATTCTGACACGTTAAGCACGCTATAGAACACCATTCTAATATGTTTAGAACACTTTATAATTCCACTCTAACACGTTTAGAACACATTAGAACACCATTCTAACACGTTTGTGAAACGTCAGAACACCATTATAACACGTTTAGAACACTCCAGCACACCATTCTAACACGCTTAAAACACGTAAGTTTCTAACGGTGTGCTGATTTGAGAATGTCCCACGGCCGTTTCTAAACTCAAGCCAGAGGACGCAGTTTACATGATCCTATCGTATACTTGCCAGCCACCTACACAAGGGCCACAAAGGGCACATAAACCAGATCCATCAAGTACGACCCCCTATGGGGTCTTTGACCAGTAAAGATGGCAGTTTGAAATAGCTTATTGTTTTTATCCTACATTACTAAATGTTGATAGTTTCCTAAGTCGCTATTTCAATGTCTAGATGCATCGTTATAGACGTACCTTACAGATATGTGTAGTGCCAGTGTGAAAAATAAAGCTTGACCGTAGGTGGCTCTGCTGAGAAATTTAGAAGATTTACATTACATTACATGATGGTGCGTTATATTCACCACAATGTGTTAAGCAGATGATATCTTCCAATTGGCTGGGGAAAAAATCTTTGCACCCTCACAGATGGGAATCTGTAGCGTAATTAATTAATTCATTGTGGCTGACGGTCACAATTGCCTAGTTGTTCGTCACCGCGTGTGGCCAAGCGTTTTGGTGGGCGGCTTAAGAGTCATCGTTTGTTGAAGTTAAAACATGTGTGGTCCTTAGAGCAAATGGATATTTAATTCCTGCTGTCGATTCAAAAAGCAAAGACGCCTGTTTGTCTGTTTATGAGTGGCTGATCCGTGTGTGGCTCTGTGGGCGGCGTATTTATAAAGCTTTTACTGATGAACTGCTTAATTGAAACCATCTTCAATCGGACGGAATCGAGACATTTAATGAAAAACACACAATCAAACAAACAACGTCATCAAAAAGTTAGGACACACACAGTTAATCCAATCGAGAAACCTAATAAAAAGTGCCAGGAAAAACGAAACCGAAAGTTGGTCTAAAACTTTCAACCGGAAGTGGGACAGACGCGTAGATGCAGAGAGAGAGAGAAAGAGAGAGAAAGAGAGAGAGAAAGAGAGAGAGAGAGAGAGAGAGAGAGAGAGAGAGAGAGAGAGAGAGAGAGAGAGAGAGAGAGAGAGAGAGAGAGAGAGAGAGAGAGAGAGAGAGAGAGAGAGAGAGAGAGAGAGAGAGAGAGAGAGAGAGAGAGAGAGAGAGACTAAGCCCTATCAGCACAGATATCTAGTAGTACAGAACAGTAGAGGATTGGCAGACATAAAATCGAAACTGAAACTCGTCAGCATATACATAATAGAAAGTGAAAGTCCTGACATCACTGAAGGCCCAGCTGTTTACTACGCATCGCGTTTAGTCCTAATCGCAATGGCACATTTTGTAGCGCCATTTAGGGACACTAACCAGACTAAGTGAGAAAACACCGATTATTGTAACTCAGGCCACTATGTTACTTTACATTACAAAACATTGCACTGGCAGTCATTGCGTAACAATAGAACGTTAGAGCGTAACACACGAAAGTAAACGCGGTCAAAGTTCACCGGTTTCGACACAACCCCGTATTGAAAGTTACTGACATTCCTGGGGCAGATCTATGTGATTCGTAAGGGATGTGCACCCCCTAAAATTTTGGACATTGGGGTAATATCTTGATATAACCGTGATATAACCGTTACCATACACATTGTAATTTAAACCTCGAATCCGCCACCAGTTTCACAGTAGAAAATCTCGAGAAATACTCAACAAAACCTATGCTTAATATCGTTACAGAAATGTTACAATCAACGTTACATTACGACAAAAAACGAGCTTTGCTATTTACAAGCGTCTGGATGAATCGTAGCGCCATCTATGTAGAAATGTACAGAAAATCAAACGGGGCACCCCAAGGGGTACCCAAGGGTATTCATTACTGCATGGAGTATAACCCATTATCGTATTTCTTTTACTACGCGTTCAATGTAAATGAATCTGAAGCCGTTGTGAGTGAAGGAAAGGTCCCTACACTGCCACCGTCTCAGAGGAGGGGGCTCGAACCCGTACTCTTCGCATTACAAGGCGCACGCTCTAACCAATCGGCTAGCGTGTCCCAACTATTAAGATAGGTGTGCGCAGGTTGGGAAGAGGAATTCCATTGCCAAATTTGTATGCAGTAAAGTCGGTTGCGCTTGCAGTGAGGCTCATCTTCAAAACCATAGTTACACGTACGTACACACACGCACAAAAACAAACAGGCAGGCAGGCAAGCACACACACGCGTAAACTGTGAATGTTTTGGCACAGATGTTGAAACTCAGAATTGAACTGTTTCAAACGAGAGGCTGCATGACGACACAATTGACACAACAGCAAAATGCCTGAAACCAGTGTTTCAGAAGAGCGCCCTCGGTTGCAGAAGGACGATTCAGATTCCAATCAGATAATAGACACCATGAAACATATGTCTGACAGCAGAATACACTAATGTGACTAGGGAAGTCACAGTAATGCGCGGTCTCGTGATCAAACCAACTTTCCGCTGCCTTCAAGCTCACACTGACTGTGGCATCCAGACCAAACTGTCAGTAATAATAACATTCTACCATATATTTATCTATTTTTTCTATTAACATCTGGTACTAGGCACCCGCTTCCAACTACGTCATGGCAATTGCAGTTATTTATAGAATATGTGAGTCAAATCTTAAAATATCCCACACAATACATTTTGTTACATTACAATACATTAAATCGCACTATAGGTTTTGGCTGTACCCACCCAGAGGGTCATAGACTTCTGCACTCTGACCTCATTGCTGGGCAGTTCGTCAAAGAAGTAGCATATCCTACGAATGCGCTAGTTAAATTCATCGTTCAGTACATCAAACAATGCGAACAATACATTTACAATTCATCGATTGTCAGTATATAGTTTGACCTAATTACAACACGATAAAAAAACTCAACCTATCGAGCGACATCCATAGCGCAAAAATCAGAGTGACGTCACATAGTCAAATAATATAAACATTTACAGTAACAGTAAACATGCTGTTTACTTATTGTTACATAAAAGCACAGCACAGAAATATGAAAAGCTACAGTCGAACCACGTTACGCTAGAAACGTGGCAGTCGACCATGTCACGTGACCGCCGTATGCCAATCATTTTCCCTAAGCCACGCCTTTCGATGACGCATCTCAGTTTCAAAAGCTAAAGTTTTGCCGTAGCAAGAATATTTCAAATAACTTGCGAACAGAAAATCATAATAAAATAGATGTGGAGCTGATCGGCTATTTGACAAATAATTTCAAAAACAATTGCACAAGAAAAAACGAACTAATGCTACGAGGCGGAGCGAGTCAGCTTCAGTTTGACTGGCACCTTCAGGCCCCGCCTCCTACGTATAATGCCGCATTAAGTCTAGTCGCAAAATATTAATTTACCCAACGAAATCACCTTAGGAAATTTTTCAGTTTTCTTACAGACAGTAACAACTACCTATGGGGAGCTGAACATGTATATAGACGCTACATAACTACCGCTCAAGTGGTTTGTTTACATACTGCTAAATCAATAAGCTAAAACCACTTCCCCATCGAATGGGCGGAGTCATAGTTCATGCATAATGTATTACTTCGACTTAGAAGACGACGTCATGGACGGGAAGTCGAAATCACTCTCAAGACTCATATCTGGGCGGAGTCAATTCATGATGTGGGAGGAGCTACAGCTAATTTGCATGCTAAGTTCCGCCTACGATAGAAAAGGCTATAATGCCCGCGGAACAGTCAACTACATTTCACGATATTCTTTACCCATCAATACAATAATGAGGCTAAAAAAAACAATAGTTTAACCTAGCTCGAGTTAAAATAGTAGGGCCTATCAAACATGACATTAAGGGAAGGGGTGTTTTGAAAGGAAGGTGTGTTTCGGAGTCCTATGGTTGTCATAATCTTCATGTTAATCTTCACGATAACCATGGAAATGGTGAAGAAAATGTAAAATGCAGTATTTACAAGACGGGCGTCATTTTAGGTTTGCACACTGAAGTGAATGTGATGGTGGTTGGAATGAGGAGTCTGGGTTTGACTCCTCTCTGGTCAAAAGATCGATGAACTGATTGATCAATCGACTAAAATATCGGCAGATCGGTTCATCATTTATCGATTTAAATGGATGTGACAATAGCTGGTTCTACAATGCCTTTCAGATGGTCATTCTGGGAAATTGTGATGTCCAACCACAGGATTTTTTCTGGATCAAGGTTTCATTCCTACCACATGTAGATATACACAGGGCACGTGAATTTATCTCCGTAAACTGGTTTGGAAATGCCTTTAAAGTGAAAAAATGAATGACGCTACAAGGTAGTTAGGCTAGTGCAATTGACCAACAACATATGGTGAGTCCCTTATGTCAATGGTGGTGGACATATGTCTCCTCTGCACCCCACTGATTGCTGCCTTTGGTTTTGTTCCGATAATGAGGCAAAAGTGCATTGATAGCGACAGTCATAATGATTAATCATCAATAGAGTCATGATTATAATCAAATCACGATAGCAGTCATAATGATTATCAGAGCAGCGTCATGACGACGGTCTCGCAATAAAGACAAAGCAATTCATTCATTCAGTCAGTGAGTCAGTGAGTCAGTCAGTGAATCAGTCAGTGAGTCTGTACGTGAGTCAGTAAGTGAGTCAGTCAGTGAGTCAGTCAGCGAATCAGTCATTGAGTCAGTCAGTGAGTCATTGAGTCAGTGAGTCTGTAAGTGAGTCAGTAAGTGAGTCAGTCAGTCAGTCAGTGAGTCAGTCATTGAGTCAGTCAGTGAGTCAGTGAGTCAGTGAGTCAGTAAGTAAGTCAGTCAGTGAGTCAGTCAGTTAGTCAGTCAGTGAGCCAGTCAGTGAATCAGTCAGTGAGTTAGTCAGTGAGTTAGTCAGTGAGTCAGTCACTCATTCATTCCTTTAGTCACTCAGTCAATCATCGATTCACTCATTCATTCACTCAGCTAATTAATAGAGCGCCAGTCAAGATAATTTACCCCAACATTTACTATTAATTAACTTAGTTCCAAATGCAATCAAAGATCGCAAAATCCTTTACCCAGCAAAAATCCTCAAAATATCATGCAACTAACACCACTTACAACAAAGCCATAATCTCCCATCTTTGATAAGCTTGCAAAGATAAAAACCTTCACTGCTTTATACACCCTGGTCACCCAATGCTTTTCAGGATGAACTGCTTGTATCTGAACACTGAACACTTCTGTACAACGTCAGCAATGGGTTAAGATCGGCAAATATAACAGCGAACCGTTATAAACATAATAAATAGTATCTTATAACAATTGTAATAATGTTAATAAGTAACCGTACTAATAATACTAATACAAATACCAATAATAATATTGGTATAATAATAACAATAAAAATAACAATATTAATAGTAGTAACAATAATAAAATAATAATAATAACAATAGTAGTAGTAGTAGTAGTAATAATTATAATAATAGTAATAATAATAGTAATAGTAGTAGCAGTGATAATAATAATAGTAATAATAATAATAATAATTAATAAAATAATGATAGCACAAGTAGTTAACACGATGAATCACATTGATGCCGTCATCCACGTTGTATGTCTGTCTGTCTGTCTGTCACTGTGTTTGTCTGTCTGTATGCATGTGTGCATATGTGTATGTCTGTGCGTTGCTCTATCTCTGTATGTATGTGTGCGTGTTTGTTTGTATGTTTGTATACACGAACGCATGCATAATGATACGATCTATTCGAAGGAGGTAAACCGGAAGTTCCGGTTCCGATCTCACTGAACGACCAAAACGCCCCCTACCGTTCACCCGATCAATTTGCCTGAATTTATGTAGCGCCTATAGTTAATGCTCTGGTTGAAGGTGCTGAAGAATGTGAGGAGATTTTAAAGAGGGAGGGACCGAACCTGGACACTTAACACTGAGGCATGTAATTAACCAATCAGCCAAAGTGCTATGAAGAGTCATTGGTAGCACCGAGACCAACAGATGGACAAACGAACAGACAGAAAGATAGACAGAAGTATACGGACATACAGGCAGAGATACAAGACAAAGTGACACGACAGTAGTCGCAGAAACACAAAGTTAGATAGTAAGAGAGACAGAGAGACAAAGAGTCCGACAGACAGACTGACAGACAAGAGGCAAGAGCAGAGAGGGAGACAGACACACAGAACGAGAAAGAAAGCAAGACAGATAGACAGAAAAACAAGAGGCAAAGGCAGGAAGACAAACAGACAGCCAGACCAAGACAGAGAGAAAAACACAGACAAAGAGCGCAACAGAAAGAGCGACTAACAAACAAACAAACACTAGACCTACATAGCTAAGTAGTCGTGTAAAGTCAATTGCAGTGTTTTTCAAAACACTTGCCTAATCTCCTTCATAACAGAAAACATCGCACTCAAACAGTTCCTTGGCCCAGGGTTCAAAGCACTGGCTAGGAGCACCAACCCATCCCTTTTGTTCCCAACCCTTACAGGGACATTACCCATTTCTAACCCCCAACCCCAAACCAGCCCCAGATAATTTACCCCATATTTTCTAATTGGGCTAGAAGCACCAACCCATCCCTTTTGTCAAATTCAAAAATTTTCAAAATCCGTTTATTAGAACACCAGAATGATTAACAATAACTGATTACAAGCATTATTAGGATTACAGGCTAGTGTTATAATAGGGTACCCCTAAGGGACACGTCCCGCTATTGGGGCACCCAATGTGTTCACAGGCTGAACGGACATATGTATACAGTTGTATAAGAAAAACGAAATTGAACAATCTTAACTAACACACAAGCCAAACTTAAAAAAACAAAGTGCTACAAGCAGCAACATGATAGGTAAAACAGGTTCTAAACCGCTACATGTAGTCATTTGATATTGACATTTTGTTTATAATATAACACTTCAGCAATATTTTAAACCGACTAATAGATAATATCGAAGTTAGTTCATCGGGTAAAGCATTCCACAACCTGGGGCCTGTACATTTAATAGAAAACCATTTTACATTAATACGAGCAAATTCTGGACGATATTTTAGGACATTACGAGTGAGACGTTGATGTATAGTTATACCCCTCTCAAAGTAGGATGCAAAGTACAAAGGCAGCAAGTTGTTATGATAACGATACATGAATAGGCCACATTGGTATATATTTATTTGTTTTATTGTCAAGATATGTCTATCTGCAAATATTTGTTTGGTGCTAGAACTCCAGTGGGTGTTGAACACAGTACGAATAGCAGCTTTTTGTAATTTATTTAGGGGGTCTAGGACAGCTGTGTAATTTGCTCCCCAGGAGATATTACAGTAAGCGATATAAGGAAAAATTAGTGTGTAATATAAGTTTAGCAGTATATTTGCAGGCAAGCAGTGTTTGACTCTTTTTAAAATTCCTATGTTTTTTGCTACTTTCTTTGATGCATGTAAAATATGTAATTTCCAGGTTAGATGGGAATCAACAATAACGCCTAGAAATTTGGTAGAATCTACCTGATCTATAGGAACGTCATCAATTAGTATAGATAAGTTGGACGGAGGGGGAGATTTCCGCTTAGAATAGAATACTATAAAATTAGTCTTCTTAAGGTTTAATGAGAGTTTATTTGCTTTGAACCAGATAGCTATTGAATTCAGTTCACAATTTGCTCTAGAGAATAGATTTGTTATGGATTTGTCGCAGAGGAACACGTTGGTATCGTCAGCAAAGAGAATAAATTTGAAAACAGAGGAGGAAGTGGCTAAGTCGTTAACATAAATCAGAAAGAGTAGGGGACCCAGTATTGAACCCTGGGGTACACCACATGTCATAGCCATAATGGAAGAGAATGCATCCTTAAAGGTGACAAACTGGGTTCTATTAGTTAAGTAATCATGAAGCCATGTAATTGCCGTTCCCCTTATCCCATAACTTTGCAGCTTTGTAATTAAAATAGAGTGGTCCACCGTGTCGAATGCTTTTGCTAGGTCAAAAAATATTCCCATGGAGTAATTATTGTTATTCATAGCCTCAGATATATTATTTTGGATATCTAGTAACGCCATAAAAGTAGAGTGGTTAGATTTAAAACCATATTGATTAGGAGTGAGTAGATTAAATTTGATAAAGAAAGCAGTGAGTCTAACTTGCATTAATTTTTCGATAATTTTAGAAAAAAACGAAAGTAAGGAAATAGGACGGTAATTATTTATGTTTTTCTTATCACCAGCTTTATAAACAGGTACAATTTTTGCAATTTTTAGTTCACTCGGTACTATACCACAACTAAAGGAGAAATTGAATATGGAAGTTAGAATATCTGCTATTGGGCCAATAGTTTGCTTGACAATGGAGGGGCAAATGTCGTCAGGGCCTGTTGAATCCGAGTCCTTCAAGTTTTGCACAATCAGTTTAATTTCCTCAGGACTTACTGGAAGGATCCCACAGGAGCATGGTGGGGGAATTGGCATAAAATGGTTAAAGTCTATGGTACCTTTAGGTATATTTGAGGCTAAATTAGGTCCAATGCTGGAGAAGTAATTATTAAAGGCGTCTGCAATTTGCCTAGGGTTTTTAATTTCAGTGTCATTGATCATAAATGAATCCGGCATTGTCGATTTAGAATTTGGATTTAAAATATATTTTATAATCTTCCAGGTTTTCCTGAGATTGTTATTACATTGCAAGAGACGTTCAGCATAATATCTCTTCTCACATTCAATTCTTAATTTTTTAAATAAATTACGGTAGGTACAAAATTTTAGTTTATTTGCAGGAGTGGGAGTATTTAAATATGTTTTATATAACGAGGATTTTTTCTTACATGACTTTAGTAAAGCTTTGGTCATCCAAGGCTGTTTTATTCTTGCACGGTAATTGTTCTTTGGCCTCCTTTTAGGAAAAGCAATGTCATATAGGTTTTTATAGGTGTTAATGAAGCTCGTGTAAGCAGCACTTGGATTACCACTGGAGCATAAATTTTCAACTGGGGACCAATCAACTCTGTTTAACAAGGAGACAAAAGCCACCTTTGACTCGGGCTCAAAGGTTCTTTTTGAACTGGTAAAGTCTGTTTTTATATGAGTCGGTCGGAGATCAAGATATAGAATGATGGGGAAATGATCTGATATGTCAGATATACAGATACATGAATCTTGTTGGATCAAAAATGAGTTTGTAAAAATATTGTCTATTAATGTTGCAGATGTTTCAGTTACCCTTGTTGGTCTTAGTATAGTTGGGAGCAATTTGTAAGAGGTCATCAGGTCATAAAAGCTGGATGTTGGAGAGTGATCCCCACTGCGTAATAAGTTTATGTTGAAGTCACCTGCTAAATATATTCTATTTTTAGTAGAGTCCAACTTTTTAAGGGTAATTTGTAAGTCAGTATTAAATTCAGTTATGGAAGAGCCTGGAGGTCTATAAATCGAACCAAGTATTATATCCTTATCCTTGTCCTGACTAATTTTAATAAAAATCGATTCAAATGTACCATACAGTGAGTTAAAACCTCTATGTTCCAAGTTCTCAAATTTATAATCAGATTTTATCAGAAATCCAACACCACCCCCACCACCCCCACCTCTTGATCTATGGATAAAATTATAGCCTGGGATATTTACTAGGTCTTCGTGTTCCTGCTCCAACCACGTCTCAGTAAGGGCCACAATATCTATATTGGCTTGCATTAATAGCAAGTGAATGTCTGTTAACTTACCAATAATGCTGCGGCAGTTTAAATGGGCAATTCCAAGAGGCCATCGATAGTTTAGACTAAGCAAGAACGGTTTTAATTGATTCATATCCTTATACTGTGACGAGTAGTCAGGAAATTCATTATGGATATTCAAATCGGGATCTACACTTCCATCCATGAGTAGGGGGTTATCACTTGCATCATCAATTTCAAACGGGTCAAATACTAGGTCAGAAGTCCTTAATACTGATGGGGGCGGGGGGAATAGATGGTGGGTAGATAGATCAATTTGGTCATCTAGGTCCAAATAATTATGCACAGCATATGGCAGATTAGCAAATAAACAGAGGTTACAAGGCCAGGTAATGTTCCCACATAAAGTTAAACATGATTGGTGAAACCAATTTTCACAGTCAACACAGTAGGTTATATTATAATTATTAATTAAGTGCTGCTTGCAGATAAAACACAAAGTCATTTTAAAAAGCGGCTTAACTAGTTAACTACTAAACAAAAGTGATCTAAATCAAACGACAAGTGTCAGAGCACTGTACGAAAGTAAATAAAGTACAGCGATGAAGTCGGAGAATTGAGGAGCAACAGCCGGCGCTAAGGTAATATAACAGAAAGGTAAGTGTACGGTAGTAGAATTCTCAGTGTACTAATAAAGTAGAATAAGAGGAAAAGTATTACTAGTTCATCGGAGACAATTAAATTAAATGTCCCCCACCGTTAGAGGGATTTGGAGCGCAACCCATTTCTACCCCATCCCAACCTCAGATAATTTACCCCATAGTTTCTACCTGGGTAAAGGTACCATCCAAACCCACCAGGGGTCGTGAGATCAGAACGTGCCTCCGTGGCCTCCGTGTTCGCATTCTATGTACAATAATAATCATCGACGATAATTCACAATAAATTCACAGTTTTTCAAAGCAGCATGAGGAGGAGTAGGAGGAGTAGGACGAGGTTTTCTTCCCGCTTCGAAGGTTCGAAGGCTCAGATTCCTTCGGAGCTCGAAGACGAAGACAGTTTCGATTTCCTTTCCGTTTCGTTCAGTTCCTTGATCGTCTGAACCTCCTTTTTCTCCTTCATCCGTCGATTCTGGAACCAGATCTTGATCTGGCGCTCCGTCAACGACAGCTCCCGTGACAGCTCGATGCGGCGACTGCGCGACAGGTACTTGTTGAACTTGAAGTCCTTCTCCAGCTCCAGCGTCTGGTAGCACGTGTACGTCTGACGACCCCTTCGTCGCTGTGACGAGTTCGGACCTAAAAATTGCAATTGTAGCATGTGACATGTGATATGTGACATGCAATTGTAACTGTAACTGTAAATGTAATTGAAAATGTAGCAGGTCACTTCTGTCGTGCCCATGGGCGTTCGCAGGAATTTTTCTAGGGTCGGGCAAACGAATTTCTAAGGGGGAGGAACTTTTGTAGGGGAGCAAAATGACGTTTTTGCATATTCATGAACACAGAACACGTGACAACTTTAAAAATAAATACTGGTCAAGGACTTATGTAAATAATAACCCAAATAATTAAGTGTTTTTAGTATTGAAAATCGTGTTGGGACTGTTGTAAAATTTATAATAATCGAAAGATTTTATTTTTGTATAATATTTCCAAAATCCAAGGGGCAAATGCCCCATTGACTCCCTCTCGGGACGCCCGTGATCCTGCCAAAGCCACAATTAGGTAGATCAGGCATACAGAAGATCAGACCATTAAGACAGAGAGGCAGCCGAGGGTGTGTATGCAAATTGTAAAAGGTAAGTCTACAATTAAGAAGGTAAGGCCTAAGTTGAGAAAGTAAGTCCTAGGCTGATAAGTAAAGTCTTGGGTTGAAAAGGTAAGGCTTCAGTTGAGAAGGTAAGTCTTCGGTTGAGAAGGTAAGTCGTAAGTTGAAAAGGGAAGTCTTGAAGTCTTGAACAAGTCTTGAGAAGGTAAGTCTTAGGTTGAAAACATCAGTCTTGAGTTGAGAAGGTCAGTTTTACGTTGAGATGGTAAGTCTTGCATTGAGAGGTAAGTCGTAGCTTCATAAGTAAAGTCTTAGATTGAAGCGGCAAGTCTTGATTTGAAAAGGTAAGGCTTAAGTTCAGAAGGTAAGTCATACGTTCAGAAGGTAACTTTTAAGTTGAGAGACGGTGAGTCTTAAGTTGAAAAGTAGGTAAGTCTTAAGCCACACACAAAGACATGGAATAAGGGATGGAAAGAGAGAGAGAGAGAGAGAGAGAGACAGACAGACAGACAGACAGACAGACAGACAGACAGACAGACAGACAGACAGACAGACAGACAGACTGCAAGAAAATAGCAGAAAGAGGGAAAGGAGAGAACTAGTCGATGGAGCAGGCAGGCAGGTAAGGACGTAGTCAGGCTGGTAGTCAGGCAAGCAGGCAAGCAAGCATGCAGGCAGATAGATTGCCAAGCAGGAAGGCACGCATGCAATCACTCAGGCAGGCAGGCACCCAGGCAGGCAGGCAGACAGACAGGCATACAGGCAGGCAAGCAGACAGGCGTGTAGACAGGCAGACGCACAGGCAGACAGGCAGGCAGACATCCAAACACGCTGATTTGCACGAAAGGCCGTCGAACCAAAACATCCGATCGTGCCATAACTCTGCCAAATTAACACAACACGCCGTTTCCCAAACACCTCCGTCAGCCCTCCGCTCCCTTCCTCCCTCCGCCCCCTTCCTCCCTCCGCCCCCCACGTCCCAACCCGGATCCGGATCGCCACCACCTGTTGCCCTGGAATTTCTAAGCTTCGGAGGATTAGCCGGAGCGCGCGAACCGACGACCAGGCGGCATTCACTGACGTCATAAAACGCGAATGCTGACGTCATAAAAACGCCGCGAAAACTGAACGGGCGCTGATTAATAGGCGACTCTGTCGACGATTAATGTGACGTCGATAATGACGTGATTACGATGGCGTCCGACGTGACGATAGATGTCGTTAGCGGCGCCGTCTAGCGTCAGGGGTCGTCGCTGTAAACGCCTTACGAGTCATTCTTCCTAGCACACGCCAGCACGATGCGTCTATCAGAGGGTACGCTATAGAGGAGATATATCAATGAAGAAGCATACAAGCGCTCACATCTGCGAGCATACATACATACACGTGGACATGCATACATCACAGTTGTATATATAGGCTATATGCACTGATACATACATACATATGATATATGCAAATGTACAGGTAATCATGCATACATGAATACATACGCCCACACACAGAAATATGTACATAAACATATACGTCAATACATACATACATACACACACCTATACATATACACCCATGTACACACATACATGCATACATACATACATACATGCATACATACATACATACATACATACATACATACATACATACATACATACATACATACATACATACATACATACATACATACCTCCATATAAAGACATACATAAACACATTTACAGACATGCATACACATTTACAGACATACACACAAACATATACAGACATGCATACACACATTTGCAGACATGCATACACATATACAAACATACACACAAACATATACAGACATGCATACACACATTTGCAGACATACATACACATATACAAACAAACATACGCACATTCACAGACGTACATACACACATATACGGATACACATACATAGATACACTTGCGCCTACACAAAAACATACACACATGCATGCATACATAGATAAATAACGTACATACATATATGAATACACATATAGAACTACATCCACATCTCTTTGACCTTCACAGTAATCGATTATTGGACACGTGTTTATTCCGCGTCTTTGCCTCGAACGGGCGGCATCGATCAAAGCGACGTGGGTGGCCTGTCCTTTCCACATTTTTTCTGCTCTCGACTTAAGATCGCCGCTACACGCAGTATACTCAAATCAAATTACGCCTTTATAGACGCCGTCGTTCTTTAACCTTCGTGGAAAGACCAGCGCGCATGAGTCCCACGGGCCTTACGTGGATATAAGTCTTCCAGTTTTGTTTTTCCACCCAGCATCTTCTTGAACAATGCACCACCCGTTCTCCGTATCAGTCCGTCCATCCAGCTATCCATCCATTTCATCCATCCATCCATCCATCCGTCCATCCATCCATTCATCCACTCACCCATCCATCCATGCATCCATGCATCCATCCATCCATCCACCCATCCATCCATCCATCCATCCATCCATCCATCCATCCATCCATCCATCCATCCATCCATCCATCCATCCATCCATCCATCCATCCATGCATGCATGCATGCATCCATCCATCCATCCATCCATCCATCCATCCATCCATCCATCCATCCATCCATGCATGCATGCATGCATGCATGCATCCATCCATCCATGCATCCGTGCATCCGTGCATCCGTGCATCCGTGCATCCGTGCATCCGTGCATCCGTGCATCCGTGCATCCGTGCATCCGTGCATCCATGCATCCATGCATGCATGCATGCATGCATGCATGCATGCATCCATCCATCCATCCATCCATCCATCCATCCATCCATCCATCCATCCATCCATCCATCCACCCACCCACCCACCCATCCACCCACCAACCCATCCATCCATCCACCCACCCATACATCCACCCACCCACCCGACCCATCCACCCACCCATACATCCACCCACCCACCCGACCCCCACCCACCCACCCACCCATCCATCCACCCACCCATACATCCACCCACCCACCCGACCCCCACCCACCCACCCACCCATCCATCCATCCATCCATCCAGTTATCTATTCCCTTCATCTATCCACAGACACCTACCGCCCGAGCATCCATATTAAATAATGTATGCACTTAATACATATATATATATATATATATATATATATATATATATATATATATATATATATAAAAGATATATAAATTATGCTTAATATGTATAGATGTGTATATAAACGTGTATGTGTTGTGAATTGTAATGGTTTGCATCCTCTTTCAGAGACATATCGATTAGTATTTACGAGCATTTTTCTTCGGAGCGTCGGACAACAGACCATAAACATCTCTCCAAAAAACTGTAATCGTAGCTCTACTATTTTTCACTTTCTCCGGCTTTGTCGTGGTCGTTGTTTTGTTATCATTATTATCACCGTCGTCGTCGTCAGTCATTGCCAGCTGAGCCGTGACGGTTTCAAAGAACGCCTGAAAGGAACGACGGAGCGAAGAAGAGAAGCGGCACATATAGATCAAAGATATCTTTGTCAGTTGGGATCGAATTTTCCCAGACTGTATTCAGTCAAGCGTGGGATTTATAGAGCCAGCTCTGAGTCGTTTTTCGCTTTGTTCTTCTCTCCCCGTGGGATTGGACTCATTGTCAGAAAAGAACAAAGAAATATGGAGGTAGTCGCTTACCTGTAAGGGTTGATTGAGTGATTTTGCTTAAGCAAGTGCAAGAAGCGGTGGAATTATGAAACCATTTTTTAGTGAAACTCTGTGGAAACTTTGGGGCTATGAAAATTGTGTTGCAACGAAGGTTCTATAGGAACTAGATTCTATGGAGCAATCAGGAAAATTTCAGTGAGGGTCCTATTATGAACTATGTGATGTCTTGGAAAAGCGCTCGTCAATAAGCTGGTGCTCTGCGCTTAGCTTTAGAGTAGCGTTTTAGAAAGTTGGAATTTATGATTACGACTGGAACAATGAAAATTGTGCTTCAGTGAAGCTCTCGTTGGAACTACACGCTAAACTGGAACTTTGAAAATTGTGTTTTCACTAAAACTTCTCGCTATTTCTAGGTGTGACTGTAGGCCTACTAACTAAGCCCAAGTGCAGGTAGTATTGTAAAACGGAGTTCAAATAGATTTTATGTTTCGGATAACTAACACAGGATTAAGACAATTAAGCAATTAATAAAACTTTAATCTGTCGCGTTTACGGAATGTACCTCTGTACGCTCCATTGAATCCGCAACGATTCAAGCACAGTGGCATTTTGTACGGAGTTCCGTAATTGTAAATGCAATTAGAATGGCTGGTACCATAGGCGGAGACTTGGTTTGGGTTTGGGGGGGACAGGCCGAGCGGCCGAAGGACGATCGCCGAGGCGCAGAGCGCCGAGCAGGGGCAGGGGTTTGGGGAGGGGGATGTGCCCCCTCCCCAACACGGAAATTTTTGAATTTCCACACTGTAATGGTAGCATTTTAAGCTGTCATCTTAGCAAAATTGGTATATTATTTCAATGCTGATAAAAGTGTATCAGCTTATCCTCATTGCTCAAGAACTTCCTGAATTGCTGAACAGGAAACAACAGCAGAAATATTTTACAAACGGTACACTCGGGTTGGGCGGTTGGTCGACCGTCGATGATCGATCTCTTTGACAATCTACGTTTGGCAATGTTTTGACACTTTTCTTGCTAACTGAATGCGTTTTAACAAACACATAGTAAGCTCTCTTATGCAAGAAAACTTATTAACAATTAACTATTTTAGCACTGTAGCCTACTGTTTTATATGTATACTTTATTTTAAAATCCATTAATCTGTTTAGCCTCTGTCATTAACTGTTGTTAATATATATATATATATATATATATATATATATATATATATATATATATATATATATATATATATATATTCACGTAAGTTCAAAGTCATATATACGGGAGTGGGGGAGTGGGGCAGCATGCCTCTCCAAAAGCCTTTGCTGTCCAAATGCCCATCACGCCACCTTCACGTTGTACCCCTGTTGGCAGTGTTGGGAACAAAGTCCGGTTTCCAGATGCCAGATCAAGAGAGGAGGCAGAGCAGCTGTTAAGGCGGGTTTCGTTTAGGGCGAGAAGGATCAGATGAGTAAGGATACGAGTAAGAGATGCATATATATATATATATATACATATATATACATATATATATGCATACATATATGCATATATGTGTACTTCAAAAGTACGTTAAGTTTTGCTGCGCCGCGAACGCCAAACAAAGGATAAACAGTGGAAAGTAGGCCTACTGTAGAAATTTTGAATATTTATGAAATATTTCTGATATTATGTTCAAATATTGGGGGGGGATATAAGCAACTCCATCCCCCCCACCTCAAACTTCGGGGGACCGTCCCCCCTGTCCCCCCCTAAGTCTCCGCCCCTGGCTGGTACTGATAACAAATAATCGATTAATATCCAATATTTAACTTCGATTACTCGATTAAATTCAATTAAAAATTTGGTATATGTTGCGTAAAGCGTGAAAAACTGTTTAACATGTAGTCACTGAGTCAGTTACTACGTCAGCGATGTGTTTGAACCATGGTAAGCAAACTGTTTATTGCAATGAAGACAGTTAATTTTGTCACCATCTTCGACTTTTCCATCAGCATTTGGGGCCTACATTATATGCAAAATGATCGCTTAATTATTCACTCAAACGTTTCACATTATCATTGTTCGCCAAATTGTTTACTCCAGAAATGGGCCGCTCGACATCACGAAATAAGTAAGAAATTTAATCGAA
Organism: Allolobophora icterica; assembly: GCA_963556255.1. NCBI lineage: Eukaryota > Metazoa > Annelida > Clitellata > Crassiclitellata > Lumbricidae > Allolobophora > Allolobophora icterica. The sequence continues at coordinate 6,437,352 of OY744606.1, read as the reverse complement.
CAAGCCGAAATTAATCGATTAAAATTTTTTAACGATTAATCGATTAATTAATCGTTAAAATCCGCAACCCTACTAATTAATAACTCTTATTAAGTTTACTGATTGCAATTAAAATTTGCGCTATAGAATTCTGCAGATTGAATTAGATTGAAACTAAGATTGTTGTTCATGACAAGGATATGATTCTGTTTTGAAAGGATTCGGCGGCAGAGATAAATTGACGAGAGCCATTTAAGTAGCGCCTCCAATGAGTCCCACTTCATTTGGTGCTATATAAATGTGCCATTGTCATTGCCATTACCATGAAAGCAAGGACAGCAGACGACATCTGATGGTCGATTTATGGCTCATGTAATTGAAACAACGTGGCTCACACATCTCATCTCAATCGATCTCCGCTTCCCTTTTGCCTGCCTGCCTCATTGTTTGTTTCGGTATGTCTAACTCTCTCTGATTGTCTGCAACTGTTTGTATGTTAATTTGTCTGTCTGTCTCATTGTATTTCTCTGTCTATTTTCTTTTTCATTGCTTCTGTCTGTCTGTCTGTCTGTCTGCCTGTATGTATATCTGTATGTCTTTCTACCTGTCAAATTACATTTCTATATGACTCTCTATATACTCGTTTCTCATTGCCTGTCTATCTGTAAGTCTGTCTAGCTGTGTGCTTGAGTGTATGTCTTAATCTCTCTGTCTCCTTCTGATTGTCTGCCTACATCTGTGTTTCTGTCTGTCTGCATATCTGTGCCCATATGTATATTTTTCTGTGTCTCATTCTGTCTGCCTTGCTGTTGTATGTCTGTATATCTCTGCCTGAATGTCTACCTGTCTGTCTATATGTCGTTCTCTATCCTCAGTCGCCTTCCTGCTTCCTCTAACTCTGTATTGCTCCATCACTCTCTGTGTGTCTGTCTGTGTCTGTCTGTCTGTCTGTCTGTCTGTCTGTCTGTCTGTCTGTCTGTCTGTCTGTCTGTCTGTCTGTCTGTCTCTCTCTTACAATCGAAACTTTATCCCGAGAGTACTTTATAGACGATACTGTAGTTCCGAGCATTGCCCTTTGTTGATCCGATTGAATGTTCATTTCCCTTTCTTTTCTAAATTTTGTTGTTAATCATGGTTGCGGTATGACAACCAGTTTACCCAATAAACGAATATATACAATCTCTCTCTCTCTCTCTCTCTCTCTCTCTCTCTCTCTCTCTCTCTCTCTCTCTCTCTCTCTCTCTCTCTCTCTCTCTCTCTCTCTCTCTCTCTCTCTCTCTCTCTCTCTCTCTCTCCGTCTGCTTGCCTGGCTGCAACTCTCTCTATCTCCTACCATTTGCCCCTCTACATGTGTCTACATGTAGTCTTCGTGTCTGCATATATACTTCTGAGTGCATGTCTGTGTCTCGGTCCGTCTGTCTTTCTCTCTGTCTGTCTGCATGTATGTGTGAATGACAGTCTTGTTGTCCTCGAGACCAAGGTCTTGGTGGGCCTGGATGTCTGTATATCTAACCCCTCCCCGCTGTGCTCTGCAACGTATGCGGCTTGATTGAAGCCGACGTATTAATACCCTTCAAACTGATTGGCGTTTTTGTCCCTCGTCAAGGCCACACACAAGGTCTCAGTCTAATCTCCCCCGACTCGTTTAGCGACTAGGGTTCGGATGCCATGGTAGGGTACGGGCGGGGCAGGGTGAGAATTGTCGGGGGGGTTGGGAGGGTTCAACCCCCCTAGTCTTTCTTAGGACCCCATAGTAAAGTCTTCATTGCACACCCAAACTCCACATGAATCAAGGTCTAACCCCCCCCAGTCTTTTTTCTACAATTCTCATACTGGGGCGGGGAAGGAGGTTTGTGAATCCCAGACACGTGTCAAAGGCTGGACATAAAACTAAAAAACACGTAGGCCGCTGCCAAAAACAATACGCGACATTGTTGCCGGCACTGGATGGAACGCGGGAAGGTGCATGGTGAGCGGCTGCGACATGGTCCGATACATATTTGCATGTATGTATGTATGCATGTGTGTAAATATGTATGCATGTATGTATGTAATGTTTGTATGTATGGGTTGTATATTTGTAGGTATGTTTGTTTGTATTGTATGTATGTATGTCTGTATGTATGCATAGATATATGTATGTATGTATGTATGTATGTATGTATGTATGTATGTATGTATGTATATATGTATGTATGTATGTATGTAGTTATGTATATATGAGTAAGAGGAGAACCAAGAAGAGGAGGAGGATGAAGGGGAGAATGAAGATAAGAGGAGGAGGAAGAGTAGGAGAAGGTAAAGAGAGAGAGAGAGAGAGAGAGAGAGAGAGAGAGAGAGAGAGAGAGAGAGAGAGAGAGAGAGAGAGAGAGAGACAGACAGACAGACAGACAGACAGACAGACAGACAGACAGACAGACAGACAGACAGACAGACAGACAGACAGACAGACAGACAGACAGACAGACAGACAGACAGAAGGAGAGAGAGAAAGAGAGACAGAGCGAGGAGGAAAGGGAAGAGAAGGCTAAATTCCAATCTTAGACTCAACGTAAACAAATCTGAGAGTATTATTCGACGCATTCGTTTCTTCTCACCTAATAAAATCGGCGTAAGACTTGCGGAAACCTCGGGTTACTAGAGAGAGTAAAAGCTGACAGCTAAGAGGACCTGATGCTCCTCCACTGACCCACCTCGACAAACAGACGATTCTGAGAACCCTGCTCATCGGACCCCGTTACGCGATCGCTTCGCTGATGGATAGATGGAGGATGCGGAGGCAGGGAAGAGGAGGCGGAGAGGAGAGGAGGCAGGAGGGAGGGAAGGACGGAGTGGAGTGGAGGGAAGATTATGGATGGATGAATGGATGAATGGATGGGTGGATAGATGAATGGAAGGTCGGGTGGATGGAAGCATTGGTGGGAGGATGGATGGACGGATCGATGGACGGAAGGAAGAATGGATGAATGGAGGATTGGGCGACGGATGAATGGATGGAAGGATGGGTGGATTGACGGATGGACAGAAGGATGGCAGGATGGATTTGTGGACAGGTGGATGGATGGATAGATGGATGGATGGATGGATGGATGGATGGAAGGGATGGGTGGGTTGATGGAAGGAAGGATTGATGGTCGGAGGGATAAATGGAAGGATGCATTAACGGATGGATAAGTGGATGGCTCCATAGATGGCTCCATAGATGGCTCCATAGATGGCTCCATAGATGGCTCAGTGGAAGGCTCAAACGAAGACTCAGTAGATGGCCCATAGATGCCTTAGTGGACGGCTCAATCGAAGGCTGAGTGGATGGCTCCATTGATGGCTGAGTGGATGGCTCAACTGAAGGCTGAGTGGATGGCTCCATATATGGCTAAGTGGATGGCTCAATCGAAGGCTGAGTGGATGGCTCCATATATGGCTCAGTAGTTGGATCAATTGAAGGCTCAGTGGATGGCTCCATATATGGCTAAGTGGATGGCTCAACAAAGGCTGAGTGGATGGCTCCATAGATGGCTCAGTGGATGGCTCGATAAGGCTCAGCGGATGGCTGCCTAGATGGCGCACGTAGCACATGGCCATCGATAGAGCAGTCCTTTATCAGCCAATTGCGACGCTGATTTACTCCGGAAACGAAGAGGCAGAGCGACCTGCATCGACCAGTGTCGGTATCTCCGGGGGTGGGCGAACCGACTATCCGAGTATCCGACTATTCGTTTGTATACTTCTGAAGGAATTCCACGGACGAACGCGTAGAGTTTTTTCCTGATAAAAAACGATCCATCTTCGTTCCCCTGACGTACCTTCCCTCTGTGTCTGTCCGTATGCCTGCGTCTCTGTTTGTCTGGCTCTCTTTCGTTGTATCTCTGCCTCTCTTCCTGCCCTCTTTGTGTCTAATCTCTCTCTTGCTTCCCATAAGTTTCCTCTGGCATTTTGTGGCTCCGTGTCTGTCTGTCTGTCTTTCTGTCTGCCTGTCTGTCTGCGTGACTCACTATAACTGTGAGGTGTGTCTATAAACACACTGCTTTCCTCTCAATGCCAGTCGCACTATGTCTTCCTTTGCCTCTCTCTCTCTCTCTCTCTCTCTCTCTCTCTCTCTCTCTCTCTCTCTCTCTCTCTCTCTCTCTCTCTCTCTCTCTCTCTCTCTCTCTCTCTCTCTCTCTCTCTCTCTCTCTCTCTCCCCCCCCCCCTCTCTCTCTCTCTCTCTCTCTCTCTACTCTGTCTGTCTGTCTGTCTGTCTGTCTGTCTGTCTCTACTTCTCCATAAAACATGTCTCTTTGTCTCTCGATATCACTCTTGCGATCCCGAAAGACCCGTGCACATGATAGTTGTTTCTTCTGCCTGCCCGCCTGTCTGTGTGTCTGTCTATGTGTCTGTCTGTGTGTATGTCTGACTATCTGCGTGTCTTTCCCTTTATCTCTCTGAACCTTTTTGTCTCTGTCTGTTCATCCATCATTATCTACCCTTCTCCGTCTCTCTCTCTCTCTCTCTCTCTCTCTCTCTCTCTCTCTCTCTCTCTCTCTCTCTCTCTCTCTCTCTCTCTCTCTCTCTCTCTCTCTCTCTCTCTCTCTCTCTCTCTCTCTCTCTCTCTCTCTCTCTCTCTCTCTCTCTCTCTCTCTCTCTCTCTCTCTCTCTCTCTCTCTCTCTCTCAGTCTCTCTACTCCCCTTCACCTGTCTCTCTTCTGTTCGTTGCTCTTTCTCCGTGTAATCTTCGGCGCCCATGCCTTGCATTTTTCCTCCTATTAAATGCACGTATATTTATAGCCTAATGCATTGGGTTGCAATGTTAAATGATTATCTCCGTATGATATATATATATATACACGTATATCTTTATATGTATATATACATGTATATTTGTTTGTGTGTGTGTGTTTGTGTGCGTGTGTGTGTGTGTTGCGTGGGTGTTTAGATATGTGAAATGCATCTTAGTAATGCATGCGTATACATACATCACATGCAACGTCAATGCAGAACCGCAAGTGAGAAGAACAGTGAGATGGAGAGAAGAAGAAGGAGAGGCAGAGTGGGAGACAGAATCAGCGACATAGAGGCAGAGATACGGTTGGACAGACAGAATCAGCGAGAGAGACACAGAGAGAAACAGACAGACACACGAACTATTCAAAATGCGGAAGGACATACGGATGCACACAGAACTATATACAGCGCATACTTGTCCCTTTGTCTGTTTGTCTGTCCCTCTGTCTGTATCTGTCCGTATCTACCCATGTCTACAGAGATCTCTGGCTGTGTGTCTGTCCCTCTGTATGTGCGTCAGTCCCTCTCTTTTTGTGTCTGTGTCCGTCAGTGTCTGGATCTCTGTATGTGTGTCTGTCTCCCTGTATGTGTATGTCTCTCTGTATGTGTCTGTTCCTCTGTCTGTGTGTCCGTCCCTTTGTCTGTGCGTCTATCTGTCTTTGTGTCTGTCTCTGTGCCTGTGTCTGCCTCTCTGTATGTGTCTGTCCCTCTGTCTGTGTATCCGTCCCCTGTCTGTGCTTCTGTCTGTCTTTGTGTCTGTCCCTCTGTCCGTGTCTGTCTGTCTGTGTCTGTCCGTCTGTGTGTCTGTGTCTCTGTATATGTGTCTGTCTCTGTCTGTGTATGTCTCGCTGTATGTGTCTATCCCTCTGTCCGTGTGTCTGTCCCTCTGTTTCAGTCTCCGTCCGTCTGTCCATGTATCCTCCAGTACCTTCGTCCTTGAGCCGCTCTCGTCTCTTCCCTCATTCCTGGCCTCGCGCCATTGCATCCGGCCGTAAAGCACGCCTCACCAATGATAACACGGATGTCGTTGCCACGGCAACGCCAGACATTTATAACCAAATCCTTGACTTTGCGGCGACGGCGCTGAGAGGGGCGGTGGGAGGGGGTGAGGGGGGACTGGGGGAGAAGACCCAGAAAAAAAGACTCAAAAGAAGCGAAAGAGAGAATGCTTCGGCAAATACAGTCACATCAGCACCAAATGAAAACAGATATCATTGCCACCCAGATGGTCCGCCGAACAGGCGTGCGCCTGTATGCGTACATATGTCTGGAGACTGATAGACAGACGGACAGACAGACAGACAGACAGACAGACAGACACAGAGATTTACACATAAACAGAGACACATACACAGACACAAACAGACACATAGACAGACAAAGAACAATACACACGTTGACAGACAGATAGACATACACAGATGTACATAGACTTAGACAAACAAGCAGACAGACACACAGACACAAAGACAGATACAGCCAAATAGCCACACACAGACACAGATAAACTGACGCAAACACTTGTGCACAGACATATGGACAAATTTAGACAAATACTAACAAACACAGACACACTGACAAAGAGACAGACAGAAAGATATTCAGGGAAACATTAAGAAGACAAAAAGCAAGCTTGGGAAAGCTAAACAAAGAGAGAAAGAGCTAGAACCACAGATCGTAAGGCTTCCTTCTTCTGACCACTTGCTTGTCTCGTTGCCTATGTTTTCCTGTCTGTCTGACTATATGTCAAGTCTACCTCTGATATTTCTGCTAAGGCTTTCTCCCATCACTCACTCACTCACTCACTCACTCACTCACTCACTCACTCACTCACTCACTCACTCACTCACTCACTCACTCACTCACTCACTCACTCACTCACTCACTCACTCACTCACTCACTCACTCACTCACTCACTCACTCACTCACTCACTCACTCACTCACTCACTCACTCACTCAGTTATTCACCCATCCACCCAACCAAAAAGATCCATCCATCCATCCATCCATCCATCTATCCATCCATCCATCCATCCATCCATCCATCAATCAATATATCAATCCATGCATCCTTCCTTCTCTCCTTCCTGCCCTCCTTCCTTCCTTTCATCCGTCCATCCATCTATCATCTATCTATCATCTATCTATCTATCTATCTATCTATCTATCTATCTATCTATCTATCTATCTATCTATCTATCTATCTATCTATCTCTCCATTCATCCTTTCATCCATCCACTCATCCATCTATCCACCCACCTATCCATCATCTTTATATCCATCTGTCCATCCATCATTTCATCTGTCCATCCATCCAGTCAGATAGCCAGGCACCCATTTTATAGCGCAATACGAGTATTAACGATGTGCTAGATAAATATTCTATCGCATTACAATTACATTTTACAGTACGGAAGGCAGAACTCACCGGAACCGGAAACCAGACCATGACCCAATTTCCGTCTTTAATGGCTCGTATGCAGTAAAAGGTTACGTTTGGTTTTTCGTCTTAGAGCAATAAACCGCTGAGACAATGGACAGGCAGGCAGATATACAGACAGACAGAGAGACAGAGAGACAGAAAGACAAACAGACAGACAGAAAGACAAACAGACAGACAAACCGACTACAGGCAGGCAGACAAACAGAGAGATAGACAGACAAACAGGTATGCGGACAGGCAGATAGACAGACAGAGAGACAGAAAGACAAACAGACAGACAGACAGAAAGACAAACAGACAGACAGACAAACCGACTACAGGCAGGCAGACAAACAGAGAGAGAGACAGACAGACAGGCATGCGGACAGGCAGATAGACAGACAGAAAGATAGACCGACACAGTCACAGACAGACAAACAGAAAGACTCACACACACACATATACGCAAAAACAGACATACACGCAGACAGACACCTGACAAAGAGGTACAGAGAGACGCAAGTATGCAAAGACATTAACAGATATATACCCTGGCAAGAAACCTTGACCTAGACTGGCAACGAGAGAGACAAGGTCAGACACAGAAACATAGGCAGACAAATATAGACAAAGAGAGACACATACAGCAACAGACAGATAGAAAGGAATAGCCAAATTCAGACAGGCATACAGAGACACAGATGTACACACAAACAGACAGATAGACAGAGACAGAGACAGACAGACAGTCATAGATACAAAAGGTCGTTAAGAATAACAGGCCCTGTTTTGCAAGTGCTAAAACAGCTTGAACTTTGGAAAGGTTAAAACAATTTGAACTGTAAAAAATTCCTTGATTAATTTAATTTAATTAAACTCGACCCTGTTGCGTTATAGAAACCACATCAAGACATTACCTTAACGACTGGTCTGACTATTTAATACAGAATGTTCCCGCAGCATACGAAACACGGTATTTATACACCTCCCAACTCAAATAACCACATGCCTTTGAACTAATGGTTAAACTGGAGCTTAACAAATGTATGACCGTATTACCTATTAGTTTCAATTCTAAGATGTAAAATAACCGCCAGTTTTTTCCTAAAGTATTTTTTTAAAGTTATTCTCAGTTTTGTACAAAAAGAAGTAGTCAGAGTAGCTATATGATCCCACTTAAGTTTACTCGAGAGGCAGCTATCGGTGTTAACGACTTCATTTTCTTAGCCTCGGGGTATGAGGGCGGGTGTCCAGGACTCTCCTTCACAGTGTGATCTCCCCATCGACAACGCCAGTTCATGAAAATGCGTCTCGCCACCAGGGTATACCAGTTCCATCGAAGGAGGCACACAGAATTCTCGGTTCAGGTGGTAGAACCAGTTCCAATGTTCGACGAAATCTGCTGGGAACGTTGACGTTGCCCTCCTCGCTTATCGATGGTTGGGAATGGCACTACAAGAGTGCATGCAAACCGTGGCGGAGTTGGCTCAGATGGATAGGCGGCCCATCTGGAAAGCGTCAGCTGGTCTTGGAGTGGGGCAGGGAAGATGAGAAATGGCGGCGATGACATGAGTTATAAGTCAGAGCGTATGATGGATGCTCACGTTTGAGTAAAGTTCATTCATTTTTTGTTGGTTAGTCCAATCAAACACACCAGTTACTCTTAGGGAAGACAGGATACTGCGGTGATAGAATTATAGAATGCGAAAGAGACAGAGACAGACAAACAGACGGACAGACGGTATACATAAAGACAGACAACCAGACAGACAGACAAACACCTATTGTGGAGCGCCTCTGAATAGCTTCCTTGAAGGGGCGCTACATAAATGTTTGATTGATTGATTGATTGATTGATTGATTGATTGATTGATTGATTGATTGATTGATTGATTGATTGATTGATATACAGACAGACAGAGCGACAGATAGACAGACAGAAAAACAGACAGACAGAGAAAAAGACAGACAGAAAATCAGACAGACATACAGAGATAGACAAACAGACAAACAGACATACAGAGATTGACAAACAGATAAACAGACATACAGAGATAGACAAACAGACATACAGAGATTGACAAACAGATAAACAGACATGGAGAGATAGACAAACAGATAAACAGACATACAGAGATAGACAAACAGACATACAGAGATTGACAAACAGATAAACAGACATGGAGAGATAGACAAACAGACAGACTGACAGACAGATAGACAGAGAAACAGAAAGACATAGAGAGGAACAGACAGAAAAACAGATATACAGAAATTCAGATGCACATACAGAGATAGATATAAAGACAGACGGAAAGACGGAAAGACCGACCGATAGACACACACGCAGAGAGACGAACAGAGACAGATAGACATAAAGAACAACAAAAACAGAAGTACCGATATAAATAATCTTCTCAGAGAAGAAGACGAGAGAAAGAGAGTAAAAAGGAACCAGACATCTAGAAATACAGAAACGCCCAATCGATACAACAAAACAGTTTCACGCAATACATGTCCACTCTAATCTGATCCAATCTGATCTTATATAATCCAACCCAATCCAATGACTTTGTAGCGTCGTCATGATCATAAATTACCCAACATTTCCCACCTGAATACTCCCTGCTTGATCAATATGTTGGTTGGACACGAACATGGCCCTCTAGGTCGTTGAACCATGGCTCCGGCATTCCTTAACTGTTTCATCATCATCGTCGTCGTCATCATAATAATCATCATAGTCATCGTCATCATCATCATCGTAATCATCGTCATCATCATCATCGTCGTCATCATCATTATTATAATCATGATCACCGTCATTATTATCATCATCATCGTCGTCGTCGTTATCATCATCATCACCATCATCATTATCATCGACATCGACATCATTATCGTCATTATCATCATCATCATCATCATCATCATCATCATCATCATCATCATCATCATCATCATCATCATCATCATCATCATCATCATCATCATCATCACAATCATCATCATAATCATCATCATCATCATTATCATCATTATCATCACCATCATCGTCGTCGTCATCATCATCATCGTCGTTATCATCATCATATGATTAATGATCACTTTAATTGAAATGTTGAAGGAGTCTTTGTAGAGCTGCGAGAGGTCAAGGAACAGTCGAGGCTACACTACAGCATCCGCGAAATGCGAACATGACCTTGATGCTGTTGACGCAAGCGTATTGGAGACCGGTGTACAACGAGAGATAATGTACGGCTAAAGCGAACAGTGGCGCGCCCTGTCGACAGTCTAGCACAACCGAAAAGGAAGCCACGTGTTCATAATAAGTCGTTGGTCATGGTCTGTCAGAGGCATGGCCATGGATCGTGTGATCTAGGACTTCAGACTCTTCAAAAACACGTTGACTACCACCGATATTGGACAGGTTGGCGTACACACTAAGTCATGACTGTATAAGGTGATGAAGAATGCACACGGTTTATTGTATTGTATTGTATTGCATACACGTGGTATTGTTTTGAATCATACTGTATTTTATGGAATACACTGCATGGCAATGCACCACACTTCATTTTCTTCTGCTTGTATTGTTCTATTGCATTGTTTCCATGTATTGTATTGCATTGTATTGTACTATATTGCATTATGCATCTTAGTGAGAAGATCATAACTGCAAGCTTCAGCTGCCTGTGTCAGGAACTCATGACAATGATGTTGTTGTTGTTGTTGTTGTTGTTGTTGCTGCTGCTGCTGATGATGATGATGATGATGATGACGACGCTGATGATGATGATGATGACACTGATGATGATGATGCTGATGGTGGTGGTGATGATGATGATGATGACACTGATGATGATGATGATGATGATGATGATGATGATGACGACGATGATGATGATGATGATGATGACGATGGCGCTGATCATGACGCTGTTCATGATGATCATGATGATGATCATGCTGATGACGATGATGATGGCGATATTACTGGAGCTACGGCGTCTAAGTAGATTGTAAATTACGAGTTTTAAGTCTCGGTCCACATGACAGAAAGCATGAAGAGTAGAGACAAAGAAGTAACGAATTCCATTGAGCCCATGGTTCAACGACGGAAAAAGCCAGGTTCGCGTTTAGCCAACATATTGATCATGTAGGAAGTATTCACGTGGGAAATGTCTACACAAGTCTGCATTTATGCTGTGTGTATATATTTATGTGTCGTATCTATGTCTGTATGAATGTATGTGTAAATGTATGTTGGTGGGTGTGTATGTATGTATGTATGCATGTATCTTTGTATGTATGAATGCATTATAATGTTGTTTGTATGTATGTAATATGTATTTACATATGTGGGTGTGTATGTGTATATGTATGTATACGTAGGTATGCATGTATGTGTATGTATTTTGTGTACAGGCCTGTGTATCTATGTTTATATGTAAAGTGTAATATTACAATATAAACACCGACTTGCTCATGCTCTGCTCGGAGCAGCAGCAGCTTCACAAGGTTTTCGTTTTAAGTCAATTGTCAGCATTGGAAGAAGTCAATAATCTACTAATATTGTATAATTCATTGACACAACGGGCAGACCAGCTGTGCAGTTCTGTGCAGTTCTGTGCACTGTGCATTATAGATTTTTGCTAATAATGTGCTGCCATATGCACGTATGTACGAGTGCATACACATGCGTACACACATTTAGATACATACATACATACATGCGTATTCATACATATACATACATACATGCATACATACAATCGTACATACATACAATACATGCATTCATACATGCATACATACATACATACATACATATATACATGCAATACATGCATGCATATTTACATACATACATATGTACGTATACATACATATATACATACTTACATACATACATACAATACATGCATGCATACTTACAAACATACATACGTACATACATACATATGTACATACATACATACAATACATGCATGCATACTTACATGCACATACATATATATATATACATATATACATACATACATACATACATTTAAACACGCATACGTACACTCGAACATACACATTCATATATACATACACACATACTTTTGTACACACACGTACATACACATACATACATACAAACAGACATACATACATACAAACATACATCCATACACACATAATACATACAAACATACATCCATACATACATACATACAAACATACATACAAACACAAATCATGCATACTATGACAGGAACAATTATAAACAATCTGTTGCAAGATTTGTGTGTTTGTGTATATGTTTATCTTCTATGCGTTGTAGAGATAACTGTTGGTCCTTCGACACACAACAGTTACTTAACACCAGACGTTCATAAACACATCTGCAAATTACTACACTATGTTGCTTCATAGCAGCTTTCCGTAACTTTAATGTGAAGCCGTGGAATGGACTCAGTTAATTGACGATGGAGGTCAGACTTGCACAATTTCACCTGAAAATAGGAACCTGAAAATTTTTACAAAAACATTTTGACCCAAAATCCTTGACCTGAAAGACTTAAACTAAACATTTTGACCTGAAAATTTTATGTTTTTTACTATACGTTTGACATGGACATTTTGACCTGAAAATTTTGACCTGAAATCTTTGAACTCAACATTTTGACCTGAAAATTTTGACCTGAAATCTTTGAACTCAACATTTTGACCTGAAAATTTTGACCTGAAATCTTTGAACTCAACATTTTGACCTGAAAATTTTGACCTGAAATCTTTGAACTCAACATTTTGACCTGAAAATTTTGACTTGAAATCTTTGAACTCAACATTTTGACCTGAAAATTTTGACCTGAATATTTTGACCTGAAGAATTTAACCTGAAATCTTTGAACCCAAAATTTTGACCTGAAGAATTTGACCTCAAATCTTTGAACTCAACATTTTGACCTTAAAATTTTTACCTCAACATTTTGATCTGAAAATTTTGACTTGAAATCTTTGAACTCAACATTTTGACCTGAAAATTTTGACCTGAATATTTTGACCTGAAGAATTTAACCTGAAATCTTTGAACCCAAAATTTTGACCTGAAAATTTTGACCTGAAGAATTTGACCTCAAATCTTTGAACTCAACATTTTGACCTTAAAATTTTGACCTCAACATTTTGATCTGAAAATTGCTTGACTTGAACATAATTTCATGTTCAGGCATTTTTGTTTTAACATAGTCTGTTAAGCACTTTTTATCTTACAAATCTTCGCATGCACATTTTTGCATGACCATATTCACTGGAACATTCTGAGGAGAAAACCAACATTTGGATATCGGAAAATGGAAACTCGGGTATCTTGTTCTAGATGGATAGGGCCTACTAAGATATCTCGCTATAAAAGTACACAGTGGTAATAGAGTTATTGTAGAATTTCGTCTAAATTTTACGAGTGTATGGAGCAAATCCCACTTGAGGAGTCTATTTATTTACTTTTAATATAAAATAAAAAGGCTGTTTACATTACAGTTTCACATTTGAGTTACAGAAAGCTGCTACGAAGCAACGTAGTGTAATATATCGCAGATGAGTTCTCGTACATCTGGCACAACGGACTGTTGCTCGCAACAGGACCAGCAGCTACAGCTCTACAGCACATCTCAGCATGGACGAGGATAGACTAGAGAGAGGGTCTGGACCTATTCTGTCAGCACCCGGTCTGGTCCCATCGCCTTGTTTCTTCGTGACCCGGTTGGTGACCCTGTAGGTGTACTTCTTCGGCAATAAAATTCTTATCGAATCAGAGATACGGACGCAGACAAACAGACGGACAGAACAACAGACAGATAGATAGGCAGAAAGAAAGCGAAGTATTTGATCAAAGACGACATAGGAAAGAACTCCATTTATGCGGATGTGGGTTTGAAAAGACTAGAGACATGCAGACAGATAAGGAGAGATACAGGAATGAGGCAAACGGAACGGACAGCGTTGGCTGAAACGTGACAGATAAAGAAGGACTATGTATGTAGCCTTGCACAAACGCAGTCAGGCATATAGAACCAGAAACATGGAGTAACACTAAAAGATCCAACGTGACGCGGCCAATACCAGACCGACAATCGGACTTAGAGACCAGTTAGTTAGTCTATATATATATATATATATATATATATATATATATATATATATATATATATATATATATATATATATATATATATGTATATATATATATATGTATATATATGTATATATATATATGTATATATACCAAAGAGAAAAATAACATTTATATATATATATACATAGACTTAGCAACTTTATGTACATGTACGTCAGTAATATATCTACACATATGTGTGTGTATCTAAAGATACTTATTACTCACCTAACCTACGTATATATTTATGTTAGCTGAAGTTCAATGTTCACACTTAGACAACTCTCACGATATTCCAGCTTACACAAACCTATTAACACTAAAATGTCATCCGACACCTAACCCACACCCAAACGATTAGGTCTACGCCTACCCTTATCATCCCATGCATTCAACCCTGGAGGGTCCCCAATCCCCATGCCACCCACATCACCCGTTTCCTTGCCAATTCGTCACGCCACTCGCTAATTATTAGAAGGCACGTCAAAAACTAAAGAACCCTGACACGTATACGGTACGATATAATCCTGTCAAATCACAGGCAACATCTTTTTTATTCATTATTTATTCTGACAGGTATGCTATACGCAACGACAGGATCCTTCGTCAAATCACAGATAACTTCTTTTTTATTAATATTTTATTCAGACATCTCAACGACGGACGGCCGACCCGCCATCAGACACGAAGGGGGCGCTAATTGCTCCCGCACAATCAAACGCAGATAAAAATACTCGGGTAAGCATTTCTCTATGACGAGAGGTCGGCCATAAAGCGTAATGATGGAACGCTTAAATACATAATAAAGCCCTGGTGTTTTGCCAATGGCAAGTGCTCGCATGGTGTCTCCGCGTAATACAGACAACCCATCGGCTCGCTATACGAGCTTTTTATTGCTCCCGTTCGGAGCTTTACCTGCGCCCGAACGGGGCATAAAATTTAATGGCCCTTTTGAGGCCGTTTACTCAACCAGCGGCACTCCCCCCTCCCGTCACTCCCTATACATTCCCGTTTGTCCGTTCGTAAGGACGTCCGTCAATCGGCGGCTGTTTTAAACGGTCTGACATAACTGGTACTTGTTAATGGCGCGTGTTTAAGATGGTGGCAAACTAAAGCCTTTCGTTCTCAACGGATCTATTCTGAGGAGATCCCGTGGAGGCGTGCGAACGACCATGTGCATGGCATTTATATGTTTTTATTTCTACCATGCTCGTTTTCAATTAATCACATGGTTAGGCCATTCTCCAGCGCTACCTGCGTTTAGCTGAGGACATCCAGGTAGGGTGGAAATACAAGAATACGTTTTTACTAATAGTTTCTCAGCCACATACAAGTAGTAACCGTTCATAACTTCACCTTTCTTAGACACAGGTACTGACAAAGGTAGTAGTTTCACGGTACCCTTAACTTTTCAGATTTATCGGTGACTACCAATAGTTTGTACCTACCATTACATTTTTGTGTCTATGGGTACTTCAGAAGGTTACCTTCCTCTTTTGTACCTACCATACTTGCCTGTAGTTATCTATATAGCGTTTAACGTGGAAAGCTGGGGGGATGAGGAGGAATGGGTTCACTCACCTACTATGGTCATCCAGGGGTAGACCTGCGTCGATGGAGTCGTCACTCCACTTCCGCCGTTGCAGTAGTCTCCACCGAGTCCCGATCCACCACCAACGCCGTTTCCGTATCCGTCCCCGCTCGAGGAAGTTCCACTCGGGCTGAGATGATAGTCTCGGAATCCTGGTCCGGTCAGGGCCGCCCCGTTCGGAACAGCAGGCGTCGAAGCCCCAGGGGACAGGGCAAGTCCGCTGCCTCCCACGCCCCCACCACCAGGTCCTCCACCGCCGCCACACGAGCCACCGAGCTGTGAGAACGGGTTCCCAGATCGGTAGGGGGTCCCACCGGGCAGGCCGTTCCCCGCGTCCAGCCGTTCGAAGACGTCGACGACTCCGGGGAGGTAACCGTGAAAGGGCCCTGGACGGCCGTAGAGACTGGCCGTCGACGCGGGAGTAGGAGAGCTGACGCTCGGCCCGGTCTGGTGATGGGCATGGTGGTTGAGACCGTACGAGAGACGGGGTAGACCGTTCGCCCCGGCATCAAGGCCTCCACCTCCTGCCCTCAACTGTTGTTCAACGATCGTGGTCTGTGATAGGCTTCCACTACCACCACCGCCGCCTCCTCCACCGCTTCCAATATCGCCCGATCCATAGTACGACATTCCTAGGGTCGTCGCCGTCCGATTTATGAATCGAACGATTTAGAATTGGACGATAAATCTCGTCCTCTCGTCCAAGAGTCTCCCTCGTCTCCACGCAACCCCTAATAATTATTATGGGCGTTCAACGCAGCCTCAGCCGAACGCACGCACCACAAATATCGCCGCCTTCGATACATCGAGCCTTCGCCGTTGGCTTCGTCGAGCGCCGCTCGCTACCACCTTCTTCTTCTTCTTCGCCCGGACCGTTCGCTACGGCCAGACTAGCGACATCTTGTCCTCAGCCCGTCCTCAGCGCGCTTGCGGCCTCGTCCGCCGGCCTAAAACTGCCTAAATTTTCACGGCGATCGTTCTAACCACGAAACTTGCGTCTAAACGGCCTATCGACACCCCCACACCACGCCTACCCTAGCCGCGACGTAGCCTCGTGACCTATAGGCGCGAATAAATTAACGGCCTGTAGCCCTAGATATGCGCGGGCTGCCCGCCCGGCTAGCTAGCAAGCTAGCGAGGCCCGGCTGAGCCTGTACGCAGGCAGGCAGCACTGGCGGGCAACGGGCCACCGCCGGTGGGGTCTAATTATTATTAAAAGATACGTGCGCCATTGGACGTGTAAACTGAGGAAGAAGAGCTCGTTGTTGTTATCACACAACGGAACGAAAAAATAATATATATTATCGATGCTGCTTTTTTAATCGGGCGCTAACAATGCCTTCCACGTGGGGCGACAACAAAAACGCCCGGCCTGCAGACGGTACGATTACCCCGCCGACGAGTGGGTAGCTACACATAACGGCGCGTATATAGGTCGCAGGGACGGCCGGCCCCGCAGAGGGACGGGCGGAGGAGGCCATGGGGTCGGGGGTCCTACACCGCTGCTGCCTCCTCACTCCGCTGTGGCCCATCTGCCGTCGTTAGCTACGATTTGCATCGGCGCCAACGCAGCAGAAAGTTATTCTTCCGAAACAAGAAGGTCAACGGCATCCGAATGGTGTTTTTCACGAGGATATGTATTTTTATGTTGACGTGTATGCATATATACATATCCAGCGTATATATATATATACGCTGGATATGTATGTAATGTATGAATGTATATAAGCGAAATACATACGCTGCAGTGTTTTTTGTTGTGTAGCCTATAATTACATCATATAAATCTGTACATGTAGAAATAATGCTTTTATAAGCTAATTACATTGTGCTCAATAGAGATATCTGGACATAGATATGTATATATATATATATATGTATATATTTATATATTATTCGCTGAATGTACTGTGTGTTGCATATATAAATATGTATGGATATGTATGTATGCATACATACGCTTAGATGTGTTGTCTTATACGTGTGTATGAGTGTCTGTCTCTGTCTCTGTCTTTTGTCTGTCTGTCTCTCTATACTATATATATATGTATGTATTTGTATATATATATATATATATATATATATATATATGACTAGATTTGCATGCGGTCTAAAACTGCTCCATAAAAATACGCGGTATAAATACATAACCCGGTTAAGAATGTGAAAATGATCAATAGGTGAGAGGATTATTGATGAGGAGGAGGAGGAGGAGGAGCAAGAGGAGGACGATGACAAGGAGAAGGAGGAGGAGGAGGAGGAGGAGGATTGGCAGTTACGTGTTGCTTTGTAACTTCTCCGAGACCAGCTTAATTACCGTCGTTGATCAAATCGAATCGACAAGAGCAAGGCTGCAGCATGCATACAGGCATACATAGATATGTATACAGACAGACAGACAGGCAGACACGCAGACATGCGGACATACAGAAAGAAAGACAGACAGACAGGCAGGCAGACACCCTTGACCTTAGATGACCTGCCTCGCCATTTTTAAGCGACCACTTTAGTTTTATTAGGCAACAACTGATGTTTGTGGACGAAGTTGCCGATTGGTCAGAACGCTGGTTTTGTAACGCGGAGATTATGGGTTCGAACCTCTTCTGAAACGGTTACTGTGTAGGGACCTTGAGCAAGTCCTTTTCTCGCAGTTGCTCAACGCCATTGATTGTTGCTTTGTCATTAGGTAGTGGCGCTTAATAAAAGCATAATAATGATGATGATGACGATGCTGGTAATGATGATGATGATGATAATAATAATAGTAATAGTTATATTAATAGTAATAGTCAGTGCTTTTTTCCTAGTGAAAAAGGTTCCGGAAATGAACAATTATGGAAGGGCTATACCGAGGGCGAAAACCTCCCCAAGAAAATGTTTGACGTCACTTTTGCATTATGAAATAGTACATTTTGAACTACATCATTTCCTAAATTACAACTTAAATAGCAGACAGAGTTAGATACTAATCAATTTTTTGTAAAAATTTTAATTAAATTAGATTAATGGTTACTTTTAATAGCTGAAAAAAGATGCCGGAACGAGTGTTATGGTATATATTGTAAAATAAAAATGAATGTCATTGTGGCGCCTTAGAAGTTCCTGACCCCCATGTTGCAGAGAATAGTGGCGCCGCTGCTTTGACGTAAAGATGGAGTCATTGAACGAAACGGTCGTTGGTAAAGCCTTGTATTCAACATATACGATTTCCGTATTTGTATGCAAACGGGAGAGCGTGCTTGCTTCGTAGAAATCGGGTGAACACCACGAATCATTAGCATATAGAACGTCGCCGTTCGGGTAAGGGTGTTAAGCGATGGAGCCCCATTTCCGGCACGTGGCCTACGAAGACGTCTGCTTGGTTTACGCGCCCTCTGGGGCGGATTGATTGTATTGTGCCTCCTAAACAGTAAGAGGTGAAAAAATATCCCCATTAAAACCACCGTGTAGAGAGAGTCTCTTTTTAAGGGTGATTCACACCGTTGATTACATGCAGGAGTGCTTTGTGCTGCTCAGAACTATATTTAGCCTGCATGGAAATTTTTCGCGTCATACGTGTGAAGCTATTATTGAAAGCCTCGCTGCAGGAGTATAAAAGCGATCGTTCATCATTTCTAAGAGGATTCTGGAAATATTAATGTCATTAGAATTCGCCGGAATTCCGAGATATATTGCACATAAAAGTTGAATATGAAGGTTTGGCGCGCCATACAAGACCTGCCTCGAAACGGGATAATCCTCACGTTCCATACTCCTGGGACGGACGAAGAAGCGTTTGGCGCGCCATACTCTAAATGATTGCGGGCTAAATTTGAAGCGAGCGGCGCTCAATAAAAGAGGAGAGTTTGTAATTGTTAGATATGCTCATGAAGAGGTTTGGTGCTCGCAGTGCAACTGCGGGTGTTAAGTTTGAGAGTTGATGGTAATTGACAGTGTTGTATATGCATGCGAAGATGCAAACCTCTGTCTCAGGAGATTGTAGAATGCATTGTATGTATGTCTGTCTGTCTGTGTGTCTGCCTGTGTGTGTATGTATGTTTACATTGTCTGTCTGTCTGTGTGTGTATTTATGTATGTATGTATCTGTCAGTATGTATGCATGCATGGATTGAACTGTTTTCTGTTTCTTACTATTTCTCCTTGTACATGAATGCGGTGTGCCATTCTTATATATATAATAAACGAGAGTTAATGGTAATTGATGGTATAAGCATGAAGGAAAGGTACGTGTATGTATGAATGTATGCATACATACATACATCTTTTTCTGTGTTACTCTGAATGGTGGTGGTGGTGGTGGTGCTGGTGCTGGTGGTGGTGGTGGTGGTGGTGGTCGTGGTCGTGGTCGTGGTCGTGGTGACACCTTGACCTCAGTCCCCTTCAGACTGTGCCGATTAATGCCCCATACCCTATTGCCCTTGTGTTATGCGGCTGTGTAAACAGTCGACAAAAAAATCTTTAACCCTTTTCTGCAAAAACCCCAGCGACAGCAATGACGAAGCTTAGCAACCGGGCGTCCAGCTGTCAATCACACTCGAAGCTCCGCCTCTTTCGAATAC
>OY744606.1:6409372-6411872 GCA_963556255.1 Allolobophora icterica | reverse complement strand
TCCTTCCTCTTCCTCCTCCTCCATCCTGTTTCCAATCTCCTTCTTCCTCATCCATCTTCCTTCCATTCCTCCTCCTTCTCCTTGTTCCTCCTCTTTTTCCACCTCCTTCCTCTTTCCGTACTCCTTCCTCCACCTTCTTCCTCCTCTTTCCCCTTCCTCCTCGTCCACCTTCCTCCTCTTTCCTCCTCCTCCTTCCTTTCTCCTTCCTCCTCGACCCTCTTGCCTCCTTCTCTTCCTTCCCTTCCTCCTCTTTCTCCTCCTTCCTCCTCTTTCCTCCTCCTCTTTCCTCCTCCTTCTTCCTTTCTCCGTCCTCCTCCACCCTCTTTTCTCCTTCTCTTCCTTCTTCCTCTTTCCCCTTCCTCCTCCTCCTCCTTCTTCCTCCTCTTTCCTCCTCATCTTTCCTTTCTCCGTCCTTCTCCTTCCTCTTTCCTCCCCTCTTCCTTCCTCCTCCTTCCTTTTCGTCCTCTTTCTTCGTTTTGTTACTTCTACTCTTCTTCCTGTGCCTTTTCTATCTCGCTTTCTAATCTTCATTTTCATTCTTATCATGTAAAAACTGTAGCAATGTTACAAAACACTTATACAACAGGGGACTTGAAAGTCGCTTTGATCTTCATATTTGGCTTCCATACATCCACCTGCCCATCACTATTCCTTTCCTTCAGTTCAACCTCTTCATCCATATTGGCTCGCTGTTCTTTACCCTCCGTCCTCCTCTTCATCATTTTTATCCTCGTATCCTCGTATCATTACTATTTCCATCGTCTTACTCTTCCTTCCTTAATACTCCTCTCTTTCTCTTTCTCTTTCTCTTTCCCTTCCTTTACTTTCCCTCTTTGTTCTCTTCATTCTTATTCTCCTTTCTTTCCTATTCTTCCCTTTTATGCCTCCCTCTCCTCCTACTCATTCTAATGATTCTTACTCTCCTCCACTTCTCTTTTCTTCCTTCCTCTCCTCCTCATTACAATCCTCGTTGCCTTCCTTGTGCTTCCTCTTCCTTCTCCTTTTTATTCTGTGCCTCGTCCTCCTTCTCTCCTCCTCCTCTTCCTCCTCCTTCTGCTCTTCCTCCGCCTCCTTCCTGTTCTCCCTTTCTGCCCCATTCATCCACCCCATTTCCTCCTCAGTTTATTCCTCTTCGTCTTAATCCTTCTCATTCTCTCCATCTCTTTCCTTCTCATCTCCTCCGTCCTTCTCTTTACCTCATGCTCTTGGTCCCCTTGCCTTACTCCTTTTTTCCAATTCCTCATTGTCTCTTTTAGAGATCCGCTTATGTCCGCCTTTCTTTTCCGTTCTCCTTTTTCCTTCTCCGTTCCTCTGCTTCTCTGTTCCTCTGTTCCTCTATCTATTTCTCTCTGTCTCTCTGTTTCTCTGTCTCCCTGTTTCTCTGTCTCTCTGTTTCTCTGTCCCTCTATTCCTCTGTCTCTGTCATTGTGTCTGTCTGTCTATCTCTCTCATCTTTCTTCGTCCTCATAATCTTTTTTCATCTGCTCTTTCATCCTCCTCTTCCTGCTCTTGCTCTTTTCCTCTTCCTCTTCTTTCCTCTTCATCCTCTTTCTCTTCAATCTGCTTCCTCTACCACTCTTCTTCCTCTCCTCTCCTCCCAATCCTCATTCCTCCTCCCTTTCTTCCTCTCGTCTTCCTCCTCCTCCTAGCGACACGATTATTATACGAAATCGTCAACGACTGAGAGCGCACCGCGTGTCCCCGTCTGCGAGATTAGGGCCACTTGCAAGCGCTGTATAACCGTTATGTCGGCTTCTCGTTTATGGCCCTTGGCTTGTTCATTGTCGGCAGGCCCGTTCTTTCATCTCGCAGTCGACCGCCGCGTCTTTCGTACTCGACGCACGTTTTGCGGACCGTGAGGACAGCGGTCGTAAAAGTTTCCTTGTTGAGGATGGCCAGACACGAGAGCCGTGGCTGTTCCTGGTCTAACCGGCGTGAGAGGGAGGCTCGGTCCTCACCCCCAAAGAAGGTTCTGTCGTCGGTCCCCTCTCGTTCAAGCGCTCTCGACAGTCCGGCTCGGTTTTGTCCGGCGCGAGTCTGTCCGGATTGGTTCGTCCCGGTTCGACCCGGTTCGATTAGAATTCGGTCTAGACCTGAATTCGGTCTAGACGCTGTTAGACCGATTTCTACTACTGCTCGAAGTTGTGGAAGTCGTTTATAGATTAAGTTAGATTAGGTAATTAGATAAGCTAATAGATTAAATGGGATTGGGTTGATGATAACATTGGATAGTGTAGGTTTTTATCAGATCAAATTAGATTATATTAGATTGGAATACAAAGGACTATGCTACACTAGAGCAAATTGGTACACATCTCCACCACTTTATGTAATGTAATCCCAGATTTATATAGCGCCTCATCAGGACAGAAGCTCATCAGAGGCGCTCTCGACCTAAGGACGAAAACTAAGATTAAACAAAATGGTTTTCAAGCGTTTATGGAATCGAGGTAAATAAAGACCAAGAAGATCATGTCGTAAGATGCTAGGTAACCTATTC
>OY744606.1:6384372-6404372 GCA_963556255.1 Allolobophora icterica | reverse complement strand
AGCAACAATGAATTGCAATAGTCAATGCGGCAGCAAATGAAGGCACGGACCATAGTAATAAATACAGAAGGGGAAACTGATCTCCTGACGGCCCTCAAACGCCTCAGGTGATAGAAACAGAAGCGCGTCAGGTGCGAGAGGTGTTCAGAAAACGAGAGAGTACTACTGAGGGTGACGCCCAAGTCCAGGACACTGGATGAGAATGAAAATCAGGGTATACTGACGACAGAACTGGGATATAAAGTTTTAGATAGCTGCTGCTTAGTGCCACACCAGATCAGTTGGGTCTCAGAAAAGTTAAGGTTAAGTCGATTTGATGACATCCAAGAGAGGAGATCTTGAAACAGGGAATCAATTGACAGTTCAAGACGCCGCAGTAAGATCTCATGGTCAACAATGTCGAAGGCCGAGGGAGATCTGCTCGGAGGAAGAACTTTGGACAAAGATCTGAACGTAATCTGCATAAAGGTGACCAGAGGTAAGGTGTTTAGTAAATATAGAAGGAATGTCAGCTGTGTAGAGTATGTCCAGATGGGACCAAGAACAGAACCCTGTGGGACACCATACTCAACCCTAACCCAGGTAGTTCTGGAGTCACCAAGGACAACCTCTGAGTGCGGTCAGAGAAGTAAGATATTAACCAAGAAGAAGAGAGAGACCACTGAGACCACAGGACAGTTCAAGACGCCGGAGTAAGATCTCATGGTCAACAATGTCGAAGGCCGAGGAAACATCAAAGAGTGCCAGAATCGTCAAATGAGACCTGTCAATGGCAGTGTACCTGTCCAAGGGAAGGGACAAGGAGGGCAGTTTCCCTCACTCCTCTTCAGTTTCGTCTTACTGCTCCTGTTTCCTCTCTTCTGTTTTTCTGCTATTGTTTTCTCTTTCTGTTTTTATTGTTTACCTACTAGCGCACTTCCTCGTATTCCTCCTTAACACTAATCCTCCTTCCTCTCTTCCATGTCTTCTCTACAGTCCATCCTCCAGATCGTCTTTACCTCTGCTCTTGGCCCACTGACCTTTCTTCTTTTCGTCTCTTCCACTTCCTCACCATCGTTTTTCGTCTTCTGTTAATATTAATGCTCCCAATCCTCCGCCCAAATCCTCATAAGTTTCCTACTCTTCGTCTTCACATTCCTTATGTTTTCTTTCTCCATTTCCTCCTCCCACTCTTTACCGTATCTTGTTTCTTTCCATCCTCCTTCTACTCCTCCGATCCATAACGTTTCCATGTTTCCTACTCACACCTCTCCTTTATTCTCTTATCCCTTTCACTCATAACCTGGTTATTGTTCTCCACTCCTCATAGTCCTCCTCTTCCTTTTTCCTCTTCCTCCTCCTCCTCCTCCTCCTCATCGTTCATCTTTTTCTGGAATTCATTCTCCTCCTAATCCTTCTCCTCTCTCCAATTACATTCCTCCTCCTTAAACTCCTACGCTTGCTCCTCTTCCTCTCCAATTCTTCCTCCTCCTCATGCATCTTTTTCTCCCGCTTATTCTCCTAATCCTTCTCCTCTTTCCACTTACATTCCTCCTTCTCCAGCTCCTACTCTTGTTCCTCTTCTTCTCCTCCTCTTCCTTATCCTCCTCCTGCTCCTCCTTCGTCTTCTTATTCCTCTGTCCCCAGTACCTGCGTTCGTTTCGAGTAGTCCTTAGACGTTGCGGCGGGCACGCGGTACACTCAACAATAGCGAATGTTTACAATTAATATGCCTATGAGTGGCAATTTGGCCGAGCTAGTTTATGATATCCACACTCTTAGCGATCGCTTTGTAGCATGCCGCCTTTATTTCAGCCCACCCCGTACTTCACCCCACACACGAAGACCGCATCCAGTGGACGCAGGTGCAACTAACAAGATGGGGGAATTGAGAAGAGGAGGAAAAAATTGCTGTTGCCATCACAGAGCGTTCGTGACAAAAGGGTATAAAAAAGATTCGACCCAACACGAGGAAAATGAGACTGTAGACATGATGTGATAGCTTTAGAGGCTGACAATGGCTTTAAAGGGAAGTCCAAATTTTGCGGTACTGTTTATGCACCAACTATCCGTGCCGGTCACGAGTTAATACAAACCCCATCATGACGAAAGGTAGTTTAGAGACACACTTACTACTGCGCATCCCCGACGAAAGGGGATTGAGAAGAAATTTTTGTATGTATGCATCTATGTATGTCTTTATGTACTTATGTATGTATGTATTTATGTATTTATGTATGTATGTATGTATGTATGTATGTATGTATGTATGTATGTATGTATGTATGTATGTATGTATGTATGTACGTACGTATGTATGTATGTACGTATGTACGTATGTACGTATGTACGTATGTACGTATGTACGTATGTATGTATGTATGTATGTATGTATGTATGTATGCATGTATGCATGTATGTATTTATGTATGTATGTATGTATGTATGTATGTATGCATGTATGTATGTATGTATGTATGTATGTATTAGTGCCTCTGATAAGTCTCTTGGAGTGGCGCTATATAAATTTGCAATTACCATATATATTATGTATCTAGACTTTTATGAAGCGCATTTTCGGAGCCCCTCAAATGTTCTGTGTATTTCTTTATGCTCAAAATTTAAGAATTATCTAAAAGCCGGTTGATGGGTTGATCGGAATTACTCTACCCCAGCATAACAATGATGGTGATGATGATAATGATGATAATAGTAATAATAATAATAATAATAATAATAATAATAATAATAATAATAATAATAATAATAATAATAATAATAATAATAATAATAATAATTATAATAATAATAATAATAATAATAATAATAATAATAATAATAATAATAACAATAATAATAATAATAATAATAATAATAATAATAATAATAATAATAATAATAGATGTCATTAATTGTCTCCGGGCAATTTTTGCCTCCTGAGGGATTATACTTACTTCGGGTAAAGAAAAAAACAATAATTACAGTATAGTACTAATAATAATACAATTTATTGAGCGTTACAGCACAGCCGAGGCCGAAGAAACGGGCGCTGTCCATGAGTTAAGAGATCAATGACACTAATATGATAGTTTTAAAAGACACGTCTTGAGTTGTGATTGAATGTCCCAAGAGCTAGCGCATTCTTCACGTGATCGGGAAGACTATTCCACGCGGATTTGTCCAGTGCCTTTGTGAGCGTCTCAGAACGCGCTATATAAAAATTATATAAGCACACACGCACACACACATTTCGAAAAACACTTTAGATGGGAAAAACTTGCTTTGCACACTGCCATGCCGACCACGTATGACAGGCCCACACACTCTCACTGTCACTTACTCCTTCTATATAAGCCACTCTGTACCTCTCCGTGCCACTGAGTCTGCCTCCTTCGTTCCAGAGGGTATCGATCCCTTAATGGAACCCTGTCAAAATGGCGCCAAGCTGACCAATAGCAAATGACACAAAGGTCACGACAACCCACAAACAGACCGCCTCCATGGCAGTTTTATGGAATTCAGGGTTAAGTATTTTACTCTAGAAAGCCCAGCAACATATGATGAGGAGCGGATGTATGCATGTATGTAGCATGTATGTGCGTATGTATGTATGTATCTATGTATGTATGACGTAATGTATTTTATGACGTAATGCAGTCCATGACGCAATGTATTCGCAACATGTTGTATTCTCTGACGTAATGTATTCTATGACCTAATGCATTCCCTGACATGTATTCCTGACGCCATGAATTCTGTGACGTAATGCTTTCTCTGACGTATACAGTATTTCCTGACGTAATGTATTCCCTCACGCAGTGTGTATTCCCTGACGTAATGTAGCCGGCACTGCGGCTTTATTAACTGCTTGAATGCAGAGCTTCGAGCTTTTTAAGCTTTCTAGCGAACAATAGATTTGCTAAGCTCCAGATTTCGTTCTGTTTGAGCTTTCTCGATTTTGCAAGCACGCTTTTCGGAACACCTCAATTTTGACGAAACCAATTCTGACGTTCGTTCCTGGAAGGAATCGCTAAATCTTGATGAATACGACGGACCTCAAATGAAAGCTGCTTAGCTCATGAACCGCCAGTTCCTTTGCAAACCGTTGCTATGACAACGTGACCGGAAGTTATGCCAAATTTACTGGCGAAAGCGAAAAGGATTCCTAGAAAGTCAAGACCATTTCCGCCAATACGGATATCGTCCGCCACATTTCACGCGTTCATCACGTGACGTCGTCACGTGACTATAGAGTTTTGTGACTGGGAAGGGTGGTTATGGCGAAAAGGTGATGATATGTGAAATGACCGTCTATATAAAGTAAGGTAAGGTAGGTCAATGTAAGGTTAGATAAGGTAAGGTAAGGTATGTTAATGTAAGGTATTGTAAAGTAAGACAATACAACATGCTCTAGTAACATAGGATAAAATAAATGAAAGTAAGGTAATTTAAAACATGATCAGGTATGGTATGGTGTGGTAAGGTATGGTAAGGAAAAGCAAGTAACTGCAACTATTCATTACCATCGTTAGCCTTGCACCCTAACTCCTACGCCTCTGGTTCTACCCGTATATTGCAGACACGTCCTTGTGAGGCTATGAAAGGTGCTATAAAGAGCCAAATACATACATACATACATACATACATACATACATACATACATACATACATAGTTACATACATACATACATACATGAATGCATACATACATATGTACAACAGGTACCATCAACTCTGGAACTCCTACTTAAAATCTTCTAAACGAAAAGTAACTTCAATAACTTGATTTTCTGTAAACAATTATTTTTATTCACTGTTAACATCGGGCTTCGAAGATCCAACCAAATGTAAACACATATATATAATTATATACTTCGATAATATATATATATATATAATATATACGTCACGAACGGACACAAATTGCGGACGCTTATGTGACTAACAACAGGTAAATTGCACACCCTGATCGTTCGATGGATAGGATTGATAATTGTTTCTTTCGTCTGACGACTGACAGCAAATACGTTAAGCAACACTCATATCATGAAATCGTACGCAGTCCAATGCGATAATGTTCGCGACCATGGGCGCCCGCACCTAGTGCAATTCTTTTCCCCTCCAGGAATTAGCTCTGAATGTTTTTGGCCGCGATGACGTGGCACAATTTTTCATGGTTTGTCACACTCTTCCCCTACCAAATTTCCGAGGGCGCCCATCTTCGCGACACTAGTATAGTCTATATTTATTATTAGATTGGGACTTGATGACGCAACGATATATAACAGTTCAAATAACAGTTCATTTTCGGACGAATTCGTTTCAAACTGTACACGATTACACAGTTCTGTGTAATATTTACGATAGCAGCTCGCAGGTCCATATATAATATTTACGACAGTTCGATGTAATGTTTACGATAGTTGTTTACAGTAACTCTCGCGAATTCACATCTCGTACGAAAACTTAAGACGACGAAGTATTTAACGATATTTATCACAAGCAAGCGAAAACAAACATTTAAAGGCGATAACTGAACATATGTAGTACAGCGCTTCATAAACTGGCACTTGACTTCAACAGCGTTTTGGGTCATCGTCATGGGTATGAGTGGGTTGCCGTTGGAGGCAGAGTGAGGGTAGATTTGAGGTAGTGAAGGCCAGTCATGGCAGACCGTGTTAAAAATCGGCTGACCGGATTGACACACATTTTATGGTACTTAAGCGTGTGTTCAACGTTGTCGAAAGCTTACCTAAAGTCAACAGAAGAAGCTCAACCCGTATATTCGGGTAGCATGATACTAGCATCAACGGTACGCCGACTGTCGTAGCTGGTAGCTAATCCCTACAGGAAAACTAGTAAGCCTAGCAAAACAGGCGGTACAGCTTTAAATTGTGCAGCTAGCAGCGATAGCGCCATCGATAGGCTTTAAAGCTACAATCATATTCTACCTAAGCCAGGTAGTCTTTTTCTGCAATGTAGTGTAGTAAAGAGTAGGAGTCGTATAGTATGGAAAGTATGCTGTTTCTGGTACATGTCTTGTCTTTGGCCGGCGTTCTTTCAGTTGCCGGTCAGTCCATCTGGAACTCTCTACCTCCTCATGTCCGCAACTCTCTTAATGAGACTGTCTTTCGCTTTAAACTGAAAACATACCTCTTCCAGTCTACTTATGGCTTTTAATCGTTGCCCGGCTATAATTTGCACTTCTGAATTTTATAAGGAGGGCATATTATCAAATTACAGTCGTATTGTATTGTAGTGTCGGTGTCGCTGGCTGTAGACTTCGTTTGTTCTTTCCACATCTACGTGTGCCCTTCTTGATACAGCGGTACTAAAGACTTCACAGTAAGGATCGAAATTTAAAAAATCCTTCTGAACTCCATTTTTTGATGCCTGGTGCATTACTAAACCGGGGCTATAGAATATTACAGATTGAGTTGCGTTGCTGCCGTAAACTGGGTACAGAAATCACCCAAAAAGTTAAACTTATTCAATAGTGGGATCAATATTCTGCGTTGGTTCCGAATCTAGGATAGGAAGTTGTGGGAAGACGCAGATATGCTGTGATCTGGGGAACAACGATATACAAAAATAAAGAAAATAAAGACAACTTTTAACACGTCAAGTTTCAGGGGTAGGTCCTCTGCGCCCAAACATCAATACGCCATTAACAGCAAATTTCACAAGCATATCACAAGAAAACGAATTTTAGCTGATAAAACTAACTATGGTACAGATTCTAAAGGCCCACGGGCCAAACTCATTGTAACCAAAGTCTTTGAACTGCAAGGTGTCAACGAAATTAATTACACGAGTTAATTAGTTCAACAAAGGCTCAATCAGTAAACGAGGAAGCATATCCGAAAACAAAAACCTTCTTCCAGAAAATCAAAATTAATTTTAAATTTAAAAAAATGTAACCTTAACAAAGAAACTTCTGCTCGTTTCCATGGCGCGCATCATTTACTTCGCATTCCTCTGAAAACTACTGTTTCAATTACACTTCACAGTGTTACAAAATAAGAGTAATAATAATAATAATACTTACAATAAAAATGGTGGTGGTAGTAGTAGTAGTAGTAGTAGTAGTAGTAGTAGTAGTAGTAGTAGTAGTAGTAGTAGTAGTAGTAGTAGTAGTAGTAGTAGTAGTAGTAGTAGTAGTAGTAGTAGCAGCAGTAATAATAATAATAATAATAATAATAATAATAATAATAATAATAATAATAATAATAATAATAATAATAATAATAATAATAACAATAATAATAACAGCATTTACTATACAATATGTTGTAACAACAGAACAAATACGTCGATGCTTGAACACATTTTTCTAGCGCTATTCGCTAGTGACAAAGCATCAATAGATGACGCTCAAAACGTCCAAGG
The DNA here is from genome assembly GCA_963556255.1 of Allolobophora icterica. Lineage (NCBI taxonomy): Eukaryota > Metazoa > Annelida > Clitellata > Crassiclitellata > Lumbricidae > Allolobophora > Allolobophora icterica. Next base: position 6,397,004 of record OY744606.1, on the reverse strand, counting down.
TTCAGCGAAGACTCGAACTCGAGCTACAAGTCGAGCACTAGAAGCCATTCGGCCGTGATACCTCAAACTTGACCCTGTCTGACCCGAGCTCTTGTGTTGCTCAGAAACGTAATACAAGTCTGAGACAAGTGAATGCCTAACTCATAACAGGTCATGGTTGACATGACATGACATGACGTCGAGAAATGACATGACGTGACTTGACATGGCAGGACTGGTTTGCAGTTTTCTAGTCGTCAAACATTTCTACTTCAGTCTCAAAATAAGTAGCTAAGTAGTTATGTTTATGCAATATGTTACAGCAAGCTTTCAGACTTGGATGTCATGTTAGAAATATCAGCAAGTAAAATTCGGGAAACGAATATGAAAGAATTTAATTTAAAAATTCCAATAACGTTTGAAATGCCAAATAATACAGCCCCGACGGTTAAGATTACTCTAACAGTTATCAGGAAACTGAAGGAGAAAGCTCTACAACGAGAGGAGAGACGCCATTGGACGTTTGAACCTGTCCAAGGGCAGCGAACTTTAACCAGAAGGTCGGTAATTTTCAGTGGCCTGCATGCAGTCACTGTTGTCAGCGCTGTCCTGAATATGTCTACATGAAAGTGTCTAATTGCTTGGGAGCCATGCGAGCGACAAAGGGGCCTTGTCACCTCCGAGATTTCACATGAGCGATTTCAGGCCTATGACGATTCTCCAGTTATTTCCTCTCCCCATAAATTTTGCGGACATCCCAAGTTTGGATCTGCAATATGCCCTTGTAACTCTTTAAACCTCTGTACAAGACTACGTGACTCTTGTCCGAATCGTGGCATTATATGTTCGAATACAATCGTATGACGGGTCACATATCAGATATACAATGCAACAACACTTTGTACAATATATATCATACATAGTGAAAATAAAATTCACCAAAAACGTACAAGCACTGTATTCTCCGTCTAGTGTACAAACTCAGTACATCATATAGTGTTGTGTAGTGTAACACTATGTACATTGTCGACTATACGCTACCGAGTACTCTTTACGACACTGCACCAAACACGTATAATATTGTAGCGGACACAACGTTCAACGAAATTCAAATGTACACAAAATGTACAAGGAAGTATGAATGGAGGATACGGGATAGAGTATAGGGCATACTTCGATTAATTTTACGCATTTTGGATTGATTTGGTTCAGCTGGCAACTCCACCCCACTTAAACAGATCAGTTACGACTTGTGATACAGATTTTTTCATGGCATCATCGAAAATTTGAGTTGACATTTAAATTTTAAAGTTACCGATATTTAACTGTTATTCATAGAGAATTTGATGTTCTAACTATGCCTCCTCATTGCTTAATTGGACATCAAAGCAGCTGAGTTATATGTATAGCGTGCTCTAACTTATTGGATCGGAAGTAGCCAAAGCAGAAGTCATCAACCTAATCGACAGTCGTTGCGTTCAACCGCCCGTGGAGACCTGTTGGTCCTGTGCGACCGTACAGCGGTGCGGACACATCGTGCATTGCACCATCCTTCTTGAACAGACTACCAAGAAATTTACGAACTATTTCGTCACGGACAGCTCAAGAAACATTGTCAAGCTATTTTGAGACGCACCACTTTAGATCTATTCGATTTCCATAGTAACCGTCCTTATGGTTCTTAATGGTCGCCTTAGAAACCGCCAGATACGTACAAACATACATACATATATACATACACACATACATAAATGCATACGCATATACACACATACATCCATACATACATACGTACGTACGTACGTACATACATACATGCAGAATGAATAACTGCTCAAGCATGCGACCCTGTATCACCGGAAATGACGCACGCCAAGTTGAAACTGAAAGCAAGCAGACTCGCCGTCGTGTCAAAAGAGCAAGAAGCCACACGACAGGAATGGCAGCTATGACTACTGAGCCATCTTTGTTGGATGCCGAATGCCAGTCTCCCTTGCCAAATCGGTTCCAGGACTTAGACACATCAGACTTTTTTCTAGGACTTATCGGGGCGAAGCTTAAAGTATCCAAATTACCTTGATGGAAAAATTCAACAGGAAACAAGTTTAGTAATTGAAAAGTAGAAGCAGTCTGCACTTAGTTAGGACATAACATGATCTTGACAGCAAGCGGCATCGATGGAACAGTTCTATTTTTAGAATAAAATCTTCACATCCGGTCACGTGAACGACTCTTACTATGGCGGAACTGTTTCAGTCCAGCCCTCATGTGTCCTCATATCGGTCGCAAGCAATATCTGCCTTCTTTCCAAGAAACGAACGGTACCGAAGGTTGCCGAAGGTTAACGAAGGTGGTGCATGAAACACGAGCAATAGGTGGCGCCACTGCGGACCACGTGTCAGCCACCAGCATCAGCAGCCCAGGTCGAAGCCGACCACGCCCGTAAACGTCCCTCGCTGATTAAGATGGATGAAAACGCGCGACAGGTCATTGGATGACGCTCAAAATCCCTCCAAATTTAACGGCTCAGGATGGGAAGCTACCGGTTAATTAACGGCCGGGAAGGATGCGAAACTTCTCGCTGATCAGCGTCCGCGTAGGATGCGAAACTTCGCCGCGCTAACTACACCCGCGGAGGATGGGAAAACTTAAACCGGGGAGCGTACCACTCGCAATGATTTCTGGGCGGGCCTTCGGCGTCAGGAAAGTCTTCAGCCTTCGGGGGAGTCCGGCCAAGAGCCGGAGATTACGGACGTGTGCAGGTCGGTGCCTGAGGAGAGCAGTAATGGAGGGCTGCCTTCGGTCGGGTTACGACCGGCGGCAGGATCAAAGCCAGCTAAGAGCGTTGCAGGCAAGGAAAGGCACTTAGGCGCTGAGATCAAAGGGTGAAGCGACTGTGGGGTCGTATTTATACAGCTCAATGTCGAGCGATAACGGGGTTTAGAGGCGGCCCGACTGATTGGCGCGTAATAATTCCGGCCATGCTCAGATAACGAACGCTCAGAGCGCACAGCCAGAGATTTAGAACGAATTTATAGAACGGAAAAGCTTTAGGCTCCTACGCCTTTGCAGATTAAGGATTAGCCTTTAATTCTCCCCGCCAATCAGACGATGACAAGTCGGCAATAATTACGAAGGAGGATAAAAATCTCCGGATCTTTCGCCGGACATTTATTTAGCGCGCGTTTCTGCCCAAGTAGGTCGTATGGGGGGCGATGGCGCTCCGCTCCGCACGGGAAGTCGAACGATATCGAAAGCTTTAAAGGAAATCACACGTTTATGCGCGATCTTGAGAGGATTGCCTCTGAGAGGTACTAAAAAGGTAACATGGAAATTTATAAGTAAAGTTGAGGAGCTACATAAGTCCCAGATTAGATTAGATTAGACTGGATTTGATTAGATTAATTTGCGGCGATGCGTGATTGGTAACCGTTTTCACAATGGAACTGGTCAGTAGGTAGAGCTACCAAAGAGCTGAGACACTATGTAACGCTTTGCTCTATTTAGAGAAGAAACTGGCTGAACGATCACTTGGACTCATCTGATCAATTCATAATTGACCTCGACCTTTGTCTGACCTTGACCTTGCTCTAAGCCCTTCGAAAGCCTTAACAGCGGGACACTCAATGCTAAGTTAAGCGAGAAAAGAGCGTGGCCAGAAGCGGGGTTGGTCTCCCCGCGAACCCTTAACCCACATCGGTATAATTGAGAATTTCACCCTCATCCGCAGCTTACAAACAGGGTACAGTTTGTAACCTTTTCCACATTGAGTACATGTTCAAGGATATTGAAGTTTCTGAGTATTTTAAATCAGCGAGTATTTGAGTTCACACTAAAACTGAATCTTACGGCGATGGGTGCAAGAAACATCGCCAGCCACAGTCTAATAAGTCCTAATCCAAACTAGTTCTATCGAAACGTTCACTCTAGTTGGCTTAGGGCCCAAGAAACGAAAATGGGCGCCACCCTAAGATCCATTGTGGGGTACTTCACCTTAGTCATATATAGGGCTCACCTGGAACTCTGAACATTGCGTACGCTACTTAAACTCAGGATGGAAAGATCTTGTTGTTGGGCGCTACTTGTGTGCGGAACTTCGATTGTGGGGACTCTTTTTGATATCTAGCAAAAGTCCCCAGAGTTTTGTGTTTAATGACGTCGACACCGTCGATGCTTGCGTAGGCAGCGCTTTTGTGACGTACTTAAAAGGTGTTGCATTGAGTGTCTCGGTACATGCACACATACATCAATACAGACACTCACTCAAACACGAGACAATAAGTTGCGGAGACATACATATAAAGCTTCGGAGACCGCGGATTTACTGCTCAAAACAAGACCATAAACCAGGACCGGACTTCCTACGAGAGAGAGAGAGAAAAGAGCCCAGGTGGCGCTGCAGCACAGTCCTAATTCAGTCAACAAAACACTGTCGGCTGCAATCAGGAATCCGAGTTCAACAACGTACAGTGTCGTCGTTTCAATCAATAACGGCTTTACACCAAAAAATAAATCACGAACCAACAATGCGACATTTCAATCGCGAAACAGCGCAGCTCAACAAAGTCTCGCATCAATCAAAAATACAATCCAGTTTCAATCAACAAACCGCAACCAAGCGCAGCCTTACCTCCAGTCAACAATAAAAGCGAACACGTTTTCGCATGTCTCCCCAAAGCCTTATTGATATTATTACGTATTTATTAAGCGCCACTACATATTGACCGAGCATCAATCGATGGCACTGAGCAATTGTGAGTGAAGGACTTGCTCAAGGTCCCTACACAGTAACCGTCTCAGGAGAGGAGGCTCGAACCCGTACTCTCTGCGTTGCAAGACAAGCGCTCTAACTAATCGGCTACAATGTCCCACTTGATGACTTCTAGCACAACCCTGGAGGTGTTCATGAGAGGAGCGCATTTGGGAGGTAGTCAGCTGTGTAAGACGCAGAGTAAAGTGTCTTGATACATGCACAAGATGGATAAGTTCAATCACGCAACTACCCTTAATCACTCATCAACAACCCCCGCGAGACCGGATTTTGCCCCTTTATGTTCCATGCTAATCGACAGTCAGACGCCAGTGATGTAAACTTCTATGAGATGTTGCGAAGGTAATGACAAAGCAAAGTATCTAAACACCTGAGCAGTTTCAGGCTCTGCAATACGAGGTGCAATGTTAAAGAAAAGAAGTATAAACCGCAGAGCCAACCCCAGTGGCAGCCACCGGTGTGCACTCTGGCAGCCACGTTTCTTGGACTTAATAGGGCAATAGCTAACGACCATACACCAACAGTGACATGATATGAGTATTAAGACCTTCGACAGGCCAGCACGCTAACCACTCAGAACTATATCACGCACCTCGGGGCTACTGTTGCCCAAGGCCCAAAACTTCTGCCAGATACAATACAATACAGAAACCTGTTCTTGGTTAATTTCCCTCCTTCCGAAGATAAGAAATGCAAACATGGCCATAACACTGAACATCGATGGAAGGACTTGCTCAAAGTCCTTACACAGTGACTGCCTGAACCCCTAATCTCCACTTTACAAGTCCAGCGCTTTATCGAATCCGCTACTGCGCCCCACCAATGCCAGATCCGAAAAAAGTCAAGAGATAGTGTCTATCAGTGAACCAGATCGGTTATGAACGAGAGTTTCAATCACAACATTTACACAAATACAACTTTACAGAGAGCACGCAATATTCATCACCGCCACACGCCACAGTCCAATGCGACATCGCTGAAAATCTTCAACAACTACATTCCATTTCGACTGAAAAATGCCCTTCGCCATAGCAACTCAGTTGCTCACGAGTAACTCGCTCTGCAGCGTTCGAAAACAATTGCGCGTTGCCATACCAACATAAGGTACAGTAATTCGAACAAATTTCAGGCTCAGAAAATTGATCACGGCTTCTAAAGCTACGTTTTCTATAAGGGATCGCAGGCCACAGAAATCTTAGCAATTCATAGTTAATACGAACTTATAGCAGTACAAACCTTCTGACCCAAACAAAAATCAACAAAGTAAACCTGGTTAAAATAACAAAAACTTTAAATACCAAGTTCACGTTTAAATGCAACAAATTTCTTAATAATTGATCATTGTGCACAGTAAAACGTTGATCGCCAAGCACCGTGGCTACAGCTATCTGTACAAATTATACCTGAAATTGAAAATAACTCTTGTGCGTAATGAATAGGCGCCTGTCTGCCTGAAACACGAGGGGGTAGAATAAAAATTCAAAACAGAAAGGATTAGGTCCCAAGGGGTGTAATATCTCCCAAAGACTCACAATGACAATGACAATTTGTGTGGTCATACACGTTTGTAGATCAATATATTTACAGCACCCGTCGTGTGAGTGCAATACACATGACATTGTATATACTGTCAATGCATGTAAATATAAAATTATACATACATACATATAAGCATACATATGTATGAGCTTAAAAATGGCATTCGTACTTGAGAAATTAGCTGACTTTTTGGATGCGGTTCTTTTTACCAATATTTTTAACAACTGGCGGTTCACAATTGACGGTCTTTAACAATGGGTGGTTCTTATCACCAACCCATATTTGTAACAATTGACCACGGGTTACAATGCCTTTCCAAAAATGCCTCTGAAATGTGCTATATAAATAGCAAAAACGTCTTTGTTTCACTGAATCGTTACCACTATGTGCAGTTTCTACCTGGTCGTTTTTCTTTGCGGAGGGCTCTGCCAGTGGGAAGCGCTGTTAATGGCTTTTATCGGTTACTGCGCTGGCTTCCACGCCAATTACTTCAAGGACAGAAGACAATCGAAAATGCCTCAGTTGTGTCTGGGTCTACCTGAGATTCTGTGTATGCGATTCACTGAATAATTGAGTCAATGATGTGTATTATGTGATTCACACAAATGCGACATATGAATCACTCACATTCAACACGTGAATAACTCACACTCAACATGCGAATGCAGCGAACCAATCAAATTCAACATGTGGTGATGCACTCACACTCAACATGTGAATCAAGATGTGAATCACTCACATTCAACACGTGATTCAATCACATTCAATATGTGATTCAGTTGCAAATGGATGTTACTGGCTTAAGAAATCCACGAAACTTAACAAAGGAACAGACTCAACCATGTATAAGTTCGCTAATTCATTCTAAAATGAACCCAACAAAAGGTTAATATGCTGTTACACCAACGCTGCTGACATCTGCCGATGACGCCAAGCTCGTAAGTAAGTAAAAACAAAATTCTTATTCAAATTTTCAGAAAAACAGACGCAAACTGCGTCACTGAATGACGTCACGCAAAAACCGTGACGTCATCAGCGTCTTCAGCTGGCTTACGTCACGGTGACGCAGCCATCTGAGGACACGCCAGTCGATATATGTAAAGCATCAGAGACACAGGAAGTGGCGAGCAGCGGAAGTGATCTACAACGACAGGCTTCCGGTTCAGCACGCACGGACATTACGGAGACAGTATAACCATGGGCGGAGTTTGCATACATTTGCATACATTTGAATACATTTGCCTAAATCATTCAAAATAACCTATGGACCTCGGCGTCGTATGTACACAGCAAACGCGCATGCGTCAGAAGAAGGGCGGCTCATGAATATTCATGACGTCAACCGGGCCCATATCCGGTCGCCGCCGTCAACAGTTAATACAGAAATGCGAGTCACCACCAACAGAAGGAATACAGACGTCCTTAAAGTAAATCACCGGCCGCTAGGGGCGCACCAGTCGCTGCGTTAGCGCACCGATCGGTCGCTAGGGGCGCTGCGTGCAGTCACCGTTGGGGGTGGGGGTGTGCGGGGGCTAAGAGTCAGTTACACGATGGATTCATACCGACCATGTGGTGCGTGGACGACAGGGGTCCGATGGACTGAGGGGTATCAGGCTGCTGGTCCTTGATGAGGATCTTCGCTCGTTCGTTCAGCTTCTTTCGCTTCATCCGGCGGTTCTGGAACCAGACCTTGACCTGCCGCTCGGAGAGGTGCAGCTTGCACGAGATCTCCCAGCGCTTCTGGCGCGTGATGTACGGGTTGCTGACGAACTCGTTCTCGAGGACCATCGTCTGGTATCGCGTGTACGGCTTCCGCTTTTTTCGCTGCCGCGGCTGGTCTGAAAAAACGACAAGACGGAAAATTATTTTCGACACCCGTTCTCAACTACACGGCGTAACGAGTTTTATGCGTCCGTCAGTGAAAAAGAACGAAGGGTGCGAAAAATATTGTATGCAATGTAATGCAATGTGTATATTGTGTCTGTAACGTTGTGTACATGTAACGGAAATAATGTAAACGTATGTAATGTAAGGTTGTGTAAATTGTTTGTAATGCTATGAAATGTAAATGTAGCTACAGAAATATACGCTAATGTAATGCAACAATGTATGTCATTTTATGTGAATGCAATGTAAATAATGTAAATGTAAGTACTGTAAGGTAATGTAATATGTATGTAATGCAATGAAATGTAACTGTCGCTGAAAAATGTAATGTTATGTAAATAAAATATTGTACGTAATGTAATGCGATGAAATGCGATGTAAGTCGATAGAAACAGTATTTTTATTCAATACAGCGAGCTCTGTGCTTTTCCCGAGAGAAAAAATCCCGGAATATTATTTTTGGCACCTTGATCCACCTATTGAATGAACATTTTTTGGCGCCTTCCTAGTAATACATAAATTAGATCACAGTAACTTAGTAACGTCATAGTAATACGCAAGGTAGATCATAGTAACACATAGTAACGTCATAGTAATACGCAAGGTAGATCATAGTAACACATAGTAACGTCATAGTAATACGCAAGGTAGATTATAGTAACACATAATAACGTCATGGTATCACACCAGGTATTTCCTTCGATACTCGCATTGAGAAGAAAAACACATTGATAGCCATAACATGCTTACGTTACGAAAGAAGTCCATCGTCTTTGTAAAGTAAATGAGTACAAGGCAGATGTAACGCAATTCTTTTTTTCCAGCTTCTATAGCCCAGCTATTTAGATACCCAGTAACATCACCCCAAAATTAAGTCACCTTATTATAATGTGATACATACCTTACCTTCCCTGTCGCAATGCTAAAAAAGTTACGTCGTAAGAAAAGGTAAGATAAGAAATAAAATACATTTAGGTAATGTAAGATTGGGTAACAATTTACGATGATATGATAAATCCATTACATTCGAACAAACAACGTCACTAATGACGGGGAAAAGATAACACGAAGGAATTTTTTTAGGGACGTCCGGTCTTGTTCGGCGCACTTAATGGAGTAAATAGGTCTCAGCTGTTATCGACGATAAGACGGGCAAATTATTTCTGGACACCTTTTTCCACGAAAACCTGAGAGCGCAATGGATCTTTATTACGTAGTCCCGGATGGTCGGGAAGGAGAGGGGGTAGGAGGGGAGGGGAGTGACACGAAGGAAAATTCTTCACTGCACCCGGGTTCACACAAAGCACGCGAGAATGGTCAGTATGACTTGGGTGCGATATCAAGGCGAGAAGAGGGATATTCCCCCATCGAAGATAAAAACGCGCCCGCCTCAATGGTACGGAGAGCCCGTCGTGAAGGATAATATTTCCACATATATTTCACAACAACCACGCCAACATAATAACTTTATTTCTTACTAGCTGGTTTACCCGGCGTTGCCCGGGGTTATAAGTTTCATTCGCTGTAGCGAATAAGCAACAAATTTAGGTATAAGTTTAAATCCGTGTAGCGAATAAGGAAGAAATTTAGGCGACCTGTGTGGGAGACTGCCTCGCAGTCTTGTGTACGCCTTCTGGCGTACAGCGGAGACTGCTTCGCAGTCTTGTATACGCCTTCTGGCGTCTAGCGACCTTTGCCGTGGACTGAAAGGTTTACCCGGCGTTGCCCGGGGTTATAAATTTCAATCCCTGTAGCGAATAAGCAACAAATTTAGGTATAAGTTTAAAATCCGTGTAGCGAATAAGGAAGAAATTTAGGCGACCTGTGGGGGAGACTGCTTCGCAGTCTTGTGTACGCCTTCTGGCGTATTGCGACCTCTGCCGTGGACTGACTGCTTCGCAGTCGCCCTCTGGCGACGACTGCTTCGCAGTCGGGGAGACTGCTTTGCAGTCTCCCGTGGACTGACTGCTTCGCAGTCGAAGAGGGTGAACCCGGCGTTGGCGGGTTAAAGAAATTACACAATAGTTATTTTTTAATGTTACTTTATTTTAAATTTAACTGTAGAGCTTGGAGATAAACAACATTAGTTGTCTTGCCATTTGGTGCCAGAAGAAACAGATTGTTACTGGCCCGAACTGGAGAGCAGGCAACGTACAGCGGACGCCTTCTGGCGTCTAGCGACCTCTGCCGTGGACTGACTGCTTCGCATTCGCCCTCTGGAGGCGACTGGTCCGCAGTCTTGGAGGCCCTTGTGGCGTCTGGCGACCTGTGGGGGAGACTGCTTCGCAGTCTTGTATACGCCTTCTGGCGTCTAGCGACCTTTGCCGTGGACTGACTGCTTCGCAGTCGCCCTGTGGCGGTGACTGCTTTGCAGTCTGTTTGTGTTTGAACCTACCTGTGTTACAATTTTGCTGTAAAACGATTAATTTAGTTCGAAGCGATCGTTATTAAATTTTTTCCGAAAGTAAACAACGACGCTATGGCCATTATTAATGACGTTGGGGAATACCGGCGCCGGAAATTTCCAAATCTTCCGTACGCGTCCGTGGTGCTATTTTTAGGTATAACGTCATTGTGCTATAATTAATTTGTAGTAGGGAGTGGAAATTTCCTATGCCGTGGGGCGAGTTTTTGGCCCTTATCACCATGTTAGCGGTGAAAACTGGGGACGCGAACCCCTCCACTGGGTGTCCGATGCCGAGGCGGATACAGTAGTGAAGGTTTCGAGTGAAAAGGTGCAAAATTGTAGAAGTTAAGCCCGGTCAAACAGACAGAGTGACAGACAGAAAGCTGTCTTTATTTATATAGATGTCTTCAGTATTCTTATCCCCGTGCTGTTTTCTCACCCAAATATCTTCAATATTTCTTACCCGGGTACCCCACGATTTAAAGTGAAGGGGGAACTTGTCTACCACAATGGTCGAGAAAATCCCCCAAGAAAGAGAAATTTTCCACACACATTTCTTTCCAACGATTTGCAAAGGAAGGGCAAAATCGTCTACCACAGTGATTCGGACAGCCCCATGTAATGGAAGATAGATTTTCCACACATTGCTTTCCCCAAGAATTTTAGGGGAGAAAACTCGCCCACCAGAATGGCCAAGACAATCAAGTCTCCATTGAAGATACACTTTCCATAAATATTTCTTTTCCGAAGAGTTTTAGGTAGGATACTCGCCTATCTCATTGATTTAGACAATCCCCTTTAGAATCTGTATAAACACGTTTAAGTTGCTGTACACCAAAATGCGGTTTGCAATTGGTTCCAATAAAGAACATTCTATTCTATTCTTTTCTATTCTATTCTATTCTATTCTATAAGACAAATTTCAATACAGATTGTTTCCCAAAGATATTTATTGGAAGAAATCTCGGCCTCCGAAATGTTTCAGACAACCCAGCGAAAATGAATTTTCCTCAAAAGTTTCCGCTATGATATTTAGGAGAAGAAACCTAAGGCCACCGAAATGTTTCAGACAACCCCAACGAAAATTAATTTTCCTCAAACCTTTAACACCATACTATTTAGAGGATGGAAGCTCGTCCATCCCAATGGTTGAAACAACCTCCATGCACGACTAACTTTCTGCCAATTTTTCATCACGCCTCTGCTTCCAATCTTGTGTGAAAGAAGTAAATGTTGTAAATTCAATATAAAAGTCCAATGTAAAATTTCTTTAATTTATCCAAAATTTTAACATTTTCAATACTTGTTAAGTTTCCAGCCTCTCCTAAATCCTCAAACATAACATTACTATTACTTAGTATCACTGATGTATTTGTAATATATTGCGGTTTGTCAATGTGAGTGGATAATAAACGAATACATAATAAATAAAATGCCGTAATTCAGATTAAACCACACAACTTCGCCACACAAATACCAAGTAATAGCAAGACATAAGAAATCAGCATGTGTATTTATACACTGGAATACTAAGGACACAAGGTTCATATCATAAAGCCCCTTCACTACTCGTCTTGCTGCATAAAATCGCTGTGTGCCGTAGCCACGCCTTTTAAAGTAATTAAGAACGGTTAATAAATATCACTTTCTAAGGTTGGCTTTTACGGAAGCACATTAGGGACACGAAGAGTTTTTCTTCGTTTTTCTCACACGTAAGCCTGATCTACTGGAAGCCATTAAAACCTTCAGTGGTTGCCAGAACAGTAATTCAGTCCCATCAGACTTTATAAAATTTCTTGAGAAGATTATATGCAGTCTTGAGCGGAAAGTGACATCGAATAAACTTCGCCTTTTCCCAAAGGGCCTCCGTATACCGCATAGTGCCACCACTAAAAGCAGTTCTTTCGCGGACCCACATTTCACTAGTTATTAATTCGCCAAAATCTGGAGATATTAAAATGTCAATACACACATACACACTTTCACACGCAAATAATTATTATTAATCATTATTATTACGACATGTGCAGAGTCGCGTTGATTACTGTA
>OY744606.1:6339372-6379372 GCA_963556255.1 Allolobophora icterica | reverse complement strand
GTATCAACATAAGCCACTTTGATATAAACTGAATCAACATAAGCTACTTTGATATAAGCTGAATCAAAATAAGCTACTTAGATGCAAACTGAATCAAAATAAGCTACTTTGAGTAGCTGAATTAACATAAGCTACTTTAATATAAGCTGAATCAACATAAGCTACTTTGATATAAGCTGAATAAAAAAATAAAATACTTTGATAAAAACGGAATCAAGATAAGCTACTTTGATAAAAAACCGAATCAACGTAAGCTACTTTGATAGTAACTGACTCAACATAAACTACTTTGATATAAACTGAATCAAAATAAGCTAGTTTGATACAAACTGTCTGAATCAAAATAAGCTACTTTGAAAGAAACTGACTCAACAAAAGCTACTTTTATACAGACTGAATCATCATAAGCTACCTTGATAAAAACTGACTCAACATATGCTACTTTGATAAAAACTGAATCAAAATACGCTACTTTGATAAAAACCGAATCAACATAAGCTACTTTGATACAAACTGACTCATCAAAAACTACTTTGATATAAACTGAATCAAAATAAGCTAGTTTGATACAAACTGTCTGAATCAAAATAAGGTACTTTGGTAGAAACTGACTCAACATAAACTACTTTTATATAAACTGAATCAAAATAAGCTACTTTGATATAAACTGAATCAAAATAAGCTACTTTGATACAAACTGGATCAACATAAGCTACTTTGATATAAACTGAATCAAAATAAGCTACTTTGATACAAACTGGATCAACATAAGCTACTTTGATAGAAACTGACTCAACATAAGCTACTTTGATAAAAACTGAATCAAGATAAGCGATTTTTATACAAACTAAATCAACATAAGCTACTTTGATATAAACTGAATCAATATAAGCTACTTTGATAAAAACTGAATCAAGATAAGCTACTTTGATATAAACTGAATCAAAATAAGCTACTTTGATAAAAACTGAATTAAGATAAGCTATTTTCATATAAACTGAATCAAAATAAGCTGCTTCAAAACTATGGAAGTCAACATAAGCTAATTTGATATAAATGGGAATCAACATAAGCTGTTTTGATATAGATGGGAATGAGCAAAAGCTATTTTGACATAAACTGAAGCAGCATAAGCTGCTGCTATATAAAGTGCTTATAGATCTAAATTGGCAATTTCTAGAAAAGCTGAATCAACATAAGCTATTTTTTCAACATAAGCTATTTTTTCAACATAAAAAGAATGCTAAATAGGCTACTTCTTCTAAAGCTGAAGGCTAGTTCAACATAAGCTGCATCAACATAGGCTAATTATAAGTAAACTGTTTATGTCTAAACTAAATCAAATTAAGCTATTTCAACATAACCGCAATTTTACACAGGCTACTTTAGTTTAAGGTGATTCAACACAAAATATTTTCACATTAGCTAAATTCTGCATAAGTTGAGCGATGTTGAGTAAGAGTGAGTGCGTGAGTGAATGAGTGCGTGAGTGACTGACTAAGTGACTGACTGACTGAGTGACTGACTGACTGAGTGACTGAATGACTGAGTGACTGAGTGAGCACTATGTTGCTGCTGATGACGATGATGATGATTACTAATGAGCGCAATTATTAGCATTCGTCGCCAATCAGGCTTCTGACCTTGATCAAAGATGCTAATCATCATCATCATCATCATCATCATCATCATCATCATCATCATCATCATCATCATCATCATCATCATCATCATCATCATCATCATCATCATCATCATCATCATCATCATCATCATCATCTTCCTCCTCCTCCTCCTCCTCCTCTTCCTCCTCCTCCTCCTCCTCCTCCTCCTCCTCCTCCTCATCATCATCATCATCATCATCATCATCATCAACACTGTCTTCATCGCAGACTCCAATGCCAATGTTTTCGGACTGAAATCCGTGCTGCGATTAAGCCGACGTTTCGTAATGAGACCCCGAGGTCCGGATGAACCTCTGCCAGTCCGATCGACGGAGGAGGAGGAGACGTTGGACGGAGTTAAGCAAACTGGAACCGACAGCGTGGGTCATATTTTACGACCCATAAACAGCTCAATGCTCACCAAACACCAGCCCACCATCACCGTGTCACGGCTCCCCAAATAAAACACCACAATGCATACATTGATACATCTATATCATTTATCATCTTTCCCTCTCTCTCTCTCTTTTTCTCTGTCTCTGTCTCTGTTTGTCTTTATATCTGTCTGTCTCTCTGTCTGTCTATCTCTGTCTGTCTCTGTCCGTATCTGTCTCTGTCTGACTTTATGCCTCTGTATGTCTGTCTGTCTGTCCCTGTCTCTCTGTCTGTCTCTCTATCTCTGCCTCGGTCTCTCTCTGTCTCTCTCTCTGTCTCTCTCTATATATACATATACCACACAAAGACGTGCATTAATGCACCATAAATCTGCCTGTATATCATACATGTATATAACACACACAGACAGACACATCCGGAAAGGCAGACACTCACAAAAGCCACACATATATGTATATGTACAAATAATTATATAAGATGCCAATGCTTTCATTGCATATTTACGAATACCACAAATCATGTCAGGTGAATATGCATAAATATAAATGCCTCTATATCCACTGGTATATATATGATAAATGTCTATATATACACATATATAGATATATATATATATATATATATATATATATTATATAGATGTGGGTATTATGAAGTCAAACAGATAAGTTTCCGAAGGGCATTAGGTTGTGTTATGATTTATTCGTTGGCGCAAATAAACGAGAAAGGCGCTTTTGAATATTGAATATTTATGGACGGAACGGTTAAATGGCCGAACGAAATCCCATCACCTATCGCACTAGATCTCTATTTACACACACACAAAGGCACACACACGCAAACGCACACAGAGGCACACACACACACACACACACACATACACACGCGAAGGCACATACAAACACACACACACACACACAAACATACACATACAAATGCATGCACACACAAACAAGAACATACACATACAAATGCACACACAAACACACACATACACAAACACACACACAAACACACACACAAACATACACATGCAAAGGCACGCATAAACACACACAAACACATATACAATTGCACACACAAACACACACACAAACATACACACAAACATACACACGCAAAGGCACGCAAAACACACAAAAACACACAAATACAATTGCACACAAACACACACACAAACATACACATACAAATGCACGCACAAACAAAAACATTCACAAACATACACATACAAATGCACACACAAACAAAAACTTTCACAAACAAATGCACACACAAATACACACACACAAACACACACAAACACACACATAAACACACACACAAACATACACACGCAAAGGCGTGCACAACATACACAAACACACATACGATTGCACACACAAACACACACACAAACATACACACAAACATACACACTCAAAGGCACGCACAAACACACACAAACACACAAATACAATTGCACACACAAACACACACACAAACATACACATACAAATGCACACTCATACAAATGCACACACAAACACACACAAAAATGCACACCCAAACAAACACACATACAAACACACATACAATTGCACATACAAATGCACACACAAACACACACACAAGCATACACACGCAAACGCAGGCACAAACACACACACAAACATACACACAAAGGCACACACAAACATACATATACAAATGTACACACAAACATACACATGCAAACACAAACACACAAAAACATACACACACGCTCGCGCACGCACGCTCAAACCCATGCGTACAAACATAAGCACACGGTCAAACACGCTCACACACATATCCAAATGTCTGTGTATTATTGTGAAGACGTTTTAGGCTGTGGTGGGTCTTTTATAAAGACCGCACGTATAAAACCCTGGGGTGGTCCCTCTTTGTACAGTCTAATTTGAGAGTGCAGCGATGAAAAACTCCTACGCAGCAGTCGTCTTCCGTTAATGCACTGGCGGAATTCTCGTCTGATATCTGACTAAGATAACTAAAAGCAATTAAAAGCCAAAGGATGACAGATGAAGGAAAGGAACACTTCACCCGACCACTTTACCCACCCCTACAACCCACCATTAATCCATCAACATACTCATCTATACCGTGATCCATCCGCAACCACGCAACCACCCATTCACCCAATGCCCATCCACTCAAACACCCACCCATTCCTTATTCCGCAATCAATCCACCCACCTATCTATCCATCCATCCATCCATCCATCCATCCATCCATCCATCCATCCATCCATCCATCCATCCATCCATCCATCCATCCATCCATCCATCCATCCATCCATCCATCCATCCATCCATCCATCCATCCATCCATCCATCCATCCAACCATCCATCCATCTATCCAATGCATCCATGCACCCATCCATCCATCCATCCATCCATCCATCCATCCATCCATCCATCCATCCATCCACTCATTCATCCACCCACCCATCCATCCATTTATCCAGCCAGCCTGCCATCCACCAAACCACCTATCCATCTACCCAACCATCCAACAGTCCACTCATCCACCAAAACATCAAAGCACTCAACTACCCAAATATCCTCCTCCCATCTACCAAACCACCAATCTACACGCAAACACCCAATCACCTAAAAACAACCAAGCCACTCATCCACCCAGCCATCCGTCCACCCATCCATCCACCCAACGAAATTGCCCATCTAATAAAAGAAAGAAGATCTACACATGATAATACTTCACATTCTGAAACAAGATATGGTAAGGTAAGCTATGAGATTGTAAGGTATCTATCAGTATACCATCTATGCTGGTCTCTCTTCACTAAACCTTTCAAAGCTTCAGTCAGTACTCAACGCTGCTGCTCGCCTTGTTGGTGGTCTACCGTGGTTTGCCCGCATATCTGCCTTCAATGGCGACACTCTGCACTGGCTTCCTGTTCCACAGCGCATCCAACTCAACTATGTACCTCGTTCTCTTCACTCCCTGGTCGCCTGACTCTCCGCTCGGTCGCCAGAGGTCTTCTGCTCAATCTAGAAGTTTTGCCTATGTTGGCCCCTCTAGCTGGATCCGTCCTCCGCGTATATATACATACAAACATACATACATACATACATACATACATACATACATACATACATACATACATACATACATACATACAAACATACAAACATAGATATGTATATACAGACATACATAATACATCTTTGCGCAAATGCGTACATGCATACATACACACAAATACATACAAACATACATACATACATACACACATACAAATACATATACATATGCATACATCCATACTTATATGCATTTATGCATACATACAGAAATACATACATATATACATACTCACAACTACATACACACATACATACACACATACATACGTACAAACATACATACATACATACTTACATACAAACTTACATGTGTACAAACATAAATAAATACATACATACAAATACATACACACATACATACAACGATACATATATGCAGGTATGCATACATACAGACAGACATACATACACACAAATACATACATACGTACATACAACGGTGACGTAAAAAAACTAATAATTAGTTAAGAATATCAAACACTTCACTGTATCGTTCAGTTACTAGAAAGAATTGGACCACTAGACTTAACATTAGGGCGAAAAGAAAAGATGTTTTATTGTTTACAGAAGAAGAAAGATTTAGTCGGCCAGGTCGTAAGAGATTGTCGAAAAGAGGACAGCACCATCCAAAGGGTGAGTAGCGTCCGGGGTGAAGGACCCATGCAAGCTCTGGGTAACTTCAAGTCGTTGGTATAGACCACCCTGATCAGGGCGTTATTCGTACCCTTTCCGTTGAACTGGGGCGAGGTAAAAGGTCAAGGTGCGGGCACGATGAAACCACACCAATGATTTACTACATGTATGTATGCGTGGTTGGAAGTGTGCATCTATGTATGCATGCATTGTATGTATGTATGTATGTATGTGTGTATGCATGCATGCATGCATGTATGCATGTATGCATGTATGTATGTATGTATGCATGTATGCATGTATGTATGTATGTATGTATGTATGTATGTATGTATGTATGTATGCATGCATGTATGTATGTATGTATGTATGTATGTATGTATGTATGTATGTATGTATGTATGTATGTATGTATGTATGTATGTATGTATGTATGTATGTATGTATGTATGTATGTATGTATGTATTTATGTATATGTGTATTTATCTATGTAGGCTGTAAATCCGTAATCTATCGCACCTTTTCGGAGTCTGTTATGCGCGCTGCGCATGTACCTTTAAACTTTCGCAAAACAGATTCACATGGCAGCGTACAGTGACCTCTATAACGGGCGAAGCGTTGAGAGTTCAGAGTTCAAAGTTTTCCACTTGACTCTGCGATAAGTAAGAACCATGCCTACGTTTTAATGGTGCATGCAACGCCGGTCGCGCCCTCTGATGATCGAAAGCAGTTCTCGAAGCTGACAAACACCACAGCTTCTTATGTGAACCGTTGCAGAAGTATATTAAACCCTAGTTGTCTCGTTTCCACCTCACATCTCGAACTTTGCCCGTCTCCGTTTAAGTGCTTTAAAACGCCGTAAGTTTTAATTGTAATTAGTAACTTCTATTGCGCCCGTCTCTAATGCACAAGGCATGGCGCACCAAAACCAAGCCGTAATGAGGTCAATATCCAGAAGGGGGTCAGCCGATAAGACAGAGACAGCCTATGATGGATAAAGAATTTTAAAAAGGTCTGTCTTAAAAAGAGAACGATACAGGGAGAGAATTTCACAAATCTTTATCAATTAAAGTTCTAATCTTAGGAATGATCCTCTGATACATTCAGAAGACCTAGCAGAATAATAAAAAGTCTGGGGAATGAGGACTGACTCCTGGGAATAAAGATTGCCTCTGGGAATAGCCTAAATACTGACTCTGGGTAATAAGGGCTGACTCTAAGGAATAAGGACTGACTCTGGGAATAAGGACTGAATCTGGGGACTAAGGACTGAATCTGGGGAAATAAGGATTGACTGAGGACTAAGGACAAGTGACATTTTCGTGAATAAGAAGTCGAATAAGAATAATAATTATTTGATTTTCGTGCAGCAGAAGTAGTAGAATAAAAATTATTTTAAGAACGAGAGTAGAATAAGAAGTGAAATTAAGACCTTCAGAAGTGAATAAGAATAAGAAGTATGATAATTTCTAGAACGAAACTTAAGAAACTTTTATTTTTAGGAGTCTTATTTTAGTATTGAACAACAGCAAGATGTTTCAAATGTCCGTTCTTTGTTTGGATTTGGCGCATACATTGTAGTACAACATTTTCAAACATTGTTTACGCCCGAGAGAAAAGGTTTAAAAGTTTCGTTCGTTTCTATAATTTTATTTCTTTTTAATAGTAAATGATAAACTGAAGACAACTGTGAAGTTTTAATCTCAGGAAAACTCACGAACTTCAAACTTCATTTGCAGCAGCATCACGCGGTTATATTTTTTAGACTTTTAGAGTGTTAAAAATTAACTCAAAATTATTGATTGGTGTCAGGTTAGGGACGGCGTGTCAGTAAAATCTGTTTTTGAGTGGAATTAAAGCTTAGGCCTAATTAAAACAATACGTTGAGAAAATGCGTGTAGAATGAAAGCACTACAGGTAAGAGCGAGAAAAGCCTCATAAGTAAACAGAGACGTAAAATTATATGAATATCAGAACTAGAAGTAGAAGTAAAATTATTTCAGAACGAGAAGTAGAAGGACAAGTAAAACTGCTTCACCAGAAGTGAATAAGAACTAGAAGTAAAATTATTTGAGAACGAGAAGTAGAAGCAGAAGTCAAACTACTTCACCAGAAGTGAATAAGAACTAGAAGTAAAATTATTTGAGAACGAGAAGTAGAAGCAGAAGTCAAACTACTTCACCAGAAGTGAATAAGAACTAGAAGCAAAATTATTTGAGAACGAGAAGTAGAAGCAGAAGTCAAATTACTTCACCAGAAGTGAATAAGAACTACATGTAGAAGTCAAATTATTTGAGAACGAAAAGTAGAAGCAGAAGTCAAATTACTTCACCAGAAGTGAATAAGAACTAGAAGTAAAATTATTTGAGAACGAGAAGTAGAAGCAGAAGTCAAATTACTTCAACAGAAGTGAATAAGAACTAGAAGTAAAATTAATCAGCAAAGTAAAATATCACTGCTAAGGACAGCGAATTCTCCTACCTAAATATCCGCAGATGAAAAGCGAATAATAAGAGAGATAATATACTAACAATCGTCCCATAAACATATACATAAACCTCGACCTCAAACCTAAACATGATTCCGATCTCAAGGATTCTGATCCGCAACCGGTTATTTGACTTCAACTAAATTAAAGTTGTAGATGTTTGAAACGTAAGACGAACAATAGCTCGACATGAATTGTAATTGTAATTGTAATTGTAATTGTAATTGAACGTTTACAAAAGCGCAACAGGATTCAGAGATGAAAAGATAGGAAAAGCCAGAGACCAGAACGGTGTCAGGCAGCGATCAAACATGAATGCGGAAACATGGGAGAAGCGTGGGAAACGTGCGATTAGTCTGGCAGCTGCGTTAAGAACAGGTGGTAAAGGGGAGACACGAACTTTGTGGAGGCCAACAACAGTATTCAATGCGAGACCAGATGAAGGCATGGACAATGGAGGTAAAGACTGGAGAGGAGACAGATTCCATTAATGAGCTGGAAAGCTAGCTTTTCCTTGCACCCTGGTCGAAGTCTAAACCGTCAGCTCACAACTGGTGGTCGCCTGCGCTAACCAGTAGGCCAAGAACGATTGCAAAAATACTTGAAAACTGTAATCTCATCTGAGGTAATCTAATTTAATCAAACTAACCTAATTTCTCTAATCTAATCTAATCTCACTATTTCTCACTGGCATTCAAACATCTGGGCATCTATCTTCGTTCACCTGATGACTGACTCATAACCACGCCTCAGATTCACATGGTGTGTAACCTTGCACACGTTAATAATAATAATAAAAATCATAGATGCATCATAGAAATGCACTCTACCTTTTTAGAGTAGCTTCTTGATTTGATCCTTTGGGTAATATAGTAGTAGTAGTAGTAGTAGTAGTAGTAGTAGTAGTAGTAGTAGTAGTAGTAGTAGTAGTAGTAGTAGTAGCAGCAGCAGCAGCAGTAGTAGTAGTAGTAGTAGTAACAGCAGCAGCAGCAACAGCAGCAGCAGTAGTAGTAGTATGTATAAGTAGGCCTAATAAGAAGAGTATTAATATTCAACGAATCAATGCGGTGACATTCCGCTGTACATTCATAATAAAAGTAATAATAATAATAATAACCACTCCAGAGGTACAACTTATTTAATCTTTCAGTCCCTAGGGGAAAGAAGTACCTCGGGGCAAATAATAATAATAACCCAAAGCAATGACTTCTATAGCGCCCATGCATAAGACACCCATCGAAGGTCTTTTCAAGAGCGACCGTATACTCAGAAACCGCAATGCGTTCATTCGAAATTCACGATTCCATCATCAGGCAAATCATCGCAAATCTGCGTCTCAGATCATCACCCCAACTCATCAACACGTCCATCAAAACAGACTTATACGGTACACCGTATACCCATTAATTGGCGCCCACGGTCACGGACCCCGCGCCTCGGGACGGGCCCTGGCGAGGAATGTGAGCAATGCGGAGGTCGCTCTGCCGTGGTTATTAATGCAAAGGCTACGGTCATTTATTGTCGGTATTGCAATGTCGTGAGTTTTGGCGACAGTGGACGTGGCTTGGCTGGAGATGGAAATTCTCATTAAGGGAGAAGCGATGTTGTCATCAACAAACCTGTGGAACCCATAACTCTCGAATTATCGAAAGACAGATACATGTATACGATCTTCGTGACCGTAATTCTCCTAGCTACATGTAGTGTAGTGTAATCGCAATGGCAATGGTAACGGCTACGTAATGGTATTGTAATGTAATGGTAATGGCAATGGTTATGGAAATTAATGCCATTGTAGTGTAATGTAATGGCAATGGTAAAGGAAATGTAATGCCATTGTAGTGTAATGTAATGGCAATGGTAATGGAAATGTAATGGCATTGTAGTGTAATGTAATGGCAATGGTAAAGGAAATGTAATGGCATTGTAATGTATAGGTAATAGTAATGTGATGTACTAGTACTGGTAATGCAATGGTAAAAGTAATTGTATTGTAACAGTAATGTAATAATAATGTGATTGTAATGGTAATGGCAATGTAATGGTAATGGCAATAGTAACGGTAATTGTTACGGTAATGTAGCGGTGATGTAGCAGTAATGTACTCGTAATATAATGACAATAGAATGGTAATGTAATTAATGGTAATGGTAATGATGCTGGTAATGAAATGGCAATGTAATGGCAATGCGTGTAATGTGATGTAATATAGGTATCCCTAATGCACATTTGAGGAGCTTGACTGGTAAGAAGTAATGGTTATGGTAATGGTAATTGCAAACGTGTAAAGCGCCACTTCAAGAAGGAACCATCAGAGGCGGTCAAGTAATAAGTAACCAGTAGAAAATGTATTAACAATTGTTCCTTAAACATGATTCCGATCTCAAAGATTCTCATTCGAAACTTGTTATTCGACTTCTACAAAATTCCGGCTTTAGTATTCTTGAGCGTAAGGCATTACCCTTACATTACCGTTATATTACCCTTACTGTTACCGGTACTATTACCATTACCGTTACCATTGCCATTACCATTACAATTACATTATCATTATCATTACAATCGATATGACAGAAGAGGCAATTCTAATCGTAATCGTCAACTTGAAAGCGCTACTTAAATGCCAACCGCAGAGCTTATTCACAAGCGCTGCGTCAAGTTAGATGGGTAATGCACAGATATATACTGGGTAAGGAACAAGATCCGGTTGCTTGGACATTTTGAGAGGAGGACGAGGAGGTGGTGGAGGATGCAGAGGGGCTGGAAATGTGGGTGCTACTTGGGGTGAAAGAAATGGTAGGGAGGCGGATCGGATCGATTAGGGTAAGAGGTCTTGAAAGGTTGGGAAATTAGGGTTGAGTGGAATGCCCGATGGGTGCGTTATGATCGCAGAAACGCAAAGGGACAAGGGCAGATACAAAGAGAAGAACGGAGACGGAGAGACGGATAAAATGCAAGACACAACTAAAGATACATGCAGACAAACACTGATGGACAAATCGATGGATAGATGGATGGATGGATGGATGGATGGATGGATGGATGGATGGATGGATGGATGGATGGATGGATGGATGGATGGATGGATGGACTGATGGATGGATGGATGGATGGATGGATGGATGGATGGATGGATGGATGGATGGATGGATGGATGGATGGATGGATGGATGGATGGATGGACTGATGGATGGATGGATGGATGGGTGGATGGATGGATGGAAGGATGGATAGATGAAAAGGTCACCTATTCTTAATAAATGCAACCAGCACTCAGTCACATGTATATAATCCAGAGGATACAATGTTTACATTACAATCATATTTACATAAGCATCTAGACCAGTACGCCCGCTTCACCCCATATAAAAACATAAATGTACATATATAATATGCATGTTTGCGTAATATATATGTTTACCTATACATGTATATATATAGTACTTCTACGCACATCAATGCTCATATATATATATATGTGTGTGTGTATATATGGGTTTTCGTCGTGGGCATTACGCATTTTATTGTGCCCATTTATGACTTAATAACGGTTGTTTTGGACATTTACTGTTTGCACGATCTTCACCGTCCGCCATCTTACTATCATCGCTGTATTATATCGTACTCGGTTGCCTTGCTCCTGATCTTCTCCTTCTTGTTATTGTTCTTGCTCTTCTTCGTCTTAATTCTCTTATTATTCTTATTCTTCGCATTCTTCTTCTTCTCCTCCTCGTCATCTTTCTCCAGCTTCTCCTGCCCAACTCTTACTTCTTCTACTCCTTCTTTTTCTCCACCGTCTACTCTTTCTTCAACTTCTGCATTTCCCTCTTCTTCTCCTTCTCCTTCTCCTTCTCCTTCGCCTTCTCCTTGTCGTTGTTGTTGTTGTTGTTGCTGTTGTTGTTGTTGTTCTTCTTCTTCTTCTTCTTCTTCTTCTTCTTCTTCATCTTCTTCTTCTTCTTCTTCGCCTCCTCCTTCTACTTCTTTTCCTCCTCTTTCTCCTTCTTCTGCTCATAGTTTTCTCCTTCTAATGCTTCTCTTCCTCCTCATGTTCAACCTTCTACTTCTTTTCCAAACCCTACTCCTTCTTCTCTTTATTCTTCTCCTTCTTCTTCTCCTTCTCCTGCTCTAGTTTTTCTACTTCTAACACTTCTCTTCCTCCTCATGTCCCATCTTCTCTTTCTTCTCCTTATTCTTCTCCTTCTCAGTCTCCTTCTTTTTCTTCTTCTTTCCTGTTTCTTTTTCCTATTCTTGATTCTTTGTTTCGGCGTTCATTTATTCCTTCTATCATTCAGTCGAGCGATCTGTCGATCTGCCTGTCTCTATGTCCATCTGATTGTCTCTCTGTGTCCATCTATATGTTCGCCTTTGTCTTTCTGCCAGTCCACCCGTGTTTCCATCATCATTAAACCATGCATCGTTTCATGAATCAATCAATCACATCCACACACTCATCCATCCATCCATCCATCCATCCATCCATCCATCCATCCATCCATCCATCCATCCATCAATCCATCCATCCGTCCGTCCATCCATCTATCCATCCATCCATCCACCCATCCACCCATCCATCCATCCATCCATCCATCCATCCATCCATCCATCCATCCATCCATCCATCCATCCATCCATCCATCCATCCATCCATCAATCCATCCATCCGTCCATCCATCTATCCATCCATCCACCCAAGTCCCAGTCACCCACCCAAAACCCACCCACCCACCCACTCATCCATCCATCCATCCATCCATCCTCCATCCATCCATCCATCCATCCATCCATCCTCCATCCATCCATCCATCCATCCATCCATCCATCCATCCATCCATCTATCCACCCACCCGCTCATTTATCCATCCGTCCATCCATCCATCCACCCATCCATTCATCCATCCATCCATCCATCTTTTAATTCCGGCATCCATCCTTTCATCCAGGTATAGCGACTTCATTTATTCAGTGTCGGCCGAGAGAGGTATCTGCCAGGACGGATGCTTTGCCATTTTCGTACGGATCCATACAATTCTAATCGATACATTCAGAAAATTGTTAGTGCTGGTGTTTGAGCTGGTTAGTATCTATGGGTGTGTGGTTGTTGTTTCCCTATGCCAGAGTTTATGTGTACATTTTGGGTGTGTTTAGGTAACATGAAAAAGGTTGGGAGCCACTAAACTAATACAAACTATATATATTTACACTTGAATACAGAATGATTTGTTGGTGTATATTCGTAGTCGAGTCTGTCCATATGCATATCTGTCTGTATGTCTGTCATTCTGTATGTCTGTCTGTTTGTTATTCTGTCTGTCTGTCTGATTTTATGTCTGTCTGTCTGTCATTCTGTCTCACTGTCTGTTTGTTATTCTGTCATTCTGTCTGTCACTCTGCCTGTTTGACATTCTTTCTGTCTGTATGTCTGATTTTCTGTCTGTATGTCTGTCAGTCATTCTGTTATTCTGTCTGTCTGTCATTCTGTCTGTCTGTCTTCCTGTCTGTCTGTCTGATTTTCTGTCTGTTTGTTATTCTGTCATTCTGTCGGTCATTCTGTCTGTTTGACATTCTTCCTGTCTGTCTGACTGTCATCCTGTCATTCTGTCGGTCATTCTGTTTTTCCGTCTGCCTATATTTTATGATAAGTTTTCGGCTGCTGAGCCAGATGATGTTGTCCTCAAAAGGCTAGCTGACGTGTAATGGTCAGAGTGCGCATGCTCAGTGACCCTGAGGTGAGCAACCTCAACCAGCAACAGATCAGTGAAAACCACTTCTATGTCTATCTATCTCTCAGAGACAGACATACAGAGATGCAGACAGTCAGCAGACTGACAAACAACAGTTGGCCACACAGAACGGCACGGAATAACACAGAGACAGACAGACAGACAGACGCATATACAGGCATACAAGCAGAGACAGACAGCATACTGACAAATAAGATATGTTCAAACAGACAAACAGACAGACAAGCAGACGAACAAACACCAGACAGCCACGAAAATGCGAACATATAGCGGCAGACACACACTGAGACATACGGATTTGAAAACTTGCAGATAGACACACGTACAAGCAAGCAGGTGAACCCAGGCGGTCGGAAATGTTTTGCCAATATATTTCTCTTTGTGTCGTTGAGCAGTCGGAGCCAGACATACACTTAGAAAGACAGACAGAGCAGAATAAAATAGAGAAGAGAGGGGAAGTGGAGGGTTGGGGGAAGGATTAGAGTAGAGGTTAGAAGAGAAGAGTAGAGTGGAGGAGAGCAGAGGACAGGACTAGAGCAGAAAAGAGAAGAGAAGAGAAAAGTAGAGTAGAGAAGAGAAAAGGGGAGGAGGGTTGGGGGAAGGATTACAGTAGAGAAGAGAAGAGTGGAGGAGAGCACAGCAGAGCAGAGGAGAGGAGAGCAGAGGAGAGCAGAGCAGAGGACAGGACTAGAGCAGAAAAGAGAAGAGAAGAGAAAAGTAGAGTAGAGAAGAGAAATGGGGAGGAGAGGAAAGGATCAGAGTAGAGAAGAGAAGATTAGAGTAGAGAAGAGAGGAGTAGAGAGGAGAGGAGGCAATTAAAGAGAACAAGAGAATAGAAGAGTAGAGAAGAGAATAGAACAGGAAGAGAGAGAAGTAGAAATGAGAAGAAAATAGAAGATGAGATTAGAGAATAGAGAAGAAGACAGGAGTAGAGAGAAGAGAATTAAGTACAACAGAAGGGAAGGAATTGATAATGTTCCTTCCACTGCATTGTATTCCATTCCTTTCTCTGATCCACTCTATTGTACTCTATCTCATTCTCTTCCCTTGGAATAAAAATACAATCGTTCAGAGGACAAAAGATTCAAAGGACTGAACTGACAAATAGAGGAGTATGACAAAAGATAGTAACAAAAAGGACACACGGAGAGCAAAGAAGACTAACACGGAGTGGCAGAGAGAAGGACTAACAACAAATAGTACAAAATGCACGTAGTACTAGTTTAAAAAGCAATTTTAAAACGCCAAGTAAATCAGGTCACTGCTCTATTTGCAATGGTGCCTTGCACTGCGGAGAGCAAGCAGAGACATGTAATCTCGCAAATCAAGAAATATGACCTTAACGGGTCACGAATGAGCGGAGTCTAGTGAAAAAAACACCTCCATTAGGATAACTGAACGTGCGTTTTATTAATCAATTGTGAAATCAATCGGTTAATTAATTACAAACGTTTGGTACGACCTTCACAGGTGAAAAAGAAACTTTGGGCATGCAAGAGCGATTCCAACGAAGGTCAAAACCCATCGAAGTGTGATTGTTCTGAATGACTAATCGCTCATTAACCGGGTTAAGTGGTGTCATGCTACGCGAGCAGTCGATCCGGTAGGGGAATACGTAACGGGAGATTTGTGCATTAAGTGTTTATCGGTGAGATTATAAGCTAGGTCAGGGCAGTTCTGGGTCAGGTCATTTAGGGCAAGTTTCACCGCTGGGTCGAGCTAGTTGATCCTAGTATTTGATGTAATTGTTGTTGTTGTTGTTGTTGTTTACTGTGATGATGTTATTTCTAGATAGTGGTGGTGGTGGTGGTGGTGGTGGTGGTGGTGATGATGATGATGATGATGATGATGATGATGATGATGATGATGATGATGATGATGATGATGATGATGATGATGATGATATTGAGAAAGAGGAGGACGAAAAATAAGCCTTTGATGCAGATGATAATGATGATGATGATGATTAATATTATTCTTATTATCATTATTATTATGATGATGATGACGTTGACAATGACGATGATGATGACGATAATGACGATGATCAAGATAGCATGGTTGGAGACCAAGACCAAGAGCACAGGGTTCAAGATCAATACAAAGACCGAATTTTTCTGGTCTCAAGACCGTCTTAAGACCAAGGCCACGGTCTCAGGACTCCATCACTGAATACGGAGCAATAAAGACTAGGACAAACAGCATAACGACGACAAATTACGATGATAACGACAACGACGACGATGATGACAAGACCACGTTAAGACATTCAGTTCACTCATTCATAACGGACATTAATATAGCGCCTCTTCAATGAGTACTACTCAGAGGTTAGCATTAGTCACATTTAATCAAATTGGAAACCTTTACATTAAATCCCGTTTCACTATTCACACTTCAAAACATCACTGACCCTTAACTTAGTCCTGCTAAGTTCCAGTGTTTATCGACAGCTTATGGCTACCAGAGAATTTGACATCGCCCTCCTTCTTTTCCAGGCTTGGGACTGGCACTACCAGGGTACAGATAGTGGCGGAGTTTAGAGCTACCATGCAGGACCGATTATCCTTCGTTGTTAGTGATTATCTCCGTATTATAAACATGTCGGTAAGATTGACTTGTGGCTAGCATAAGATCAACTTGTGGCTAACATAAGATCAACTTGTGGCTAACATAAGATTAACTAGTGGCTAGCATAAAATTAACTTGTGACTAACATAAGATTAACTTGTGGCTAACATAGCCTGATGCGGCTCCCGTCTTTTTTATCTTTGCTTACGCGTTGTTTGTTCAGGCGCAGAGCATTAGTTATAATTAGCCAATTAGTAATCTCCCGAGTCCAGCGTTATTTATTGACGTTTTTGCAAGACGCTATCGTGGAACGGGTTAACTGTTGAGCGCCCCGCTGCGGTTGTGCGCTGTTCCGCTACTCGTCGCTCGACTAGAGACGCAGTTTTTCGACACGCAGGGGGCGACACACAGACAGAGACTGAGACTGATAGACAGACTGAGGGCTACAGCGTTCGCGTGTGTGTTTGTATAACGTATGGTAAGTTAGAAGGATCGCGCTATCTGGCTTTCTGACAGACAACAGCTAGAAACGGATGGGTAAACGCAGACAACTCGGAGCCAGAATGGAAAGACCTATTGACTGACTGAGTGAGTGAGTGAGGAACTAAACGAGTGCGTGAGTGAATGATTGAACGAAGGAAGGAAGGCAGGACGGAATGAGGAAATGAATGAAAGACGGAAGGAAGCTAGGAAGGAAGGAGGATAAGAAGGAATCACTTATTGCCTTTTTGACTTACTGACTGGAGGATGGAAATAAGGAAGGAATGAATGAAGAAAGGAACGAAGCAATGACTAAAGAAAATAAGGAAGGAAGGAAGGAAGGAAGGAAGGAAGGAAGGAAGGAAGGAAGGAAGGAAGGAAGGAAGGAAGGAAGGAAGGGAGGAAGCATGGCTAAAGGAAGGAAGGAAAGATGGAAGGAATAGAAACATGGAAGGCAGGAAGGAAGGACTCATCGACCAGCCGACCCATTCACTGACTGGTCGACTCTGGCTGGAGGTTATGCATGCTCGCCCGTTAACTTCCGATCTTAAAACATATCGAATGCGGTTGGCTGGGGTTGCGTATAATTTAAAAATTTGAAGGTTGTACCAATAAACTCTTAAAGCTGTTGCCTGATCGAAACGGTGGCCAGCTGTTCGCAATGACCAAGTGCAACGACCCCAACGCGAAAGATAACCGACTACTGCGCACTTTTTCACAAATAAACGCCGCGCCATTGAAATAACGCGGCGAACGGTTTGCCATAAATCTAGCTTCAGAATAACAGTCATCTAGCAGCGACAGGTCTATTTTTGCGCGTAAACTCCGCGTCTATGGCAAGCCGTTGGACGCCGAAATTCGCGTGTCTGGCGCGCGCTCGACTTGGGACGTTTCCCCATTATCTGTGGCCGTCCAGTGGCGCCGGCGAAGGTTAGATAATCGGCTTGCCATAGACGTTCTCCTTATCGATGCCGTTCCAGCTGGATCTGCGAGAACGCAGGCCTGCCCCCTTGCGGTTAGTTTTGGAATAATTCGATCAATAGGCGCCGGTGCTTCGCTTTCCACATCCAACCTTCCAAGAAAGCCGAAGTACGGACCTGACGCGCAGATATACACAATCTCATGCATATTCATCGTCAGTTAACATAATTTATTCGTCCGTATAATTTATTATGTTTCGGGTGAACGCCTATTGAATTATAATAATTTATAAGGCGTCGAATTATTCGCTAACTCCCAATTGGTCTGTATTTCTCGGCGCATGCGCGCTTGTCCACCGGCGTTCTAGAAAAGACAGCTCGATGCAGTCACAGTTCTTCTAGCGCTATGCAATGACTATGGAACGCCAAAACACAACTGGCATGTCACTAATAACTGGCTTAAGAGAAACAGCTAACTGTTTTCATTTCTTTTGAATGTAATGTTTTTCTTCAATATTTACCATGGGGCGGGAGGATAGTTGAATGGTAAGAAGCTGGCATGAATATCAGAAGGACGCGGGTTCGATACCCGCCAGCCCCATAAAGGTTGACTCAGCCTTTTCACTGCCTACACTCCCTAGGTGGCGACTGTAAAATGAGCAGTAGGACAGATGGGTGCTTTGAAGGCTGCCTTACAGTTAAATTCCACTACTGTTAAACTTGTTATCGTCTGTTACAGCGTCATGTAATCTTACTGCGTTTGAATTTAATAAACGATTATTATTATTTTTTTTGCCCCGAGGTAAACAGGATCCCTCATTATTATTATTATTAGTATTATTATAAATAGACAATAAGCAGTTTCTACCCTCATCCATCCACTACTCCACCTTCCAATCTCTCTCGTCCTAAACCCACATTCGCGTGAAGAACCGGTACACAGTACCAGGGTAATCTCTGCCTCGGGTGGTGCCAGTCTGCAACCATAATAAAGGAGGAGGGCGACGCTAATCGTCTGCATGTTTTAAACTATGTTACTATGACTCAACAACGACATAGTACCAGAGTGCATAAAGGTCGAGCACTGATCGAGGCGAAATCTAGAATTCTGGACAAGTTATCTTTACGTTCAATAAACCCCCAAAATTTATTGCCATGTCTGTAACTCTGTATGTATGCAATACGAAGACATTCCTTTTGCAAGACCGGGCTAATTGGTTTCCGAAACACCGGGCTATTTCTCTGTAAGGTTCAACATTTCTACGTGTGTGTATGGGTCCCCCACGGGTTCCTCTTCCAGTGTACTGCGCACTGTTTTGCCTACCCATGATAATTTGTCTTAATGACATTAAGCAACAATTAGGCTAGCACAGAGAGCGACGTTAATTCTTTAAAAGGCTCCATATAAGTTATCTTAATAAGTACATGTAAATAAACATATTTGACCTGGTTCCATTATATTTTCGTCTCCCAAAGCTTGCGAGTTGGCGACGTAGAGCTCGTGAATAAGCTGGTGCCCTGCGCTTAGCTTTAGAGTAGCGTCTTGGAAAGTTGGCGTTTACAATTACGATTACGAACTTTGGAAGGATGACAAAATCAGATACAAAATTGATCAAAATCAAAGCTGTATTGTATTGTACTGTATCGTATTTGTATTGTATTGTATGTGTATTGTATTGCATGTGTACTGTATTTTATGTGTATGGTATTGTATATGTACTGTATTGTATATGTATTGTATGTGTATTGTATTGCATTGTATGTGTATCGCATTGTATATGTATTGTATTGTGTATGTATTGTATGTGTATTGTATTGTGTGTATTGTATTGCATTATAAGCGTATTGTCTCTCTGTCTCTGTATTGTATTGTATATGTACGTATTTTACGTGTATTGTATGCTTTGAGCATTAAAATACTGGCGCTACACAAGTTCTTGGATTATCGTATATTTTTATTTGTATATGAGTCTATACTATACAATACAACTGTAATTTGAAAATGCACTCCTTACAAAGTTCAGATGTGCACTTTGAAGCCGGGCAAACATCAAGACCCATAGGTAGACTGGAAGAGGTAAGTTTTCAGTTTATAGCGAAAGACAGTCTCGCGAACATGAAGAGGTAGAGAGACCCAGATGCTACTCAAAAAAGACTTAGTATTTGCGCTGAAAGATAATATTTAAAGCACCTTAGAAGTATTGTATTGTAGTGTATTGAGTCTGTTTCGTATATTTTAAATATTCGTTTACTATTTTCAAACTGACAAGTACGCAGTAAGATTACATGATATAGTAGTAACAGACGATAACAAGTTTAACAGGAGTCGAATTCAACTGTATGGCAGCCTGCAAGGCGCCCATCTGTCCTACTGCTCATTTTACAGTCGCCCCCTAGAGAGTGTAGGGAGTGAAAAGGCTGAGTCAACCTTTATCGGGCTAGCGGGTCTCAAACCCGCGTCCTTCTGATCTTCATGCCAGCGTGCTACAAGTCAACCATCTTCCCGCCCCATGTGTATTGCATTGTATTGTATATTTATTGTATAGTATAGTGTAGTATTGTATTGTATATTTATTTATAGCATAGTCTAGTATAATATTGTATTGTATTGTATATTTATTGTATTGTATAGTACAGTATAGTATGGTATAGTATAGTATAGTATAGTATAGTATAGTATAGTATAGTATAGTATAGTATAGTATAGTATAGCATAGCATAGCATAGCATAGTATAGTATAGTATAGTATAGTATTGTATTGTATTGTGCTGTATTGTATTGTATCGACGATGCTATAGAAATTGTCGAAATGACATAACAATATTACAACTGTGAATGAGCGCCGCAATTGACACGGCGTGTGCTGCAACAATATACTTTCCACATATTTGTCATCGTATACACTTGGGTGCATGTCTAGAAATAATAAACGACAAAAAGTTATTCCAGGAAGGCGAAAAAATTCCCGTAATTGAATCGGACCATTCCCACTCTTTCCAACCATCAGGGAGATGTTTCCGAATTCCCATCCTGTCAAGGCTTCACCCTCTCTCTGTCTCTCTTTATAGCTGTACCTCTGTATGTCTGTCTGTCTGTCTGTCTTTGACTCTCTCTGTCTGTCTGTCTGTCTGTGTCTCTCTGTCTCTGTATGTCTCTCTGTCTCTGTCTGTCTCTGTCTCTCTCGTTCTTTGTCTTTGTCTTTCTCTGTATCTTGGTCTCTCCCTCTGTCTGACTGTGTCTCTCTCTGTCTCTCTATCTTTGTCTCTCTCTCAGTTTCTGTCTCTCTCTATCTCTGTCTCTGTATCTCTATCTCTCCCTCTGTCTGTCTCTGTCTCTGTCTCTGTATCTGTGTCTCGACTCTGTCTGCCTGTCTCTGTTTCTCTCTGTCTCTATCTCTGTCTCTGTATCTCCCTCTGTCTGTCTCTGTCTGTCTCTCTATCTCTGCCTGTCTCTCGCTCCGTCTGTTTGTCTGTCTGTCTCTGTCTCTCTATCTGTATCTCTCTCTCAGTCTCTCCACCCCACGGCCACCCAGCGAGTAAGGGCAACGCGTGCTTCAGCGACATAAGAACTAGCGGAGAGATACAGAGCCAGACATACAAAGAGGCATCGAAATTTACGGTCAAACTGTCGCAGGAAGAGCAAGGCGTTCAGCGTCATTATTGGAAGATCCATAAAAACGCTCTTTGTCATTAAGTGGAAGGCGACAGATAAGCGGACACGCATCGAGAAGGACGCAGCCGGACAGCCGGACAAGCAGCAGGACAAAGCGACACACTGTGGAGGGCCCGGATCCGCCCCAGTTAATGCGGGATTGATGTATTCCATGTGGTGCCAGGCTGCAGTTTGTTCATCGAATCTATATTAAATATGTTTTATCTACCTATCAGAGAGACAGAGAGACAGACAGACAAACAAACAGACAGACACACAAACAGACAGTCAGACAGACAGACAGACAGACAGACGGACGGACGGACGGAAAGATAGACAGGCAGACAGACGGACATAGATAGAGACAGGGAGGCAGGCAGACAGACTGACAGGCGGCCAGACAGAAAGACAGGCAGACAGACAGACATATAGACAGGCAGACAGACAAACAGATAGAGGCTGAGACAGAGGTACAGGGACAGAGAGAGAGAGACAGACAGACAGACAGAGACTGTGAAGGAGACAGAGAGTAAGAGACAGAGAGAGACAGGCTGACAGAGGGAGATATACAGAGCTACAGAGCCAGAGACAGACACACAGACATACAGACAGATAGACAGAAGGATAGACAGAGTTACAGAGACAGAGATAGAGAGGGACAGAGACTGAGAGGGAGACAGAGAGCCAGAGACAGACAAACAGACAGACAGACAGACAGACAGAGACAACAAGAAGAAGCGGAAATCTAATGTATTTCGTTTTGCGTCCGCGCCATCGGCCGAATAAAGTCAACTGGGAAGTCCGTAATTAACCCTTTTGGAGCCGCGTCGGCGCTGCTTTGATGTCAAACGGTGTGCGGCCGATCAACGACACACCACACGCACGACAAAGACAAATCATTGGAAGCCAGCAACATCTGCATCCAGCATCCTCCGCAGATACAATCGAAGAGAGGATGTCGGTGATGCGGCTGATAATGTAACGCTGCTTTCAATGAAGATGCGGTTGATGATGTGAATTGTTGTTGCACATTGTTGTTGTTGTTGTTATTGATGATTATGATTATGACGACGATTATGATTATAATCCGTCGTATGCTGAGATGGTGCCAGTCAAAAGCTGTTTATAAGAAGGAGGGCGACGCTGATCATCTTCGTACTGATACAGATGTGTTGTTGTTGTCGATGATTATAACGAAGATGATGATTACACTGATAGTGTTCCTAGCGATAACGTATATATGTATGTATGTATATGTACGCACGTATGCACATACGTATGTGTGTATGTATCTACGTATGTATGTATGTATATGTATGTATGTATGTATGTATGTAAGTATGTGCGTATGTATGTATGTATGTACGCATGCAATATATGTAAATATGTATGTAAGCTGTATGTATGTATGTATGTATGTATGTATGTATGTATGTATGTATGTATATACGTATGCAAGCATGTATGTATCTACGTATGTATGTGTATTTATATATGTATGTATTTATGTATGTAATATGTATGTATGCATGTATGTATGTATGTATGTAAGTATGTGCGTATGTATGTACGTACGCATGCAATATATGTAAATATGTATGTAAGCTGTATGTATGTATGTATGTATATGTATGCATAATTGAGTGTATACACAAAAACGTCATCATTGTCACTTACCCGGATTATGATTGTTGACGTCATTGATGAACGTCGACAGAGGGTCGGTCTCGAAGCGCGGGTGAACGGGCGGCATGGGGCCGAGGTCAGAGAAGAGGGGGTGCGTCCCGTTCAGCCCCGCCGCGGGACTCGACTGGTGATGGTGATGGCTGTACAGGTCGCCGTAGAAAGACAGGTTCGGCAGGTTACGATGGGTCGGCTGCAACGGATTCATCGAGTGTCCGAACTGTCCAATCTGGTGCTGGATAAAGTCCGCACCGGACGCAAAACCAGGGTACGATCCGTGAATCCCGGACGCCGCCCCCGCAGCGGCCGCGGCGCCGAGGGGGCTCCCATAGGGCGAGAAGTTGCACCCCGGACGCTGTGGTACTACCGACACGGACGAGGGAGGCTCCGACGCCCCATAGTTCCAACCGTTCAGTAGCCGACGTGAGTCTGGCTGGCGGTGTTGAGGGGACGTGCCGCCGCCAGCCCCGCCGACGAGTCCACCCGAACCGATGCCCTGGTAGAGGTTCGGGTGACCCGGGAGCAGACCGTTAGCCGTGGCCATTGAAGGGCATCCACGCAGGTACGCGCCCAGTCGATCTGCACCGTACGTTGTTTTCCCGCTGCGACAGGTGCTAACACCTGACGACGTTCAATGTTAATAAAGAATCTGAAAAGACAAAGAGAAGAGCGGATACAGTTCGGTTCCTGTTGATGAAGATAATGATGAAGATTACAACGACGACGACGATGATGATGGCGTCCAGGAAAGGTAACTGATGAAGATAACGGTAAAGTGAAACAGAGATTAATGTAAAGAAGAAGATAACGGCAAAGATAAAGGTAAAGATAAATATCAGGATAAACATGAAGGTTGAGATGAAGATAAAGGTAAAGGTAAAATAAAGATAAAGGTAAAAACGGAGGTAGCGATAAGACGGTAAACCTAGCGGTAAAGGTAGAGATAAAAGGAGGACGAGGAGGAAGAAAAGAGGTAGAGAACGAGGAATAAGAGGATGTCGGTGATGAAAATGACGACGATTACTGCAATGATGATGATTACGATGACAGTCGGTTAACCAGCCTGCCTGCCAGTCAGCCAGCCAGCCAGCCAGCCAGTCAATCAGCCGGCCAGCAAGCCGGCCAGCCAACTGGTTCTAAAGTTTTAAAGCAGTACTTCCACAGTATACCTAGTTTAAAGGGTACGATCTCTATAACACCTTCATCGGATACTCTTGAACTAACCTTCACGTCATAATGCCTACCCAGGTAGAACCAGCTGCGCAGTATTTGCATCAGGTACTTAAGACACCTAACGCTCCTTAGGCTAAGTACTCGAGGTACCAAAATACTCTCTGGATACTTAAAACAGCAACGGCGACATCGCACTGGCGCCAAACGAAGATGGAGATCTATTCGTGCGGCTAATCAAAAACTAAGGACGAACGCTAATTACAGGTGACTATCGACACACCTGTATATTCATCCTTTCCTCAATCCTCCAGATATTTACGGTATATAAATAGATACCGGACCGCGTGTAGTTGTGTGAATATGTATAAGCGTACGAGTCTGGACAGAATCAATGCAAGCCATAGATGACACGGAGCCCGTAAACGAATGTTGCGTAATAATTACCACACCGCGCGGCCAGTTGCGTTAACTGGACCGCACACGGTTACAGGTAGGAGGCATAAAAATTGGCTTATAATATTCAGACTGGTAAGTGAGAACACTTGTGTCATAAGTGCTTGTCAATTGGCACAATGTTGACATTGTGTGGACGTATAATGTATGTATGTATTTATGACTCTATGTATGTATGTATGTATGTATTGTATGTGTGTGTATGCATGTATGTATGTGTGTATGTATGTGTGTATGTGTATGTATGCATGTATAACATTGTATGTGTGTATGTATCTATGCATGTAGGCCTATGCGTTTATTTATATATGTATATAGTTATGACTATATGTATGTATCTACATGTATGTACATACTACATAGTCATGTATTTATGGCTGTATGTAAGTATGCATGTATGTATGTATGCATGTATGTATGTATGTATGTATGTATGTATGTATGTATGTATGTATGTATGTATGTATGTATGTATGTATGTATGTATGTATGTAAGTATGTTTGTACTACCCTTCCTCAAAGCGTTCGTCAACCTGTCCTTCTGTCGGTATTTTCTTCCTTCCCTGTTTCTTTCATTCCTTCTTTCCATTCTTCCTTCCATCCTTCCTTCCTTTCTGCTTTCCTTTCTGCTTTCCTTTCTTCCATCCTTCCTTCCTTCCTTCCTTCCGTCCGTCCGTCCGTCCTTCCTTCCTTCTTTCCTTCCTTCCTTCCATCTTTTCTTCCTTCCTTTCTTCCATCTTTCCTTCCTTCCTTCTTTCCTTCCTTCCTTCCATCTTTCCTTCTTTCCTTTCTTCCATCTTTCCTTCCTTCCTTCTTTCCTTCCTTCCTTCCATCTTTCCTTCTTTCCTTTCTTCCATCTTTCCTTCCTTCCTTTCTTCCAACTTTCCTTCCTTCTTTCCTTCCTTCCTTCCTTCCTTCCTTCCTTCCTTCCTTCCTTCCTTCCTTCCTTCCTTCCTTCCTTCCTACTTTCCTTCCTTCCTTCCTTCCATCTTTCCTTCCTTGCTTCCTTGTTTCCTTCCATCTTTTCTTCCTTCCTTTCTTCCATCTTTCCTTCCTTCCTTCCTTCCATCTTTCCTTCCTTGCTTCCTTGCTTCCTACCTTCCTTCCTTCCTTCCTTTCTTCCATTTTTCCTTCCTTCCTTCTTTCCATTTTTCCTTCCTTCCTTCCTTCCTTCCTTCCTTCCTTCCTTCCTTCCTTCCTTCCTTCCTTCCTTCCTTCCTTCCTTCCTTCCTTCCTTCCTTCCTTCCTTCCTTCCTTCATTCCTTCCTTCTTTCCTTCCTACCTTCCTTTCTTCCTCTAGTCCGTTCATCCATCCATCCATCCATCCATCCATCCATCCATCCATCCATCCATCCATCCATCCATCCATCCATCCATCCATCCATCCATCCATCCATCCATCCATCCATCCATCCATCCATCCATCCATCCATCCATCCATCCATCCATCCATCCATCCATCCATCCATCCATCCATCCATCCATCCATCCATCCATCCATCTGTCCGTTACACCATTCATCTTTGTGTCGTCGCTTTCAGTAATCCTCGTTTACGACTCGTTCTACTTCTTTCATT
This sequence comes from Allolobophora icterica, assembly GCA_963556255.1. NCBI lineage: Eukaryota > Metazoa > Annelida > Clitellata > Crassiclitellata > Lumbricidae > Allolobophora > Allolobophora icterica. The sequence continues at coordinate 6,352,810 of OY744606.1, read as the reverse complement.
ATCATCGTCGTCGTTGTAATCATCGTGTTAGTAGTTGTCCTCATGATCACCAGGCTTCCTTTAATCAGTAAAGGCCTAGTTTTTTGGTCTGACCAAGTTCACCCCGACCTAAGACTTCTAGGGTCCGATCAAGTCGTAGACAAATGCAAGACTAAAGCGGGCTTTTTAATAAAGACGGACAGCAGCTTTTCTCTTTCCCTATCTTAGACTGTAAACCGACTTTTAATCGAAAGCTTTTCCCGAATATACATAAACCGATTTCGATTCCGGTTTGGGATAACTGGGTCATATCGGATTTATGGTTTGAAATAATACATACAGCGAGGTTTCGAAAACCAAAGGTTATTCTTTATGTGAGGGACTGGGGGTAGTTAATAAAGATAAAGGTAATTAATAAAGATAAAGGTAATTGATAAGGATAAAGGTACTTGATAAAGATAAAGCTAATTGATAAAGATTTAGGTAATTGATAAAGATAAAGGTAATTGATAAAGATTTAGGTAATTGATAAAGATAAATCTAATTGATAAAGATGAAGGTAGTTAATGAGATAAAGGCTATTGATAAAAATAATGGTAATTGATATAGATAAAGGTAGTTGATGAGGATAAAAGTAATTGATAAAAATAAAGGTAATTTACAGAGATAGGGTAATTGATAAGGATAAAGGTAATTGATAAGGATAAAGGTAATTTACAGAGGTAAAGATAATTGATAAAGATAACCCTAAATTTGTTTCGAAATTTCAGCTCCATGCTGCTGCGCTCCGTATAGAAGTCAGTCATAATGAGTACAACGACCGTACACTGGCGGTGGGAAAGTCAGACGGCCATAGTGGGAAAGGGGCGGACCACCCGCCGTCAAATGCCGAGGCTAAGAAAATGAAGTGGCAACGCTTCATGCCGGTCTAGAAACCGTCCTAAGACTCCTAACAGCTCTCCTGCTTTATATCTCTGGTGTCTCTGGCAACCGGACTATGTTTCGGAGTCTTTACTACACATCTCCGGACAACCCACTCTGACATGACGCAGCGCTCGTGAATAAGCTGTTGCCCTGCGCTTAGCTTTAGGGTAGCTCTTCATAAATTTAGAGTTGACGATTACGATTACGATTCGACTGGGAAGTACACGACAAGCCTTGCGGTGCGCTGGCTTCCATGTCCAGGGTCCTCTTCGCATCACAGTCTCAAGTACCGATCAGCAGAGATGAGCGCCTGTGCAACGCTCCACGTAAAGGTGTACGCTTCTCAGAACAGGATACTTCCAGCGGAAAACTACGGTCGTGGGTTGGATTTCTGTTAACCCGCTGACGTTATCCGCTGGCTCTCTATCATCTGTTCCACTGTGACGTAACTAAGCGTTCATATATCGCATTAACATAACATAACATAACATAACATAACATAACATAACATAACACAATGTAACATAACATAACATAGGGTAACGTAACATAGTATAACGTAACATAACACAGCGTAACATAACATACGTAACGTAACATAACATAACATAGCGTCACATAGCATACGTAACGTGGCATAACATCGCGTACGTAACATAACATAGCGTAACATAACATAACACAGCGTAACATAACGTAACACAGTGTAAAATAGCATACGTAACGTAACATAACATAGCGTACGTAACATAACAGTGTAACATAACACAGCGTAACATAACATACGTAACGTAACATAACATAGCGTAACATAACATGGCGTAACATAACGTAACATGACGTAACATATCACATCATTAAAATAAAGTAACATAACGTAACATACCGCAACATAACGTAACATAGCGCAGCGCAACATAACATAACATGTGTTTTAAGTGGTACATCTGGTTTGAGACCAGTTGCCTTCATAAGCCTTTTTCATCCAATTTTTAGATCTAGTGGTTAGCACGCAGCACCATCAACCGAGAGGTCTGGCGTTCAACTTCCCGGCTTCATATGCGCTCTCTACATAGCCAACTGATCTACAATGAGTACACTGACCGTACACCGTCAGTGGGAGGATGAGGCGGCGATGGAGGGAGAGGACTGGACCCCCACCGTCATACACCGAGGCTAAAAAACATGAAGTCGCTACCACTTCATCCGCACGGCTGCCTCTCGCTTGAGGGACTGCTCTTCATCTTCTTCTTCTTCTTCTTCTTCTTCAACCAATCGGCTTCGGAGACAGAGTTAAGCATCCTCAGAGGAGATGTGGGAACAAGCGCCTGCCTCCTGCGGCTACAGTCCCCCATCTCCTCCTTCCCCTCCTCCTTCTGCATCCTCCATACAGTAGCAACTGCAGCCGCAGAAGCCTAAACTCCATCTCAAAGTACGTAGTCCATCTTCTTGCTGTATAGTTAGTTCTCTTGGAGCGTAACCTTTGATGTTTAAACCGCTATCAATCACGACTTGTTTGTTGCATCGTCTTTAGGAAAGCCGTTCAATGTTCAGCAACGTCAAGTTCGGTCGAAGAACTTCGATTAAGTAGGAGAAAAGTAGGCAGTCGGACACACATGTGAAAAATAGGGCGCCTTAATGTGCAACCAGTCTCTCCAGCAGTTAACCACGCATGCAGGTTGTTAGATATTTACTCGTGTAGGCATGTAGATATTTAGGTAGACTTTTATTCACATACATGCATCATATGTATGTATGTATGTATGTATGTATGTATGTATGTATGTATGTATGTATGTATGTATGTATGTATGTATGTATGTATGTATGTATGTATGTATGTATGTATGTATGTATGTATATGTATGTAGGAACTTAGTATACAAGTATGTATGAAGGAACTTAGTTTATAAGTATGTCAGTGAGTGCAAGTAAGTCGTAGGCAAGCACTTTCTAAGTAAATAGCAATGAGAGAAAAAATGATTTACTGAGTAAGTAAGTAAAGTTAGTAGGACGATAAGTAACAAAGTAAAAGTGGTGATATTCATGTATACACGTATGTATGTATGTATGTATGTATGTATGTATGTATGTATGTATGTATGTATGTATGTATGTATGTATGTATGTATGTAAGTTTAGAAGTAAGTATATGGAAGCGAGTGAGCTTGTAAATATGCTACTAAGTAAGTAAGTAAGTAAAATAAGTAGGGCAATAAGTAAGTAAGTAAAGTGTGTACGCATATGTTCATATACATGCAAACAGTCGCATGACTTATGTCATTTTGTAGCGCCAGTAACTACAGAATACAATGCGACATTAGTAGGGCCTAAAGTGATGCAGAAATCGCAGCATCCCTTGCAGCTAGCAACATCAGAAGCCGTTCCAAGAAGCGCCTTACCTCAGTTGTTTCGCGTACACAGGAACGCCGTTGCAAAACGACCGACAACTCCTCCTATCATCCGTCCAAGGTCTCGGCTGGAACAGACACACACACGGCCGCTGGAACACGAGCGAATACGGCTACGACTCGGAGCGCTCGCGCACTCTCTTAACCGTCTCCTCACGCACTGGCGCCCTCCGACGATCGCCGGCTCCTTTCTGAAACGACGCTGACCACACCGTCTCCCTCTCGCCACTTACGACGAGCACCAAATGAACCACTGACGTATCGCAACTCCTAGTCCGTATGCAAATACGGGCGTCACGTGACGCAGACCTTCTGTGCCGGATTGACGCCCGGCCGGCCGACAGCGCCCCATTCGCCGGCTCTGCGGCCTGGGTAAGACCGCGGCGATGGCCTTGCGCAGCACGTGAACTCGCCGCGAGAGCAAAACGATAAATTATCCCTAGGCAGGCGTTACTTGGAAAGCCCGCCCGCCAGCTCGCCTGCCAGCCAGCGCTCTGGCCCACCGCACAACAGCAGGCAGCCCGTTAGCCTTCCTCGTGCCCTGTATGCCCGTAAAAAGAAGCCCTTCAACCCTTTTGACCCGTTCTTCACCTCGCTTTCGATACCCCGCCACCCGATGGGGGCACCGTTCGCACCCTGCTGCCGACGCGCGGACTTTTTAGTGCAGCGGAGGGAGCGCGCGTCGACGAAAAACGGCGGACTACTTTTTTGGGCGGGCGTGAATCGGTTGGCGCAGACGAAGACGGCAAAATGGACGCCATTAATTACTGACAATCCGGCGAACATGCTGTGACGTCAATGCTCGCGGGGTGGGACCAAGTCGGACCCAATGAGGTGGGGGCCATGCGGGGCGGGGTGGGGCTATGTGGGGCCATGTGGGGCGGGGTGGGTGCGCTGGGATTGCGTAGAAACGCGTCGAACCGTCCGCAAAAATATGACAGGCGCCGTATTTCATGAGGAAAGTAGTTCGGCTCGAAGGAGAAAGACAGAGAGAGACAGAGAGAGACAGATTCAGAGACACACAGGCATAGACAGAGAGGGAGAGAGGCAGCGATGTCGCAAAAGTTCAGTTCGGAAAAAGAATGTGCGGTCATCGGCTTCGATGAGAAATCGACGAACCCGTTAACCCTCATCTGAGGAGACACAATGCTATCGTTACAAACACATTTACCCTTATATGTTGCAGTTACATAGCAAGGACATAGCACGTACATAGCATGTTATAGCATATTATAACACACACATAGCATATAATAGCATGTCATAGCGCATACATAGCATGTACTAGCATGTCATAGCACGCATATAGCATATTCACAGCACGTGACGGCATATGATAGCACATACAGAGCATATAATAGCATATTTTAGCACATAGGTAGCAGGTAATAGATTACAGCACACAAACAGCACATGATAGCATATTATAGCACACACATAGGACATTGTACCATATTATAGCACACAACAGCATATAACGCCAAGGTGAGAACCGTGGTTTGTAGAAGCGGGGAGGGACGGAGAAAGGATTGGAAACAAAAGCGAGAAGCCTGACGAAAATTGATCCCCAGTGGGGGTCGGGGGGGATATACAGCCTGAAACAATCAGCGAGAAGTTCCCCTCCCCCAGCCGTGCAAATAGCCCCTGATTATGGCAAATACCCGATTATGACCTGCCTCCCTTCTATCGCATTATCGGGGTAAACTAATAACAGCGTCGGTGCTTTTATTGCAATAACCGAGCAATAGCTTTTCAGTTGACTATATCTGAGAAACCGCGGTCGACTGTTTGACTATAGACCGCTAAACAAATTTGGCAATGTCGTGACAACGGACAACAATGCGAGATAAACTCGAATGTCCTACTTCCGGTCGGTTGACCACGTGACCTGAAATGGCGGACGCGTGCGCCGCGAGGTTCTCATATTTTTTATTTTATCGCGAAAACAGAGAAAGAGTAAGTTTCGAAATTTTGGTTAAAGTTACCGCTGAACGACGATTTGACATGAGAAAGAAGATTAGCGTCGCCCTCCTCCAGCTTGGGACTGGCACTTCCCGAGGGGTTAGTTATAGTTTAACGATGCTGTGTCATAACAAAGCTGCCTCCTTCTTTATAGGCTTGGGACCGGCACTACCTGAGAAGTTTACAGTATTGGTTGGTTTTCTAGTTATTGTTTAACGATACTGTGTCATAATAAAGATGCCCTCCTTTGTCTAGAACTGGGACTGGCACTACCAGGGTACAGACAGTGGCGGAGTTAGTATGCTATTTGGTTGGTTAGTGGATGGTTAACGACATTGTGTCCATAGCAAAGATGATTAGCATCGCCCTCCTCCTTTCTACAGATAGAGAATGAGGAAAGAAACAGTGAGGTAGTTATTGTTATTATTTTAAAGTAATTTTTTTACTATTAATATGTTATTATTGTTATTATTACTGTTATTGTTATTATTTTTTTACCCGAGGTATCAAAGATCCCTCTGGATTTGGAAAAAAATTATGATCAGAGTGAATGTCTAGAGGGTCAGGCCTCGTCTTAAGGGTTAGTGGGAAAAGCGTATCTTAAAAAGCGAAAAGATTGTTATTATTATTATTCCCACCCCCGACCTCGAGGTGGGGGGTGGGAATATAATCCCTCAGGAGTCAGATAATAAATAAGTGAAAACTAATCTCTGGAGTGACCATCTTCAAATTTTAATTTTCAGTTATAATTATTAATTTTATTATTATTATATTATATTATTATTATTATTATTATTATTATTATTATTATTATTATTATTATTATTATTATTATTATTATTATTTTTATTCTACTCGATGTATCATGTCATTGTTATGTTTTCTGTTCTGGGCTGCAATAAATGATATGATTGATTATTATTATAATAATTTTTATTATAATTATTATTATTATTGTTGTTGTTGTTGTTGTTATTGTTGTTGTTGTTGTTCAATTTTAATGTTCAATTTTAATGTTCAATTTTATTGTTCAGTTCATTCATTCATTCATTCGGAATTTAATATAGTGTACCTTCACAAAACCTACTCAGAGGCACTGCCAGCCACGGCCAAAAAAAATTAGACTCAGCTGAATGTAAACAGCAGACGTGTTACCCGTAGGCTGTAGGCAAATCTCTAATGGAAGACCATTCGAAATGGAGGGCGAAGCAGTTGAGAAAGCCCGACGTGGCTCAATTGTAAAGCGATTTGTTATTGTTGTTGTTAGTGTTGTTAGTGTTGTTGTTATTGCTGCTGTTAAAGTTGTTTTTCTCCTTTTTTAATTCTTTCTATCTCTCCCTCTGATCTCGCTCTTTTTATCTTTATTTCTCTGTCTGTCTGTCAATCTGCCTGTTTGTCGATCTGCCTGTCTGTCTGCCTGCCTGTTTGCCTGTCTGTCTGTCTGTCTGTCTGCCTGCTTGCCTGCCTGTCTGTCTGTATGTCTGAGTGTCTGTGTTCCTGTCTGTGCGTCTGTGTGTGTCTGTCTCCTGTCTGTCTGTGTGTCTGCCTGTCTGTCTGCCTGTCTGTCTGCGTGTCTGTGAGTCTGTCTGTGTATCTGCGTGTGCGTCTGTGTCTGTTTATGTTTGTGTGTCTGTCCGTCTGCCTCTTTCCACCCATCTTTCTCGCTCTGTTTTCTCTCCTCATTCTCTGCCTCCCTTCGTCCTCATAAACAGATAAATAAAATGACCGACAGAGCGACGAACAGACAGACACACAGAGACAGACAGACAGACAGAGCGATCACCAGACGCACGCACGCGTGCTTATGTAAAGCTTCGTTGAAAGGTTGTAATAGTGATATATGACCTTTGCTCTGATCCAGTTAGCTGTTAATAGGCCACGCCGCGACCGGCAAACCCGCAGTTCATTTTTTATGGCTCCTTTTTTCATTTATCGCTTTCGCAGGGATTCCTAAAATCACGATCTAATGGAATTGATTTACAATCGACTGTCATCATTCTACTGATAGGTCTGCCATTCTTACTGTTACGAAATAATGTTGGATATCGACAATAAACCTTTGTCAATACACTATAGCGTAGTTAATTTCGGTTAATACTACGACTGGGCATTCTAAATGGAAAATTTGGTTGAGTAAGTGTTACCGTATACTAGTAACTGAAAGTTCAGAATTTTTTTTAATTATTGGACGAAATCTGTAAAAAATGTGTAATTCGTAAGTAGTCTGGAAAGAAGGAAGGAAGGAAGGAAGGAAGGAAGGAAGGAAGGAAGGAAGGAAGGAAGGAAGGAAGGAAGGAAGGAAGGAAGGAAGGAAGGAAGGAAGGAAGGAAGGAAGGAAGGAAGGAAGGAAGGAAGGAAGGAAGGCTAAGCAAAGAGTGAGGAAGGAAATATTACTAAAGTACAGAAAAAAGAGATGAGAGAAGTCTGGGAGCTAGAAAGAGAGTAGGTTGATAAAGAATGATGAAACAAAATGTGAACAAAGGAAAGAAGAATTGAAGAATGAGAGAAAAGAAGGCAGAAAATAAGTAAGAAACAAAAAAGTAGGAAAGAAAGTTTGGAGAGAGGGAAGGATGGAAACACGCAAGAAAGGAAAGAAAAAGGAACGAAGACATTTCGGAATGAAGCAAGAAAATAAGGAAGAAAGGGAGAAAATGAGTAGAGAAGGATGAAATGAAGGAATGAGGTCTTTCCAAACACTTCGTCTTTGTTCATCCGTCTCTCTGTCTTTGTTTATCCGTCTCGCTGTCTGTGTCAATCCGTCTCTCTGTCTCTGTTTATCCGTCTGTATGTGTTTGTTATCATTCTCTCTGTCTCTGTTTATCCGTCTCGCTGTCTGTGTTTACCCGTCTCTTTGTTTTTGTTTATCTATCCTCTATATATATCTGGCGTTTTTTTCTCTAAGATTTTATCTGTGCATATGTTTATCGGTCTACCTCTGCTCCTGTCCTATCTATATGTATATCTACCCGTCTATCTGCCTGTTAAAACGTTTGCCTCTTTTCCTGCGCCTCTGTCTGTTTGTCTGTCAGCCTGTCCGTCTGTCTGTCTGCCCGCGTGTCTGCCTGCCTATCCGCCTGTATGTCTGTATTTCTGTTTGCCTACCTGCCTGTATGTCTGTCTGTCAGTCTGCCTGTCTATCTATTTCTTTATCTATTAATGTTTCTGCCTGTCTGCCTCTGTGTCTGCCTGTCTGTCTGTCCATCTGTTGTCTCTCTACCTGTCTGTCTGTCTGACTGCCTGTCGATCTTTTTCTTTATCTGTTAATGTTTCTGTCTGTCTGCCTCTGTGCGTGCCTGTCTGTCTGTCCTTCTGTCTGTCTGTCTGTCTGTTCATCTGTCTGTCTATTGGTCAATCTGTCTGTCTGTCTGTCTGTCTCTTTGTCTGTCTCTGTGGTGATCTGTCGGCGGCGGGATGTCATCAAGGACTCAGGCGTACGTCTGAACACAAGGGAACAAACGAGAAATCCTTAATTAATTAGTCCTATTGACAGAGGCGCAGATCAAACGTCCCGCCTAATTGGAACCAATCCGCGCACCGTTCGAAATGCACGATGGAAACATCGGTGCCTCCACTCAGCCTCCGCATCAGTTGCTGCCATACAGTTGCTGCTGCAGGCAAGCCATATACGACGCAGATGTATTGCGCCATTTTTACCACGATTCCGAGAACCGCGGAAAAAAACGCATCGACCACCTGCCGCAAGGTAAGGTCAGGGAAAGCTGGGTCAGACGGGGTGGAGAGTCTTGAGGTGATGTAAGGAAAGCAGAGGTAAGGGTGTACGACTTAGAGTAAGGTAAGGGGAGGGTGGATAATGTGAAGGTAAAGTAAGGGAAGGGAAGAAAGACAAGGGAAGGGAAGAGAAAAAGGAATGGGATTCAACGCATGGGAAAGAGAGGGAAATGTATTGTATTGTATCTAGAAATTTATAAAGCGCCTCTCGCAGAATAACTATTCAGAGGCGCTCTCAGCACAGAAGCCCCGGGGAAACAGAAATGCCTTTAGGGAACGCGAGACCGATGAGGAAAAGCCAATAATTAGTTTGTCCCTGAGCAGAAGGAGAAGGTCATTTCCGATCATGGGACCCATTACAGCAAACGCCCGGTCCTGGGCAGAGGCAGTTTTAGCTCTGGGAACAAGGGAAAGGAATGGAAGGTATAAGCAAAAGGAATTGAATTGAATGGAATGGAATGGAAGGTAAGGTAAGGGAAATGAATTGAATTGAATGGAAGGGAAGGTAAGGAAATGGGATATCAATTGTATGGAATGGAATGGAAGGTAAGGAAAGGGAAATGAATTGAATGGAATGGAAGGGAAGGGAAGGAAACGGATATGAACTGATTGAAATGGAAGGGAACAACGTGGAAGGGAACTGAAGGTCAGGGACGGGAACGTATGATAAGGAAAGGGGAAGGCAAGCGAAGGCAACGGGAAGGGAATTAGGGTAGGATAATGGCAGAATGTAAGAATAGGTAAGGAAAGGTAAGGTAATTGGAGGTAAGGTCATTATTACTCATTAATAAGACAGGTTTTTCATCTCCAACAACTCCAACGACCAGATCGCCCTTAAAACTGCCAAGATAGCGACCAGTTATTCCAACCCCCGAAATATCGGAAACCCTGGTTATTAATTAGTCGGCTCGAAATATCCGATGGTCCGGATATTAGACATCTGAGAAGCAGGAACTCGAGATTTCCGGGTCTTTTTGGCAGACAATCGCCTTCTTTAGACTTTTTTTGTAATAATTCATCAGTGTACGAAATGAACCAAGATAAAGCCTATGATGTAATAACGCCTTTCGTATGGATATATGAAGAGTGTGTACAACATATATATATATATATATATATATATATATATATATGTATATATATATATATGTATATATATATATGTGTGTGTGCGTGTGTGTGTGTGTGTGTGTGTGTGCAGTTGTGTGTGTGTGTGTGTGTGTGTGTGTGTGTGTGTGTGTGCAGTTGTGTGTGTGTGTGTGTGTGTGTGTGTGTGTGTGTGTGTGTGTGTGTGTGTGTGTGTGTGTGTGTGTGTGTGCAGTTGTGAGTGTGTTTGTGTGTGTGTATTAATACACTTTATCTATGCCCTTCACGATAAATAAATATTTCATAATTATATAAAATGCCTGCGTGTTGTACGGATTTTGGGGAGCGAGCGGGCCAGCCATAAAGTCGTCAAAACTGAGAAGGTTTCAAAGTAGTAACGTCGTTACTCAAACCCTGTAACGATTCAATCCCACTAATGCGCCTCTGTCCGTTCCAGTTGCCCCCGGGACTCAACCGACTGCTTATAATTTGGCCATAAACGCCTCTTCCCACCCCTCCTCCAACACAACCCTCCCCTGCTCCCCTTCCGGGTGGAGACAGAGGAGAGAAAAAGGGTGATTCAGAAGACGTTTTCATGCGAACCCGCGAGGATGGTCTATAGGCGAGAAAAATGATGAGGCTGATGATGTTGATGATGTTGATGATGATGAAGATGATGATGATGATGATGATGATGATGATGATGAAGATGATGACGATGATGATGATGATGATGATGATGATGATGAAGATGATGACGATGATGATGATTATGATGATGATGATGATGATGATGATGATGAAGATGATGATAATGCCTATGATAATAATGATGATGATGGTGACGATGATGATGATGATGATGAATATGATAATTGTGATTATTATGATGATGATAATGAAAATGATGATGTTGATGATGATGATGATGAAGATGATAATTGTGATTATGATGATGATGATAATGAAATTGATGATGTTGATGATGATGATGATGAAGATGATGATTGTGATTATGATGATGATGATAATGAAGTTGATGACGATGACAATAATGACGAGGAAGGTTATGGTGATGATATTGAATACGATAATGTTGAAGAAGGTTACCATGATAGTGAAGATGATCATGAGGGAAAGAGGACAGGTGACTGCGGGAATGGGGAGAGATGGGGCTAAAACTAACATGCGGGACGGGAGTGGAATAAATTTCTATCCCCGCGTCACTCTATTCCCATTGCAACTCACTTCGCAAGCCAACTGTGGATAATTATTGTTCTGTTGTGGGGAAAAAGTACACGGAACGAAACGAGGTGGGTCCAACACAACGATCGACAGTAGATGGGGAGAGGCGTTTAGGGGTGAATGAGGAAGAGGGGATTGGTTTTGGACAGAGGGACCAGGTTGAGGACAGAGAAATTAGATTAATCACTTAGTTTTAAGTTGGGGCAGAGAGACTAGGATACTGGTAGAAAGATGAGATTTGGGACAGAGGAACAAGGTTGGGGGACAGAGGGATTAAGTTAGGAACAAAGGAATGAAGTTGGGTACAGAGGATTCAGGTTGGAAACAGAAAAATTAGGCTGGAATAGAGGGATTAAGTTGGGAACAGAGGTATTTAGTTGGGAACAGAGGTATTAGGTTGGAAACAGAGAGATTAAGTGGGGAACACAGGAATTAAGTTGGGTACAGAGGAATCAGGTTGGGAACAGAGGTATTAGGTTGAGGACAGAGGAATTAGGTTGGGAACAGAGGTATTAGATTGGGAACAGAGGCATTAGATTTTGAACAGAGGGATTAGGTTGGGAACGGACGGATTAAGTTAGAAACAGAGGGATTAGGTTGGAGACAGAGGCTGTAGGTTGGGACGGAGGGATCTGGTTGGCAACAGAGAAATTAACTTGGGTACAGAGGGGTTGAGTTTGAAACAGAGGATTTAGGTTGGGAACAAATGAATTAAGTGGGGAAGGAGGAATTAAGTTGAGTACTAAGGGGTTTGTTTCAGGATAAAGTCATTAGGTTTGGAACAGAGAGATTAGGTTGGAAACAGAGGTATTAGGTTGGGAACAGAGGAAATATTTTGGGGGAGAGATAAAGTGGGGACAGAGGGGAAAGTTGGAAACAGATGGACCAGGTTGAGGACAGAAGGACTGGGTTGAGACTTGAGAAACAAGGATTTTGCTTAGTGCAGGTGCACAATATGGAAAGAAGAAAGCGGGGATAGTTGTCAGCGACAGCGCATCAACAATGACAACTAAAAATAACGCCAGTAACAATTCTACGACTCCATCATAGTAATAATTACTACCATCATCATCATCATCATCATCATCATCATCATCATCATCATCATCATCATCATCATCATCATCATCATCATCATCATCATAATAATCTTCATCGTCATCGTCATCGTCATCATCATCATCATCATCATCATCATCATCATCATCATCATCATCATCATCATCATCATCATCATCATCATCATCATCATCATCATCATCATCATCACCATGGTCATCATCATCTACGTCACCTTCATTATAATCATCATCATCATATTCATCATCTTCATCATCATCATCGTCATTATCTTCGTCATCATCTGCTCCCTCGTCATCTTAATCATCTTCGGCACTATCGTCATCATCTTCATCATTATTAAAGCGACGAATCCAGCGAACGACAAAAGTACATACAGATCATATCTTTATAATGGTTAACCGCTTACCACGCTCTGTGAAGGCAGACACTCGAAACACCAGAAGGCAACTAATTTATCTTTCTCATACAAGAGCCAACTGAGAAAAGCAAAATAAAAGCTGAACAAAAAACCAAAACAATAATTTAATGCTGCTTGACATAAATAAAACATTTATTGCCAAATAACGACAAGAAATGTCATAACGTTAATGCGTACGTGATATAAGATCATTCCAATCAACACAGCACTCAGTAACATATGTACGAGTTAAACCTATCTATCTGTAGGCGCCTGCCTATTTATCTCTCTTAGTATCTGTCAGTTTGTGGCGTGAGTATGTGTATGTATGCATAAACGCACGTGCAGTAGTACTTGTATGCTTGTATGTATGTTTGTAAGTGTGTATATGCAACACACGTATGTGAATGTGTATGTACGTTTGTATGTATACGTGCACATGTATGTGTGTATTTGTGTGTGTATGTTTATACATTTGTATGTGTGTGTGTGTGTATGTGTACATGTACGTATATACGTTTGTCTGTGTGTATGTGTGTGTATGTGTACATGTACGTATATACGTTTGTCTGTCTGTCTGTCTGTGTGTGTCTGTCTGTGTGTGTGTGTTTGTGTGTGTGTG